>OY744522.1:94992699-95010199 GCA_963556195.1 Sepiola atlantica | reverse complement strand
CTCCATTAAGTGTACGCGTGCGTACGTATAATAAAGGGAGGGAGTACAGTCCATTATTGTCCATCACTTATGTATGCACTATGTCCATGGGGATTCTCTGATTTCAAAGTAAATTTCACCGATTAGACAATTGTTGTCTCAGTCAAGAAGGAATCGTTTTGTTTTTTTTTCGTTTTTTGTGCAAAATAAATAATTGAAGACTAACTTACGTCGTCTGCAGGATGGGGGGGGAATCAACTCCACATTTGGGGGCCTGGTTCTTTCGATTCTTCAATATCAGAATCTGTTTCTGATTCCTATTCTCTCTTCTTCAGGGGAGCTGTCCAAATTTGTCCGCGTGAAGAGTTGTCTTGGGTTGGACGTTGAAACCTCGTCTTTCTTTCCCTGTCTGCATGTGTCACTGCTTTTTATTTTCTTCCCGCGCATTGCTGCCACGTGGGCGTGGATCGTCACGGTTCTGATAGATCTGGTGGCTTTTCTTTTTTGAGAAAAGCTGAGGAACCAAAGGTGTTAGATTCCGGTTCTGAACTGTGCGCTTCACCGATAAAACTGGTTACTTACCTTTTTTCTTCTCTGAAAAGAGTCTTATACCAGTTATGTTGATTTCTTCCTTCAATGTTCTTTAGGTTATTTCGTTTCATTCAAAGTGTTGATAGCATTCCCTGCGCATCAACTAGACCAATGCCCTCGCGTTTATTTACTTTAGCTTCGATAACTTTGCTTGTCGTTGTCGTCTGCTCGGTGTGCACTGTATAGAGACTATCTGTATCTTTTATGTTGCCTTCGTTCTTGTCCTTTCTGTCAAGGTACGTGGCACCTTTTGGGACTTTACCAGCTCTGTTCTTATGTAGTAGAACTATGTCTGGGCTTGAGTATCTGAAGGTTTTTTGTGTAAAACCTTCTTCTGTTCTTTGTCTCTGACACGGACTCTTCGAATGATTTAGGCGACATCAGTGGTTGGCCGAAATTGTCTATGTTCTCCTCTTTCGTTTCGGCCAGGGGCATGCTTGTGAGTATCTGAAGGTTTCCGTGCAAAACTTTGATCGCTTTTTTTTCTGGCACGGACTCTTCGAAAGGTTCTGGAGCAACATCAAAGTTTGGTCAAAAGTGTCTCTCCATTCACTCCGTGTGTTCTGTTCTTTCGTTTCGTTTCTTCGTATAGTTTAGTTTTTGTTTTAAACGTGAGTTTTTCGTTTAAAATTCTCGTCGCCATTTGTAGCGTTGCTGCTTTGTCGGTTGTTATTGTGTTTCCATTAGTGTCCGAAAGGCACGACATTACAAACCTGACTGACTACCTCTCACTCTACCGTAAGGACTCTGACAAACATATGTACAGGCTAAGAGTTTATGTTCGGAACACACTCCGCCTGACTAGAGAACATAAGTTAGAATCAGATGGCCAAGACTACATGTGCTTTAGATTGATTTTACATCATTCATATATATATATATATATATATATATATATATATATATATATATATATATATATATATATATATTTATAAATAAATATTAAATTATTTATACCTACAGACGCTAGCGTTTCAAGCTTATTGCTCTCATCAGTGCAGGGAAGTAACAATTTCAGACGGTCGAGAGGCGCGAACCCGGTACACAGAGTCAGCCATATCCACTCGGCCCACGGAAACTGTCACGTAATATAGGGAAATTAAGATCTATATGTACCTAGAAGCGGGCACAGATAGAAGACTAGTCGAGAGTGTTCGACGAACGTATTCGGAACTTTGCATTAGAGCTTTTTGACAGTCTATTTTTAACTTCCCCGAGAGTGCTCAACTTTAATTTCTTATAATATTTATAAATAAATATTAAATTATTTATACCTACAGACGCTAGCGTTTCAAGCTTATTGCTCTCATCAGTGCAGGGAATATATATATATATATATATATATATATATATATATATATATATATATATATATATAGTCTACAGAAGCTTTGAGTTATTTTAAACAAAAAGAAAAAAAGAAAAATGCAGTTTAAATTCCTAGAGAAACTAACTAAATCCAAAATATTGCAGACTTAACATTCGTTGGAAAATTCATAAATAAAACATAATAGTAAGTAAATAAAATAAAAAGGGGGATTAAGTATCTAACAGTGAAATAAAAACAGGATACCTTAACGTAAGCGTCTAATATTAACACGGGGATCATCAGCTGTTTACCATGTAACTGTTTCGGGGATTTAAAAACAGGACAGTTATAATATTCATGGCTCTCCAATGAACTACCATATCCCCAATAATCAAGTGTCGAAATAATTCAGCTTAAAATTTCACTAATATATACATAAATAAATAATAATAATAATAATAATAATAATGATAATAATAATAATAATAAATAATAATAGTATATTACCCTTAAGACTACCGTGTGATAGGTAATTTGCATATCAAATAATAATAATAATAATAATAATAATAATAATAATAATAATAATAATAATAATACTATCCAAACACTACACCCAAGAACCATTCTGCGATATGGTAGCTAGCAATAAAATTATATAGGAATTAAAGTTGCATTAAAAAAAAGCTTAAGTACCTTAGGTACCAGAAAGGCAAGTAGATAAGATAAGAAAAGTAGATAAGATAAGAAAGGCAAGTAGATAAAATATATGGCCGAGGGGTTAAGACTCATGACTGCGAATCAGTGGCAATTTGTGATCAGGGTTCGCGCCCGCCGACCGTTGAGAATTAGCTTCCTGCACTGAAGATTCGTTAGCATGAAATATCTTGGGGGTAATGCTCGTAATTCGAACCCATACGGCCGCTTGTAACCGTATCTTCTGCACTGATGAAATAACAAAACCTTAAACTACGTCGTCTGTAAGTATAAATCACTTAAATATTTAAAAATTATTCATAGTAATATATATATTATAAAATGTGTTTTTACATTATAAAGCATTTTTTTAAATAAATACAATTTTTTTAAGAAATCGATAAGATTTATTGATTTTTATATAATAAATCAAATATTTCGAACGGAGCCGTTCTTTTTCAATGAAAATAAGAATCCGACATTATTATATTTTTTGACTATTTATAACGTCGACCGTACGGGAAAGAACTCCGAAACGACGACGCTTTCCTTGGTGTAATGTGGAGACAGTGTTGTGTCGAGATTGTACGATGTACGAGCGCATTAACTGACGAGTTCATTTCAGACTTCACATACGATTAGTGACTATTCGTAAAGGTTAGAAAGTGACTATATAGAAAGTGACTATTCGTAAAGGGGCCGAAAGAAGGGCAGGGCGCAGCGGATGATGAAGTGCTAAATATGGAAATAATACATACGTTGATTAATATTCTTTGAAAGCATACACACAAATGCAAGAGCGAAGAGGAAAGGACATACAGAGTGGGAAAACAGAAACGAATTTGTTAGTAATTCTCTGCTTTTTTCTTTAATTTTAATAGTTGTTTTTTACTAATGAGTCATAAATTATCAAGGCCAACAGCTACTCGAGGATAAGGGTTAGCAAGATGGATGGATTGTCTGTGGAATGATGAAGAATATTATGAGATGATTGAAAATGATGAGTGGAATGAACAAAGTTTGATTACTTATGACGACGGTTTATGACAAATATTTGCTGATATTAGATTTGAAGACGATCATGTTGTAGTCTGCAGAGACGTAGTCCCATGGTAATATGTTCCACAGACGGGAAGTTCTTGGAAGAAACTCTATTCATGGAAAGTTTGCTTGACACTAAGAACGCGGATGAAGAAAGGAAAGTTCTTTGCAGTTGTCGTAAGACGAGTTCTTGTTCTAAATGTCTTACATGAAGTAACTAGAGATTGGAATTCAGTCAAGCACTTTATTGCAAATAACAATAGATTAGAGAGAGACTAGCAACGTCTCTCCTATGATAAAGAGGCTGCAGAGAACAGACGAAATCTTCACCATCTCAGGATATTTAGCTTAACGTCTATTTTCTACACTTGTCTGGTTCTAATCAAAAACATTTATCCCGTTTTAGGTAGGCGTACGCAATTTAACTATATTCGTGCTGGATACTATATAACGCCAATCATAAATCTATCGGGTAAGTTTTACTATTTTGCAACTGCAATTTAACAACTTTTGTTATCAACAACAAAATTATTCGCAATAGCATTTTGTTGCTAATATAGATTTTTGTCTGAGGTAAACCAGTTAAACATTTAACAGGCAAATCTATTTTTCTCTAATAATATTGTAGATGTAGAAGGGTTAGGGTTATGTAGGAAGAAAGGACTTCTACTAGAAATTAGATAAGGTAAGTGCAGGAAATTTCCAGTAGAAATTAACTTAACGACTTCAAAGAAATGACGTCACGTGACAAATAAGCTAAATCTTACTCCTTGGCGTTTGGTCTGCGAGACGAGCGAACGTGTTTTAGGGACACTTCTCCCTCCCAACAGGCGGCGTATTATTGATCATGTATAATCTCCTGCAAATGAATTTTTTTTAAATAAAGTGAAGAATAAATATTAAATCCCAAATCATCATTATTCCACCATTTCGACTACAAGCACAGTGTAGCTATCAAGATAACCATGAAAGGATAGAGACATATCAATTCCAGTACGTCTACGACGAATACTACGAAGACTAAAGATAACAGCTGCTGCGAGACGACGCTGGAAATCGGTTGGGATCGAAGAAATCCCGACAGTAAGGCTTACCACATTATTATTTTATTTATTTCTGTTGAAGTTGTTTATAAGTTAAATACATAATTTAATTATGTGCCTGAATATGAAACATATAACTTTCTTATTTGTTTTATCAGAAAATAACTAATCGAGCACTGGTGTGTATATGTGTATATAATCAATTGGCATATTATAATTTAGAACTACACACTTTAGGTTTTAAAACGGAGTTATATAATGATAATTAACAAGGCCTCTTTTTTATTCTTGTATTTAAGCATGACAATAATAAATCAGTTTCTCGCCGAATGGGTCAATCTACTACTACAGGAGAAAAGTTATAGCACAAGAAATATAATGAAAAATTATTCGATATAAACTAAGTAGGCGCTATTATATACTTGGGTCAGATCTGACGGATGAAAAACTACAACCATGATTGAAGTATAAAAATACACTAACCTAAGTACCAGTACAGGGCGTATTTTCAAACCTTTTCCATGTTTATTTTTTTACTTTAAGTCACAATAAAATATTTATTTTTAAATAAACAAGCGCATTATTCATGTTTATATGACGATGACGATGGATATCGGCTAGTAATAACTGAAACGATATAGAAAAAACTGTTGTCTAGTGTGAGACTCGAACCCTGAAAGATGGTATAAAATATTGGAACTTCATGTTTCACAGCCATTTGTTTCACTTCCTGCTTCTTACAATTCTCCTTCCGAATAACAACGTTTCTGCTCTGTCACTCCGCGCTGGCTTCTGACCACAATCGTCGTCGTACTCTGCCTTTTAAGCAGAATCGTCTCTTAATATGCAAATCATATATCGGCATATAATCGTAAACACAGTGATGCGCCTTACGGCTCTGGCAAATGGCTGTCAGACACCGAAGACGCTTTGAATAAAGTAAGTGTGAATATTTACTATTACACAACTAGAGGCGAACGCTTTATTCACACGGCCACTTATCAAACGAAAATATGTTGCATTTATGACCTATTTACACTGTTTATGTATTCGGCGAAGGGGTACAAACTGCGACGAGATCTAAAGCAATTGGATTGTCTAAAATAAAGAAAGAAACAAAGAAAGAAAGAATGTCAAATACGTACGATGATTTGTTTAAAAACAATCTTGACATATTTTTATATGTTTATTTATTTATTTTTTTACTGGTAGTGAAAATAGTTCTAAAGTATTTTGTTCGGTCGACTTGGAAAGGGAACGCTAAAAATGTCGGAACATTTGTTTCTAATGTTATTTTACGTATTTTTATTTTCAATCTTTTAGTGTTTAAAAAAGTTCAAGAACTCCTGGCATCGATAAGAACATCAGATCCATGGTGCTGATTCCAAATCTGTGGTTAATTTGGCTATTAGATCAACCGTTTAACTGTGATGCCGCAACACACATACAGATAACTTTGTCTTATATATAGAGACTAGCAGGGGTACCCGGCGTTGCCCGGGGCTCTGCCTCCTCCTCCCCCTCCTCCTCCTCCTCCTCCTCCTCTCCGCAAACAAAATAGGATATTGAGCACTTTTCTCCCGGACAACGCCGAGTATTTAGAAAATCAATACGGCCTCCAGAGCACTACTAAAATCACTCTTACCGACCCCCCCCCCTCCTTTTCATCTGCACAATAGTCCGAAGAGAAACACTACAGTAGCTCTATCTAGGACATTTAGCACTTTTCTCCCGGACAACGTCGAAGCCTCTGGGTCCTAAATTGACGAAGCCCCCCCCCCTGTGCTGGGTCCTATACTGTAGAAGCGCCCCGGTGGCTATACTGCAGAAGCACCCCC
The DNA here is from genome assembly GCA_963556195.1 of Sepiola atlantica. NCBI lineage: Eukaryota > Metazoa > Mollusca > Cephalopoda > Sepiida > Sepiolidae > Sepiola > Sepiola atlantica. The sequence continues at coordinate 95,003,699 of OY744522.1, read as the reverse complement.
GTCCTTTTACTACAGAAGCCTCTGGATCCTATACTGTAGAAGCACCCCGTTGCCTATACTGCATAAGCACCCATGGTCCCTATTCTGTAGAAGCATTCGGGTCCTATATTGTAGAAGCACCCCCGGTGCTGGGTCCTATACTGTAGACGCATCCCTGGTCCCTATACTGTAGAAGCAGCCCTGGTCCCTATACTGCATAAGCAGCCCTGATCCCTATACTTCATAAGCAGCCCTGGTCCCTATACTGCATAAGCACCCCTGGTTCTTATACTGCATAAGCACCCCTGGTTCCTATACTGCAGAAGCCCTTGGGTCCTATATTGTAGAAGCGCCTCCCCCCCCCCCCTGGTGCCTCTACTGCAGAAGAACCCCCCTCCCCCCTGGTGCCTATACTGCAGAAGAACCCCCGCCCAGGTCCATATACTTCAGAAGCCTCCGGGTCCTATATTGTATAAGCACCCCCGCAGGATGAAGATGTTGATAATTCCCCCCACCCCACCACCCGTCCTCCAAAAAATTCTCCCCCCCCCAAAAAAAAAAAATCCCCCTCCCACCCGCGTCCCAAACACTCTCCCCCCCCTCCCCCAAAGAACTATTTTTATTTTAAAAGATATAAGTTTAGGTTGCTAGGTGCGGATGTGATTGAGCAACACTTGTTTCACTGTTATTGATACATCCGGACAGAAGTTATGGGATGACTTGATACAACCGGACAGTGCATTTTTATCAAGTTGTTACATGAATACATTGGCTGATTTCAAAATCACCAGTAAATAACATTGAAAAAGTTTTTAAAAAACAGACCCGCCCCCGAAAACTGGCCCCGTTGACCCCCGGGGACATTTTTTTTTTTTGTAATTTTGAGATATTATGCTCCCAGGTGTTGTCCGGTCCTAAAGATGTCAACTTGTTGACAGTTTGCCGAGTAGTTTTTGAGGAGTAGCTGGACATACAAACAGACAAACAGACATACAGACAACTGGCGTTTATATAATAGACTAGCAGGGGTACCCGGCGTTGCCCGGGGATCTCCCTCCTCCTCTCCGCAAGCAAAATAGGATATTGAGCACTTTTCTCCTGGACAACGCCGAGTATTTAGAAAATCAAGACGGCCTCCAAAGCACTACTAAAATCACTCTTACCGATCCCACCTCCTTTTCATCTGCACAATAGTCTGAAGAGAAACACTACAGTAGCTCTATCTAGGACATTTAGCACTTTTCTCCCAGACAACGCCGAAGCCTCTGGGTCCTAAATTGACGAAGCCCCCCACCCCCACCCCGGTGCTGGGTCCTATACTGTAGAAGCGCCCCGGTGGCTATACTGTAGAAGCACCCCTGGTCCCTATACTGTAGAAGCAGCCCTGGTCCCTATACCGCATAAGCACCCATCGTCCCTATTCTGCAAAAGCATCCGGGTCTTATATTGTAGAAGCACCCCTGGTTCCTATACTGCAGAAGCCCTTGGGTCCTATACTGTAGAAGCGCCTCCCCCCCTGGTACCTATACTGCAGAAGAACCCCCCGCCCAGGAGGATGAAGATGTTGATAATTTCCATCACCCCACCACCCCAACACCCTCCCCCCCAAATTCCTCCCCCCCTAAAAAAATATTCTCCCCCCCACCCGCGTCCCAAACACTCTCCCCCCTCCCCCCAAAGAACTATTTTTATTTTAAAAGATATAAATTTAGGTTGCTAGGTGCGGATGTGATTGAGCAACCCTTGTTTCACTGTTATCGATAGATCCGGACAGAAGTTATGGGATGACTTGATACAACCGGACAGTGCATTTTTATCAAGTTGTTACATGAATACATTGGCTTATTTCAAAATCACCAGTAAATAACATTGAAAAAGTTTCAAAAAACCAGACCCGCCCCCGAAAACTGGCCCCGTTGACCCCCGGGGACATTTTTTTTTGTTGTAATTTTGAGATATTATGCTCCCAGGTGTTGTCCGGTCCTAAAGATGTCGACTTGTCGACAGTTTGCCGAGTAGTTTTTGAGGAGTAGCTGGACATACAAACAAACAAACAAACATACAGACAATTGGCCTTTATATAGGAGATAGAAGAAGATAAAAGTGACTATTAGAAGACAACTGCATTAAACGAATTACTTATATCGAAACAAAACACCATAAAGAAATAGTTGTAGTATAGAGACATCTACTAAAATGACTCAACCCAACATTAAAAAAAAACAAAATGGTTGATATACTGATATATTTCAAAAAATAAATAGGAAATTTCTATCGTCTATTAAGAAGAGCTACCAGAAACGCACATTTGTATGGATCAACATGGTATGACTTTTGTGATCGGTTGTTGACATTTGTTTCTCCAATTCCTTCTAAAATCAGGACTACGTGCAGCTTGCTAACATCAATAAGTGAAAGTGGCGCTATAGAACCGACTGGGTTCGAACGTGGCACAATCCGCGTCGTTATCAAGTTCATCACGGCCACTTCCTATGAATCGTTGAACAATGAGATAAAAATGCTCTGGACAAAAAAGAATCGGATAGTCATAAAAAGATTTCGTTCGCCTAATTTTAGAGTGTTTTGGGGCTAAAAGAGAGAATGGCGGTTTCACAAAAATAGGTTGAATAATATTGCAGCATCCGAGTGAAAGAAGGTAAACATGTCTGAACAAAATGGAACCTGACAGTGTAACATTGCTTTACGTTACGTCTTTCAACTGCGATGGAGATGTGCGGAGATGGATTGCGGGGCGATAAAAGAAAAGGTTAAATTGAACGTGAGTAAGGAAGGAATAAGGAAGGAGAACTTATGAAAAACTAGAAAACTAGAATAAACAACAAGAAAAGGAAAGAGGCATCGAATAGGAAAATGATTGAGAGAAGATGAAGAGAAAAAGTTGGGTTGTTTCTTTTTGTAAATACAAAAGAGATTAATTCCGTGCTGCCTGGAAAAGCAAATGGTATTAGTAGAAACAAAAATGATAAAATAAAAAAAGCTAGTAATGTAACACGCATGTCGTGTCAATATGTCATTGTTCTGACACCGATGGGATGCAGTTTCTAATTTGAGCTTAACTGCATTTTCTTAATCTTACCATATTCTTGTCTTCCATCATGTCTACTCATCGTGTAAAAATCCATTCTTCAATGGCAACATCTATTTTCTGTCTTTCTTATAAATTGAAGTGCCAAAACATTAGAGATACTACTGTTACATAATTTTCATCGCTACTAATTACCGGTTCGATCGTCATAATTAAAAATCATATTTCGTCTTCCTTGGCCGGTGTCGTGTATGTTTGGTCAGCGATTACCCCACTGTGGGAAAATGCTACAGCTGTCACCCAAACCACTTCAAGCTGATAACAATAATTGCGTTAATTAATTAATTAACCAAACACGTTCTTACGGAGTAGGAAGTTTTGTCTCGGTGCGTTGATTGTCTCGGTTTAAATCAAAGAGAGATGACAGGAAGATACAGAGAAATATATTTATATATTAGCCGATGAGATACGGATTTTCAAATCTATTTAGAGAATTTGAATGTGCTTCTCGTCGGTCCAAAGGTTACATACTGACTCTATATTGATCACCATTTTCCCAAACAATCATCTGACATCACTTATCCAACGCTTATGGTTCCCATTGCATACGAGGTAACCTACGTGATCTTTTCTGGACATTTATCTATAATACACCCTATTTTACTAATATATCTGTTAGCTTATATATCCATTAATATCCAACACTAACCTGTTATATAGTACCTAATGAATATATTCGTTTATGTTGTGGTTATAGTCAGATTCACACGTGTGAACCGTGTCGCCATCTTGGATTTTGTCTTCACGTCTAAACTAGGTTTGGAATTAAGTGATAACTACAGATGCTGTTTTTTAAAATATCGATTTGTTAACTGCTATATATGGAATCGTCTTTTTCTATTAAAACAACAAGAAATACATGATCTCGCAAAACGTGTCAGCTCGTGAAGTTGCTTACAACCTAGCCTCCCGGTCTAAAGAAACTATCCTCCCAGACAGTGCCTCTTCTTTCGGAGAAGACGATGTGGGTCAAACCCATCGTCTCTTTTTTTTGAAGGAATGTTGATTTATTACCGATCCGATTTTTGCCCCCACCGCGTAATTCCAACAGACCCGTTCACCATTTTTTAACCCGTACGTCTCGTTTGATTGTTTGGGGGGAAAATTCAACGTTGTGCCACATCAATATTGGTGGGATGCGAATAAATCTCAAGACTTGCTAGTGTTCAACATAACGATTGCTAAATTCCTCTGTGCACTTATACCTGTTTAGTAGAACTTATTTTCTATCCCTAATACTTGGATATTTCCTTAATACTTTCTCTGTTAACCATAATAGTCTGGTTACACGAAGAATTATATAAATTGAATATAAGTTGAGATTGTAAAAAATAATAATTTAATACGCCATTAAAAGTTGGACCATGGCTGATGTTTTGACTAAGTTTAGAAGTAATAAATATATGTACTTAGAAGAAAATCAGTTCACTCACATTCGGACAGATAAAGTCGCGTGTGGCGTTACTGAAAAAAGTTAAATTTTCAATGGTAAAACTAAAAAAAGGAACGATATTTGTTATGAGTAATAATACTTATAATGTATGTGTCATTTGCAAGTATGTGGCCCCCACGATAGCGTGTTCTATCAATAGCTAATCTTGTCCGATTGTTTGCAGTCCTAATTTCATCATGGTCATGTATATTCGGGGCAGGATCGATGTATTGACATCGACCGCAGTTCCTGACCAATTTCTAACATTCTTCCCGTTTTATAAGAGGATCAACTCTCCGTACCAAATATAATGTTATATCAACTCCCATGTGGTGCATGCCATGCAACTCTTCTTTCTCTCCGGTTCCTGGACAGCATGACAAAACCACTTCTTTTTAAACTAACCACTGTTTGTTTATTCGGGTTCTCGCATCTGCTTTTTTCTCTCTGAAAGCACAATCATTGCTTTTATTTGCAGTCCAAATTCGGATATTAACTCTTCAAGTATTTCCAATCTCTGCTTCACAATCATTTCTCCAGCATCGTGGTTCGTATTCTTCCGCTCTCTTCCACTGTAGAGTTCACCCAACTTAGTACCATCGCTGAATCAGTCCTTATCTCGATGTCTCTTGATCCCAATTAGATAGCCAAATTGATGCCTTTCAGAATAGCATCTAATTCGGCCACGTTAATGTGCCTAAAATCAGTTTCTCCCGGCCATGCTGCATCTTCCGTCACTAAACCACCAATCTCCACAACCACGTTGCAATAAAGCTTGCATCACACCAGACCATTCCTATTTTTGTTTCTAGGTATGTGCCAAACTCCACTAACAGGGTCCTCATTTTCTACATCAGCTAGAATCTCATGCATTACTTTGACAGTTTTGCGATTAACTCTGACCTCCCAGTCTACTCCACTTGCTATTCTTTTTACATAACTGCACGCCTGTCGCAGCCATGCAACAACTGGATATTGCCCCAACAATTTTCCGCAAATGGAGAACAACTGACGTTTACCCATTTCTTATGTCATCTCTGGGACTCCGTTGCTAATTTTAAACATCAGCTCACCCATCTTTCCTTTAATCAGCTTAAGACCCAGCGCTGCTCCGATGTCCAAAGATTCTGGCTGCTTTGCTGTTAGCTAAAATCCCTTAAGATGTTCCACTACTTCCTCTGTCGATCCATTTGTCACATCTACGATTATGTCATCAATGTACGAATCAGTGGCCTCTTTTGTCTTATTTTATTTCATTAACACAGTTTTTAAAACGGCCGCCATAATCTTTGGTGCAACGTTAAGCCCAAATACTAACCGTGTCAGGCAGTAAGTCCTTCCTTTATAGCAGATAAGCTGGTACTGCCATAGTTCCTTTGCCACATGTAGCTGAAAGTAAGCAGACTTACGGTCCACAATCGCAGTTCCTCCTGCCAACCGCCTCCATTTTCTAATCTTTTCGTCACACACATCTATTATGTCGCTCACTGTATGACACGCTACAAAACGGTTTAATTCTTACTTTACTTTACCTTTTGTGGCCTGGAAAACTGCCATCAACGCGGTAACACACCTTTTCCTTCACCCTTCCATGGTAAAAGAAAACTGTCAGCTATCCATCTTTCTACCTCTTTCTCAAACTCACACTCTTTCTCACACTCCATATTTTATTTGATTCTGAAACACTAGAGGATCTCCCATCCATTTCTATTTCACTGTCCATTGCTGTTCATATAAATCAGCTTAAAATCTTGTCCTCGATTTTGCAAATGTTCGGCTGATGGGTAACTACGGCACAGTATACGTCTCCAAATTTCACCTCAGTTTTATTAATAGTTACACCTTCCATAACATTGATTATATCCATTCCAATTATGACATCTATACCGTCAATCATGTGATCTATTACAATCACTTCCACCTTCACTCATACTTTTATCTCCACTTGTCGGGCTCCCTTACATTTTACGTCCTTTCCATCAACCGCTTTCAAAGTGATACTCCTACCACACCAACTCACAAGTTTGGAGTTGAGTAAAGTGGTGGTGCATCTAATATCGACAAGCGCCGTCATTACAGTATCATAACTACTAGCGCAGAAGCTCCTCCTGCTCGTTTCCCTGCGCCCGAGAACATCTCGCAATGTGCTGAAATGCTCCACTCATAGCACCTTACTCTAGCTCTAATGTGGTTCCGTGCAATCTTTAATAAAATGCGGTCCTCGACATCTAAAGCACCGAATGCTTGAAGATTTTATTTGACCTCATTATTCAGTGTAGTGCACTCGCTGCCACCGTTCCAGTCTCTCGCATTCTTTTGCTAACTAAAAGCTGTGCAGTCGATATCAGTTTACTGACATCCATTCTTTTTATGTGAGGTAGTTGTTTCAGTGTCACAGATACGTACTCTGAGAATCCTGTGGCGAATACCAGTTGGGCCGTATGCTCCAGCCCTCTCCCTATGTATCCTGCTAGTCCAGCCAATCTTTTGATTGCATTGTCGTAAACGTCCACCGATTCTCTAGTCCATTAAAAGGTGATATCACTTCTTTGCTCAACCTTAAATTTCTGGACTCCATAGTCTCCTCTTTAGGCCGAAATAGCTTGTAATTTGATAATTGACTTAAATTAACTTTCCTTTGGTGTCACTGCCACGAAATATCTCAATCTTTACTGTTCAATGCCCACTGATCACTTTTCACTTTTCACTGCTCACTGTTCACTGTTCACTTTCTGATGCCCAGAAATCAGCTGAACTCTTCAATTTCAAAAGATTAGTTTTCATACTAATAAACCCACCACCTATGCAAATTGCCTACTAACAAGAGCCATCTATGTTTAGAGTCTACAAACCGCCAATCTGAAAAGGAGAGATAACTTAATTTGCATATATTGTCACCAAGGTAAATTATCACAGTATCTTAAACCACATGCACGACATGTTATTTTTACTGACAAGATAACGTCCACAATTTCGTATTTGTTTTATCATTTTTTGCAACATAGGAACCAAATTAGAACCAAATTCATACACTATCCAACTTGAAATTTATTTAATAGCGAAATTTCACTGACTAGTAAGTAATTTGTCAAATTATTTATATCGATAATGGTTTGCTAATTTATAGTAGTCCATTGGATTAAAAAAAAGTAACAATCTACACTTTTAGAGTTTGCAATCGAATTAGGGTCGCAGATGCATTGCCAGTCGGAAGACGACAGAATTATGATTCGTCGTCTTCCGACTGTCACTGCCTCTGCGAGTAATCGTAAATCAATAGAATAGGCATAAGAATGTTGCTTGATGCGTGTGCAATCACCATTCTCTTGTGTATTTTGGGACAAACCTTCTGCGACTTAGTATGCAACAGCTGCGACTTGTTGCTCTCGGTAACTCTGCAATCTTTAATGTCTAACGAATAGCTATGTCTAATGACGACTTCATACTAACCAGACGATTTTCGTATGTAGAAGTTCGATTCGCTGAATAATAACATCAACGTTGTAGTGTCAGAGCTACCCAGCTCTGGTGAAAATCCAGGAGAAGTCGGTTCAGGATATGTCTTTCTTCTGATCGTCTCTGCCTTTGCGTGTTGCAAGCAAAGACGTGTCATGTGCGGAACCGCAAATCAATGAAGGTAAAGTGGCAATGTTTATTCTGCGCCATTCCTTCGTGTGTTCTGGGGCAAAACTTCTCCGAGAGAGAGAGAGAGAGCGTGTGCAACTACTGAGCCTTGTTGCTGTCGGTATCGAAGGTAAAACCAGCAATCCCGTAGATTAATGAATAACCAACGATGAGGACTTCATGCAGACCAGACAATTCTTAGGACGATCTTGATGCAGAAATCCAACTCGCTTAACAACAGCAACAGCAACACTAAAGTCTAAAGTTCAGAATAATACAAATATTAAGAAAATGAAATTTATCATAACAAATAGTTATACATATACTGTTTCCTTTTCGTATATAAAGATAACGTTTATTGCCGGGCAACGGCGGGTGTCCCTTCTAGTTATTAATGAAAAAAAATTATATTGTCTGCTAAATATTAGCCGGAGGAGTTTGTTTCTCAAAATTAATAATTGAATCCGTAGAAATATTGTATTAGACGTTTTTATTGAACTGGGATAAATATTTTTACCGGATCCTTCTGGCTTGATTTTTATCGGGCGATCCTAAAAGATAGGCAAACAAAAATAATTATGTTGCCTTTTATTGATAAGAATCCAATTCTTAAAGTCCACAGGAATGAATGGATTTTTTCTCGCAATCCAATTTCCCGATTTGAGGCAGAAATGAACGTAATATAGAAACGCAAACTAAAAGAGAAAACCAAAGAATATTTTAGAAAAAAAGTAATTCTTTATGTAGTAAGAGAAACCTGAGGGATCGAAAGAGATGCGTCTGCACGAGTGTCTATATCTACATCGGTGCATACACATTGGCTTAATTACGAATAATTCATACATAGTAACAACTAGAAAACATGTGACCTGTTGGGTCACCTATTAAGCTCTCGTTAAATTGTTTAACCCAGAAGAAAGTGAGTTTGCAAAGCAAGTTCAATATAAAAATAAAAACACAAAATTCAAAATTTTAAATTAGCCTCTACATGCGCTCGCTCTGTCTCTGTCTCTGTCTCTGTCTCTGTCTCTCTCTCTGTCTCTCTCTCTCTGTCTCTCTCTCTATATATATATATATATATATATATATATACCAAGCAAGCGTTGTTGAACGTCACGGAACTTTCTCGTTTGTAAATCTTCTTTGTGAGGTTCTCAAACCGTCGAGCTATCCTTTTGGTTTCAGGTGGTAATCCATAGAGTATTTCCTCGATTGTTCTTAATTCATTCGCCCTTAACTATACCTATAAAACAGTAACTCCAGTCTTCTTATTTTATAAAACCAATCCATAAAGACGACTAATAAAGTCGAAAGCGCTCGAAAAAAATGACCGAATTAAACCAGTGCAACACATTGCGCGAACTTGACTTTACTTTCAACTGTAGTCTTTAACACCTTGACGTACATTTTTCTGTCTTTACGATGGATTCGCCCCCACCTGTGATTAATACCAACAAAATGAAGACAAAAAGTGAAGAAGTTTTTCTTGAAAATGATATATTTATCGAAAGTCTTGCCTAACAAAAATTATTTTATTCATTTTATATTGCATTATGTTTTGGTTTTCAAATTTTAATATAAAATATTCATACACATAAGTGCTCTTAAGATGTGATCAATTTCCCCAAAAGAGCCCCTCATAAACAAATTATACATCCGCAGTAATACATTCAATAAATTGTTGACAATACAGACTGATCTAGGAGAATGGAGGCAGAGCTGTAGAAAGTCACAAAGGGAGGAAGTCATCCTCTCTTGACTCCGTATTAGCGACGCAAAAGCAACGCATTCATACCTGCTTGAGCACCATTTGTCAAGTGCAATACACAGTAAAAGACTTTATGTTATAATGTGTTGATTTTGCTCCCATGCGACGAAAACACTACAATGTTGATAATATGAAGGAACTATTTAAAGACATCAAAGTAGAAATCATGATGTCCTTTGTGAAAATGGTAGGTTTATACCCAAAAATCTAATATCTATAAGTTCAATAAACCAAACTTCCCTAGGAAAAATTAATCAACTGCAGACTGTTTACTCAAGAATTCTGGAGATAGAACTGACTCTCAGAATTATCGCTCCAGTAGTCTATTCCCGCTCTTCTCTAAAATCTTGGAATGTCTAATCAATAACGCGATAGTCCGTCACCTCGTTAATGCTAAACTTCTTTTTGCTCATCAGTATGGATTTAAGCAAGCACGGTCTACTGCGGATATTTTAATGGTTATCTCTGAACGTATATACCATACACTGGACCATACACTTGATATATCCCAAGCATTTGGCAAGGTCTAGCATCAAGGTATTCTAATAAAAATTAATTCATATGGTATTACTGGACGAATATTTAATATAATTAGATCTTTCCTATCCAAAAGAAAGATCCAGGTTGTCCTCTTTCATACAAACATGACATAAATGCAGGTGTACCCCGGGGATCGATCCTTGGACCTTTATTATTCCTGTATTTCATAAACTACTTCCCTAATGACATCTGAGTCTGAGATGGGTATATTTGCTGACGACACAACGCTCTCGTCATATGGGTAAAACGGACAAGCACATATACCGAGGCAATGACTAAATCCTTAGAAAGTGACTTCCAATCTGTAGTGAAATAGGATCATAAATGGATGATAACATTTAATGCTACTAAGAAAAAGCTCCTTTCCTTCAACGACTACAAGAAACCTCTTCAACCACCGATTGCCGTGACAAATAACACCTTACTTGAGAGTCCAACGTTCAAACTCCTAGGCCTAAAATTCACTAGCAACATGAATTGTACAAATACATTGAAGCCATTGCCAAGGCTGCTGCAAAGAAAGTGGGCTCCCTCTAGCGAGCTAAAAAAAC
>OY744522.1:94735199-94987699 GCA_963556195.1 Sepiola atlantica | reverse complement strand
ATACAGTGATCATTGCCTTGTACCTGGCTAGTTGGAATGTGCAGGGCATGAGAACTCGAAGCAGAGCTGCTCGCGTGCTGAGAGAACTGGTGGCCCTTAAAGTAGATATTGTTACGATTCAGGAGACCCACTTCCTTTCGTATGGGGATTGTCATGTGCTGTCTAAAGACTTTGATGTCTACTCAGCATATGGCGATATCCATAGTCGTGTTATCTCTGTGCTAGTGAGACGCACCCATTCTGTGACGGTTAGCGTTGATAACAGCAAGTTTAAGATCTGCTGGCGAGAGGGTTTCCTTTTTTCGGTGGTTAAAGGTGTTCCTCACTGGTCCGGAGTGGGTAGTATTAATGGGGGATTGGAATACCATCCTTGATCCCAAGATAGATAAGGTCGGGGGGGAGTAGCGAGCTGAATCGGTGTGAAAGCAATCTTCATGCGATCTTGTCGACAGATTTCGTCTGGATCAGCCGGGGCGGGAGATGTAGACGTGGTCTAGTAGTGTGCCTTCCGTTTCAAGTACTTATTTGGATTGGATGTTAATTAGAAGGGGCGACATAGATTTTCTATCTTGTCCAACGTTCCACCCATTAGGTCATTCGGACCATAAACTAGTTATGGCCCGTTTGAATTTAAGTGATAAGCCTAAATTTGCCGGATACTGGAAGCTGAATACCTCCTTACTGGAGTTACGCGACTTCCAAGAGAAGGTGATATTAATTCTTCAGCGGCCTCTAGTAGGGGCTGTGATTAGTAGTAAATGGTGGGTTAGTACTAAAGCTAAAGTTAGGAGTTTTTCTGTCAAATACAGTCAAAGCCTCGCTCTTGATAAAGCTAGGGCGAAAAAGCGATTAGATGATAGACTGACCCGGGCGGTGGCTGGAGGGGATCGCCTAGATATAGCACTAACTAAAGGGGACCTAAATCGCTTGGCTTGCGAGCGGTATGAAGGTCAGGTAGTTAGGGCTAGGTTAAAGAAAGTTTCGACGCTGTTGAGTGTAAGACTGCTCTACATCATGGTTCAGACCGCTACATTCATAAAGTCAAAAATATGGAAGGACGTATCCTCGTATCGTCTCGTGAGATTTATGAGGCGTTCCGTGAGCATTTGAAGGAGCGCTTCATTCAACTGTCCAGACTCTGTGTCGAGGAGTTTGATAGTTATTTAGCCGACTCGCTTCTGGCAGCTAAAGCGGTTGGCTGTGATGGTATCGTTACGGAGTGCGAGATCATTACTACGTTGAAGCAGGCCAGCTATAACAAATCTCCAGAACTTGATGGTTTACCCTACGAATTTTACTTGAAGCTGTCGTCCATGTTGGTACCTATTCTGAAGGATGTTTTCAACCATTGGTTTACTCAGGCATTCATCCCTGGACAGGTTACGAAGGGTGTGATTATATTGCTGAAGAAAAAGGGGCAGTATGGTAGGGAGGATCTAGATGATTACAAGCCCATAAATCTGCCAAACACAGAGTTTAATATTTTGGCAATTATTGGGAATCGTTTGCAGACTGTTGTTGGCGACTTGGTAAAGCCTGAGTAGAATTATGCTGTGAAGGGGAGATTAATTCAAAACAATTTGCATCTAATTCGCACGATGATAGAGGGAATAGAAGACGACACGGAAGATGCGCTGATATATTTGGATCCGTTCTAGAGGCCGCCAGTTTTAATCCAAACTTCCGCAAGTGGGTCTCCATTCTGTATCGTCTGCCGACGGTAGTGGTGCAAGTAAATGGTAGGCTTTCGGGGTCGTTCGTGGTCTCTCGGTCGGTGCGTAAGGGTTGTCCGCTGTCACACCTGCTTTATGTCCTGGCGTTGGAGCCCTTCCTTCGCAAATTAAGGGATAGGGTAGCGAGACCAGTCCTGCGCGGAATTGCTCTTCCTGACGGAGCGCGAGTCATGGTTTCTGCGTTCGTCGATGATATCACCCTATTTGTGTTGAGTCGTACTGACATTGCAACGGGAATTAAGGCGTTCGCTCGTTAGGAAGAGGTTACAGGGGCCGTCGTCAACCGTAGCAAGTCTAATGGTCTGCGGTTAGATGCTGGAGTGGAGAGTCTGCGGTTCCAGTTATTTTCAGCTGGTCAGATGGCCCGGTTCATATTCTTGGCATTTGGTTCGGACCAGGCCTTCAGCTGGATAAGAGGTGGTCAGAAGTACAGTCAAAGGTCGAATCGTCGGTAGGGATTTGGATTCGAACGAAACTTTCCTTAAAGGGTAGAGCGGAGACGTGCACCACTTATGTACTTCCTCTCATCCTTTACCGACTGGCTTTACTACCTTTCCCTGCGTACCGTTTGTTGGCTTTCATGCGTCTATTCGTATGTGCGCAGAGTGGTCTGAACTCAACATCCTGATTTGACAAGTCATAGACATGCCAAAATATTGGCCTTCCTGGCTGGCACTTTGATACTCCGTGGATCCCTGTGGTTGAGAGCGCCTTTCCCAACCTCATACCTGACCCTTCGGTAGAAGGCCGTTGTAAGCCGAGAGAGCATCGAAGTTCTTCACCGAGCCGCACTTAGAGCACTGCCAAGGACCAGGTCCCTTTCAGAGCCTCGGAAGAAACTATATAGGGAATTAGTGGAGGGTACCGCTTCGGATTCGCTTGGTGAGCGGCTGGGATGGTCGGAAGAGGAGATCCGCTCTCAGTTGAGTTGGGCGCTAGGCCAGGGTTATCTCAACAATTCTGAGTATTCCCTGACCTGGCGATTGGTCCGAAACGCACAGCCCCTCTTTGCCAAACTACGCGGAGATGGCTTAATGGTCAATCTTTTCTGTCCGCGCTGTGAAGACAGAGAAGAAGAAACGGCCGAGCACTCCTTCACTTGTAGCAAAGTTCGGCGATTCTGGGAGTATGTCAGAGAGGTAGCGGCTCGCATCGACGTCGAGCAGTCGTTGGTCCTTGATGTAGCATCTGTTGTACATAATGTAGCCGTGCCGTGGCTTAGGCAGAAAATAATGTTTTTTCTTGCTATCCTAGCTGTAGCCAGACAAGTGACGTGGGTTACACGTCTTGATGAGGTTCATGGGGTTGGATCTGTTTCCGATCAGGATCTTGTTATTTACTTTAAACATCAGCTTATAGTGAAGATCAGATACGATTGGAAAATATTACATCGCATGGAGTTCAATAAGAGGTGGGTGTATGACATTAGTTTATGCATCTGACGAGGAGCCAGGTACGAGTATGTGTTCCTTGCCTAGGCATGGCACGCGCGGTCCTGGGTTCTACGGAACCCATCCATTAGAATGTGTTATTTATAAAAACTCTTAGCTAGTGGAATAAATGAGTCCTGATCCTGTTTTATTTTTTGGTAATAGAGAGCCTCCAAAGATGCCCACTCCCCATATTTATTTTGCCCTTGCCCAGCCGTAAATGCTGTTTTCATCTTGGAGGACACCATCCATTCTCATATTCTATCACTGATTTGATTTATTTTTTGATGTTCCTCTTAGCTCTCACTCCCATCTACAGACTGACTTGCTTGTTTTTCGGCTTGACCCGGAAAAAAGTGGGTGGTCTGACACTTAGCATCATTAAGCATCACTCATGTATATTTATTATTGTAAATAAAAAACTCATAAAAACCATTGGGATATTTTAAGTAGGATTCAAGCCATGGAGTGAATGCGGTATTATGGTGATAGCGTCTAGCTTAGAGTAGGCAAAAGTTTATGTTGTCAAGAATGACACTCGACCCCTCCACCCCCCAAATAGGGCGTAATGCCTAAGCCGAATGAATTTGTAACTTTTTTTTATTTGTCTAAATAAATTGGCCTTTTGGCTAAGATCAAAGTGTAGTATCTGTTCTTCTCGGCATTTTGCCTAAGATCAAGTGTATTATCTAGTCCTCTCCTATAAGTGTCGATCTTACACTCTGCAATAAAAAATCAGACTATCATTCAATATCCTCTATTCACTTCTTCTACATTAAAAACTATTTTATCTATTTAGATCCCTCCCTAGCTTTATCTTATGTACCTGTGTCACTGCTACCCGCGAATCCACATACATTTGCACGAAACTTCCCCACGGAATATACCGACACTCTCCCATCAAGTTTTTCCTGAGGCACACCCACCGTCTAATGCCGACACTCTCCTCTCAAGATTGGTCTGAGACACACTTACCGTCTAATACCGACACTCTCCCTCAAGATTGGCATGAGGCGCTCACACGGGCGAATGCCGACACTCTCCGCTGAAGATTGGCCTGAGGCGCACCCACCGGTTAATGATACCTTCTTCTCTCAAGTTTGGTCTGGGCGCTCACACCGGTGGAAGTCGACACTCACTTCAAGTTTTGCCTGAGCCGCTCACACCGGCGAATGCCAACACTCCGTTCAAGTTTGGCCTGAGGCTCCCCCTACCAGCAAAAGCCGACACCCTCAATTTGGCCTGAGGATAATGCCGACACTCTCCCTTCAAGTTTGGTCTGAGACGCCCCACCGCCTAATGCTTAAACTCTCCCTTCAAGTTTGGCCTGAGGCACACCCACGGGCTAATGCCGACACTCTCCCTTTAAGTTTGGCCTTAGGCGCCCCACAGTCTAATGCTGAAACTCTCCCCTTAAGTTTTGCCTGAGGCGAACCAATCTGCTAATGCCGACACTCCCCTTCATGTTTGGCCTGAGGCGCTCACACTAGCGAATGCTGACAATCCCTTCATATTTGGCATGAGACGCGCCCACCGACTAATGTCGACACTCTCCCATGAGTTTTTTTACTCTACCACACCCAAAGTAATATTTTTTGTTAAAAAGAAATTTTTTCCACTGCCCCCCTCCTACTTGCGGGAGTAGCTTGACGGACGGACATACATAGCTGGATTGACGAACAGACGGACGTAGCTAAACCGACCGACAGACAGACATAACCGGACAGACGGACGTAGCTTGATTGACGGATGAACGACGGACTAACGTAGATGGACGGACGGACATAGCTGGGCAGACGGACTTACGTAGCTGGACGGACGTACATGAACTGACGGACGTAGGTGGATGGATTTTCGGATTGATGGACGAGAGTAAATACGTAGCTGGATGGACGGGTGTAGGTTAATAAACCGACGAACGTAGCTTGACAGACGGACGGACGTAGCTGAACAGACTGACGAATGGACGTAGCTGGACAGATTGACGGACGTAAACGGAGTGGTTGTGCGTTTGGACGCTGTCTGTGCGGGACTGCTGACAGAGGGGAGTTGAGACCAATGGTCCGAAGTTTTCGGCGGACCGCTTGTGACCCTCCTCTTCCGTGGCCAGGGGGGGGGGGCTGTCTGAGGGGAGTCGTTTCAGATTGTCCCCCTCTGCCGTACTTTCACTGCTGCTGGAGTCCAAGTCGGAAAAATCTGTTGGATCCCATCTGAATGTTATCACTGCAGAATCCGGGTGGTATGCCCCTTGAATTGGTTTGTCTCCCACTTTTTTAGGGGAGCAGTTCTCTAGGGGGCAGCCCCCGGTAGAGTTGTGGACTTTCCCAGGCGGTAAGCCACGTTGGGTCAATTTGGGTTTTTTCTCCATCAGGATCGATACGAGCAGTCACCTCGTTGATATACTCCCAGTGCTGCTGGAGCTTATGGCACAGGAAGAAAGCGTGATTATGCGTTTCCTCAAAGGGCCTGTAGCAACGGAGACACTCGAGTGAGTATTCAATTCCGAATTCCGGGCCAATCGCCAGGTCAGAGAGAACTCCAGGTTATTGATATGACTCGTTCCTGGTGCCCAACTCCATTCAGAGCGGATCTCCTCCTTTGTCCACCTGTACCGCTTGACTAATGGATCCTCAGCTGCCCCCTCACTAATCCTCTATAGAGTTCTTTTCTAGAAAGCTGCAAAAGGTCACTGGACCAAGGAAGCTTTTTGAGCGCGGCTCGACACTCTCTGAAAAACTGCGATTCACTCCTCGGCCTACGACGGCTCTCAACCGAATCGGGGTTCCACGCAGATTCCTCTGTCAATGTTCTACTCAGGAAAGCCAGTCTCTCTGCGTCTCGATGACACGTCAAGTCAGGCATCCCCAAGCCTCCCTCACACGGACGTTGAATATAGACCTGGCTGCAAACCCAATGCCTCTTCCTGCCCCAGAGAAGTGAGGACAGAAGGTGCCGGAGGGCCTTGAGGCGGTTCACAGGCAGGGGAGGCACAGCTAATCGGTAAAAGATGAGAGGGAAGACGTAAGTAGCGCACGCCTCAGCTCTACCTTTTAAGGAGAGTTTCCTTGGAAGCCAAGTGTTAACCGACGCTTCGACCTTTGACTGTACCTCCAACCAATTTCTATCGAGCTGGAAGCCCGGTCCGAACCACACGCCAAGGATTCGAACCGGGCCATCTGTTCCGCAGAACGGAGCTGGAAAGTTTGTGTCACCGCTCCAGGCACTCAACCGCTTGCCAGTTGACTTGATACAGTTGATTTTGGCCCCTGTGAGTGTTTCGGAATGTGTGAGCGCCTCTGTCATCCTCTCGATGCCTTGGAAGCACGACACATAGACGGTGATATCATCGGCGAACGCGGAGATCCTGGCTCGCGCTCCGCCAGGGAAAGTGATTCCGCGTAGGACCAGACTTGCCTACCCACTCCTTAGCTTGTGAAATAGCGGATCCAGTGCAAGAATGTGGAGCAGGCGCGACAGCGGACAACCCTGGCGTACCGACTGGGAGATAGCGAAAGATTTCGAACGCCTTCCTGTACTACTGCCGTCTGCGAGCGATACAGAACGGAGATCCATTTGCGGAAGACTGGTTTAAAATCAGCGGTCTCTAAAACAGATGCCAAGAAGCGACGGTCGACCTTATCGACAGCTTTGGACAGATACTACACTGTGATCTTAGCCAAAATGCCAAGAAAGAACAGGTATTTATCTACCTCCCACAGCAGTAAGATGTGACACAAGGTCGGAAAGTGGGATTTGATAAGTCAGCACCCTAGAGGAAGAGCACTTATGACCTTTAAAAATTGCCTGGGCAGTCCCGTCGGCATTCCGCGGTAGGGGCGCTTCAGGCGATTAGCAATTCTCAAAGGGTGAGAAGGCAAAGCCTGGAAGGGTGGACGTCCTAGAACTGCACAGGACAGACCCACCGACACGCGTCATCAAGCCCCGAAGGCCAAAACGATACCGGTCTATAGGGTGTAGTATCTATCGAAACAGATACCACACTTTCATCTTAGCCAAAAGGTCAAAGGCCAAGTAAGAACAACTTATTTAGATTTCAACTTTACTACAGCGTCATCCACTAGAGTGTTCGAATTACGTTAGTAAATTCATGAGTAATCATAAGTATGGTTGAGTGTGAACACATTCTTACAAGAGATTTGATGATAAACAGGGAGGTTGAGGCTCACCTAGGCCGGTTTTCCTGAATTCAACATAGCTTTTATCCTCCATTTTTCCAATTTGAGAAAAAATGCCAGTCATAATACAACGGAAAATAACATCAGAAGAATGGAAGTGGCAGGAAGAAATTAACTCCCACTACACCCCTTTTTCACTTCATTTCTTCTTTCCCTCTCACTCCCAGCCTTTCTACCTTCCTTTCTTAATTAACAGACGCTAATATTTCACCTACGTCCGTCCGTCAATCCGTCCACCTACGTCCGTCCGTCTGTCCATCTACGTCTGTCCGTCCGTCCAGCTATGTATGTACGTCCGTCCGTCCGCCGTCCGTCCGCCAATACGTCCACCTTTCTTAATTAATAGACGCTAATATTTAAGCAACGTCCGTCCATCTGTGGACCTGGGGTGATGATAGGTATGTATATCGTATGCGCACCGGGGCAGAGATAAGTAAGTATATAGTATGCGCACCACGGCGGCGATAGTTATGTATATTGTATTCGCACAGGGGCGGAGATAGTTATGTATATTGTATGCGCACCGGGGCGGCGATAGGTACGTCTATAGTATCTGCACCGGGTGGCCACCTAGGTGCGTATATAGTATGCGTACTGAGGCGGCGATACGTACGTATATATTATGCGCACCGGGGCGACGATAGGTACATATGTAGTATGTTCACCGGGCGGTGATAGGTATGTATATAGTATGTGCACTGGTGCGGCGATAGTTATGTATGCGCACAGGGCGGCGATAGGTACTTACATAGTATGTGCTCCGGGGCGGCGATAGTTATGTATATAGTATGCGCACCAGGGAGGCGATGGGCATGTATATAGTATGCGCACCAGAGCGCAGATAGGTACGTATATAGTATGTGCACCACGACGGTGATAATTACCTATATAGAATGCGCTGACAGAGGTGGTACTTTTAATAGAAATATGTCATAATTTTGCCCTGGGCAACGGAAGAAGAATAGTGTGGAGGAGACAGCTTTTGTCAAGGCAAAGATAGAAAGTAGCAGTGAATGGGGCGACCAGGGAAGAGAAACGTAGAAAGATAAAGATACAGCTATAGAGAGAGGGAGAGAAATAGAAGTTTGAATATAAAGATGTTACACACACTATTCTTCTTCTATTCTATGTTGTATGACCCCGAGCAACGCCGGGTAACCCTGCTAGTTCAAATAGAAATAAGAAAGTTAATAATAAAAAAAACTGTAACTGTAGAACTCGTGCATTTTGTTCACTGCAAAATAACTGCTTTGAAACATTCACAAAAAGGATGCGCCACACTCAAACGAAACAAAACAAAAAGATGTCAAGTAAATGTTTGATAGAAGCTCAGCCATTAGTTAATAGAAGCAGTAACATTGCATAGCTTAACTGCCATATATATTTGTTCATACTTTACTACTAAGCTTTATTCACGTATTGAGAACTGTTGAAGTAAATACTGAAAAATATACAATATATATATATATATATATATATATATATATATATATATATATATATATATATACATACTAGCAAATATATGCTTCCTCGCATATATTTGTTAGCCTTGGAGGATAATAGCATTGTCAACGAACCTATACTACACTACCCCCAAAGGAGGAGGAAATGACTGAGAGCATGGTATCATGATGAACGCTGCCCTCTAGGGGAAGAGGTAATGGCTGGGAGGATGATATAATGTTAAAAGAACTTAAACGGAGAAAATAATCATGGAAGGATGGTATCATGGGGAATGAACATATACTATACTGCACCATCTCAAAGAGGATGGCCCCATAAATAGAGAAGTTAATGAGTGTGAGTATGGTATCATGGCAACAGAACAGATACTACACTCCTCCCACCCACCCTAAAATAGGAGAAGGTAGTCCCTGGGAAGATGGTCTTATGACAAAAGAACATTTGCTACATTACTGAGAGGACGGTCTTATGACAACAGAACCGATACTACACTACCCACCCCTATTAAAAGATAATAGATTAAATCATTGTTTTTATTTATTTAAAAATTCCTAGTCATAAAAACATTGTGTTTATGGTTCCTTTGCCTTTTGGCTAAGATCAAGATCCAAGTGTAGTACCTGTTCTCAGCATCCTAGCGACTGCAGACGTTTTACTATCGACGAAAATATTTATAAATAAGAAAATATGACAATCAAAATTACAACTGCATATTACAGTATATTAATTTATTAGAAGACGTTTTTGAAATAAATATGCAAATTAAGACCTAAAGGTGTTTAAAGATATTTGTAGTTTACTAATTATATGCTATTAAGTGTTTACTATTTATATGCTATTAAGTGTTTACTATTTATATGCTATTAAGTGTTTACTATTTATATGCTATTTCAAAATCTTACGTCGTATCATACAATTAAATACGCACAACCTGTTTTGATGTTAATATAGTTAAGATAGATGGAAAAGACTTTAGCATTTATTCATTTATATATATATATATATATATATATATATATATATATATATATATATAATAAATTGAAGTCGTTTTTCTCCTACTCTTTTAGACAATATAGGAAAATAACCGACCACTTCATATGCTAATCTGTTCCACACTCGAATTACCTTTAGCGTTCATGAGTGTTTTCAGAAATTCTGCATTCAATTCATCCTTATTCTAAATTTATTATAATTTACCTGTCCTCCCAGACTCTTTGAAACGAACTTTTCAAAAAGAATAGCATCAACTTTCCCCCACTACTATTTATCTACTACCATCGCCACCAGAATCATTTATGTGCTACTTTTCAATCGAATAACAACTAAACAAACACTGGTTAATCCAAAATAATTAACACACACTTCATGATAGCAATGAATAGCATCTCTGAAAAACAAGAACTGTTCAATAAGTCTTCAGATTCCTGCATTAGTAAACTTTTCCAATTACTTCCTCCTAACACTTATTTCTTCCTCCTTTCTCTGAATTGATAATTTGATATTCACTTATTTTTTTTAAATAATATGGTGACTTCATCTTTACAATGAACAACGCCGGCTCACTTTATATCTTACTATGAAATACAGAAATATCGGATTAAATGTCAAACATTCCGAACCGTCAGAAGCAGTTAGCAAAATTAGTTTTCATATTTTCTAACGCACAACGGCGTTTCACTATATACTTTAACATAGAATATAGGAATATTGAATTGCATGCCAAACATTCCGAATCGTAGTGAGCTAAATTATTTTTAAACTTACCTTACTAGTTTCTTCTGTGCTAAACCTTAATTACTTACATTGAAAAGTGATCCCGAACTGTTATTAGTAGTGAGCTAAATTATTTAATAACTTTTCTTACAAATTTCTTATTGCTGCTGCCTCAATCGAGAAAATGTTCACTTTACCTGACCGAGAACAGAACATCTTATGTCTACGTTCTCACTAAACAAAGAAATAACATTGTCTTCATATATTAAATTATGAATTAAAAATGTTCCACTGAGTTATACAAATATTTCATTTACAAAATTAATTACTATATTTATATCAGAAAACCAGTTATTTTTTTCCTTCGTCCTTTTGAGGAGGGGGAAGGGCAAGCAATTTTAAATAAACACCTGAATGAATACAATTATATCCACAAATTTCATAAAATAAATTAAACAAAATAACCAATTAAATAAATGTGAATTATTTTGTCCAGTCATCACTTGCAATGTCAGACTATTTATGAATAAATCCTATTTTAATCACTTATATTGAAACATCGACTTCACGCAAATCTGTCACAACTGAATAGGTAAAGAGAAAACATGTTTTTGACGAATACACTAAGTGTATTTGTTTTAAAACAATTCATGTACTTTTAGTAATGTTTTTGACGAATATACTAAGTGTATTTGTTTTAAAACAATTCATGTACTTTTAGTAATGTTTTTGACGAATATACTAAGTGTATTTGTTTTAAAACAATTTATGTACTTTTAGTAATGTTTTTGACGAATACACTAAGTGTATTTGTTTTAAAACAATTCATGTACTTTTAGTAATGTTTTTGACGAATATACTAAGTGTATTTGTTTTAAAACAATTCATGTACTTTTAGTAATGTTTTTGACGAATATACTAAGTGTATTTGTTTTAAAACAATTTATGTACTTTTAGTAATGTTTTTGACGAATACACTAAGTGTATTTGTTTTAAAACAATTCATGTACTTTTAGTAATGTTTTTGACGAATACACTAAGTGTATTTGTTTTAAAACAATTTATGTACTTTTAGTAATGTTTTGACGAATATACTAAGTGTAAAACAATTCATGTACTTTGTGCCAGTTGACACGGTTAAGATTCGAATAAAAATTGTTGTTAGGAATAAATACAATTTAGGCGCGCAGAGTGAAAATTGTTGTATTGGCGCGTGACAAATATAAAATAACGCCCACGCAAATTCCGATGTGGCTTTATATATTAAATCAACTCAAAACGAGCGGACGTAGTTGAGAGCACACCACGTGATATTTCTGTCCAATGAGATTTCTCCAAAGACATATTTTTCTAAACTTTTCTCCTTAAGCTCGCTGGAGCCTATCCAAATAGTATTTAAGCACACACAAACATCAAACTTTCTCTTTCAACTGACTTTTCATCCGGAGGTTACACGCATCTTACTATCACTCTTCCATTTCACCCTTTCGCGCGCTTCATACAATTTCACAGGCGAACATTACCTATTGCCTCTTTTAACATTTTATAACAAATGAACATTTCAACAAAAGAAAAGACATTCTTCTTTTTACTTACCCTGAAACTAAAGGAAGGACTCATGAACTCATTACAAAAAGTAATATATTATATTTGTTAATATGTTTATTTCAGTAAATAAACTTCCGTTGATTTTGCATGTAAATCTTCTTATTATTATTTTTATTTGTGGAGGAAGTTATCACCAAAAAAAGGTATGCCGACCCCCACAAGTTGATGACCACGACTTAGAATTGCATGCACAACGGAATCTCCTTATAAGCTACACGCGGTTTCCTAACATACTGGCGATATCATGCGTGCGGTAACACTCAAAGGAAGAAAAGACAATGCGAATCTCAAGGGATGATACAAGCCGTCAGACGAAGCGTGGATCTCAGTACAATGTAGCAACAAATTAGCGAGTTACGCCGGTAGTCGCTATTAAGTCGAAATTAAAAAATCAACCGACAGTTTAAAGGCTTTAAAATCACTTTCAAACAAAAAACAGAAAATGGAAGCTCCCCGCGTTGAAACACCCCTAGCTACATTAACGCTAAATATTCCAGCTTTTAATCCCACCAATATAAAGACGTGGTTTATCCAGATCCAGGCCCTTTTCGACGCAAAACGGATTACGTCTCAGCGAACCAAGTATTGTTATTTGGTTGAAAAACTCCCGGCAGACGTCGTCGAGGAAGTGACTGATTTATTGGAGAACGTACCAGAAAATAATCCATACGACGAACTTAAGGAGGCTATTTTGAGACGGACTGGCTTATCAAACGAGACAATGTTACGCAATCTCTTCACCCAAGTAGAATTGGGAGATCGCACACCGTCACAACTTTTACGATACATGCGATCATTGCTAGGAGACAACAAAATGTCCGAAACTATAATGAGAAGTTTGTGACTGGATAAACTCTCAGACACGACAGTACAAATTCTGGCACCTACAACGGAAGAGACAAGCACGGTAAAACTAGCCGACATGGCGGACCGAATTCATGAAAATCTGAGGAGTCGCAGAGTAAACTCAGCACAAGCACAGCCAAAACAGACGAGAGACGACGAAGTGGCCGAACTAAAAACTACGGTTGAAAACCTCACTCGTAAATTGCAGGAATTAATGCAAATAAACCGTCGGTTCTCATTTAATAATCGACCGAACTACCGAAAACGAAGTTTTAGCAGAGGTCGAAGCAACACACGAGAACGAGCGAACGAAATCTGTTTTTACCACAAAAAATTCGGCACAGAAGCAGGGCGTTGCACTTATCCTTGCACTTTTGAAAACAAGAATCAGGGAAACGATCATTCCAGCCAGTAGAGACGACAACTGTTGCTGGATTTTCCACTAAAGGTCGTCTATTTTTCATTCGTGACAGTAATCACGGATATAACTTCTTAATAGATACCGGAGCCGAAATAAGCGTGATACCAGCGCTAAGTAAACAGAAAGCTACTCCACAGCCTTACCACCTCCAGGCAGCTAATGGCACACAAATACCGACATACGGTGAAAAGTACTTAAGCGTCAATCTCGGCTTGCGTCGCACATTTTCGTGGATATTTACCATAGCCAACGTGACGACACCAATATTAGGAGCAGATTTCCTAGCACGATATAATCTATCAGTAGACATGACTAATTGCACACTGACTTATAACCAAACAAAAATCGTAATAAAAGGTATCACCACAAGATACCAGTCTACTGGGATTAGTTCTGCCTATCCTGAAGAGACGTACATTCGTCGGCTGTTTCAAAAATACCCACAACTTACTCAGCCATTCACAGTCGCGGATGATATAAAACATAATGCAAGGCATTATATTAAAACGAGTGGACAACCCGTCTACGCTACACCCAGACGTTTGAAGCCGGTTAAGTACAAGATCGCAAAGGACGAATTCCAACGCATGTTACAACAAGGAATTATTCGACCTTCCAAAAGTGCCTGGTCATCTCCTCTACATATGGTACAGAAATCAGACGCGACAACATGGCGTCCTTGCGGCGATTTCAGGAGATTAAAAACTGTACTTGATAGATACCCTATCCCACACATTCACGATTTCGCAATCGGACTGCAAAACGCCACGGTATTTTCCAAACTGGATTTAGTGAAAGCATATCACCAAATACCGGTGGCGGAAGAAGATATCCATAAAACAGCACTGACCACGCCATTTGGACTTTACGAATTTGTCAGAATGCCATTCGGACTTAGGAACGCCTGTCAAACCTTCCAAAGGTTGATAGACGAGGTTTTTAGGGACCTTCCATTCGTATTCGCATACGTGGACGATGTCCTAATTTCTAGTAGAAACCTCAACGAACATAAACAACACTTGGAACAAGTTTTCCAAAGACTGTCCCATTACGGTTTAAAAATAAACTTGGACAAATGTATTTTCGGTCAGCAAGAAGTAAATTTCCTCGGACATTCAATTGATAAGGATGGAATATAACCATTACCCGAAAAAGTAAGTGCCATTACGAATTTTCCACAACCTACGTCTGTTAGACAAATTCGTCGCTTCATAGGTGTAATTAATTATTACAGACGATTTTTACCCAACTGTTCCACAATCCTTGCACCGTTAACGTCATTATTGAAGAACAAAACGAAAAACCAACAATTAAAACTGGAAGGATCAGCTTTAAAAGCTTTCCATCAAGCTAAAACTGCATTAGTCAATTTCACAAAATTGAATAATATTAAGGACAGTGAGGAATCAAAACTTACACTTACAACAGACGCATCAGACATAGCTGTAGGAGCAGTTATACACCAACTGACAGGGAATACAATGACCCCTATTTCGTTTTTTTCAGCCAAACTGAGCAAGACACAGACAAAGTACAGTACCTTTTCAAGGGAACTATTAGCAATTTATTTGGCAATTAAACATTTTAGACATCTGTTGGAAGGAAAAAACTTTTGTATTTACACTGACCATAAACCGTTAACATATGCACTGCATACACACATAGATAAATATGGCCCAAGAGAAATCAGACATCTTGATTATATTGCTCAATATTCTACAGACATCAGATACGTCAAGGGACAAGAAAACATTGTGGCGGACTCATTATCACGAGCTGCAATAACTTCGATAAATTCCAGTTCGCTGAGTATGGAATTAATTGCACAAGAACAAAAAACGGACGAGACACTCACTGACGTACAACAGAAAACGTCTTTGCAACTGAAGGAAATGCCTGTACCTTTTAGTACAACAACATTTTATTGTGATACAACGAAAAAACAACCACGTCCATACATACCGCCAAGCATCAGACGACATGTTTTTCAACATTTCCACAATTTATCTCATCCAGGCAAACGAGCCACGGTAAGAATAATAGCAGACCGTTTCGTTTGGCCGAAAATGAATATAGATATTCGAAATTGGACCAAGACGTGTGTATCCTGTCAGAAGAATAAAATACACAGGCATACAAAGTCACCACTTGGTCCTTTCAGTACGCCAGATGCCAGGTTTACCAATATCCATGTTGACTTGGTGGGGCCATTACCACCCTCGAAAGGACACACCCACATTCTCACCATAGTCGACAGGTTCAGCAGATGGCCAACAGCCATACCCGTGAAGGACACATCGGCGGCGACAGTAGCTGTAACAATATTAAAAGACTGGATAGCGATTTTTGGAGTACCGTCAGTACTCACAACGGATAGAGGCTCGCCATTTCAATCGAAACTCTTCGCAGAGTTCAACCAATTGTTGGGAACATCCCACATAAAGACAACGGCTTATCACCCTTGCTCGAACGGCCTCGTCGAACACTTCCACAGACAGCTAAAAACTTCTTTGGCTATGAGTCATAACAACGCAGACTGGTCAGATAATTTACCATTAATCCTATTAATGATCCGAAACACGATGAAAGAGGATTTACAAAGCACGCCAGCGGAGGTAGTTTTTGGATCAGCAGTCACACTACCTGGACAATATTTTGATGCATACGCAGACATTTCACCCACAAATACATTTGTGACGGAATTAAAGAACAAAATGTCTTCTCTCAAATTTACACCCACCAGGAGGGCTGACAAACAAACACATATGCCAAATGACCTTCACACATGTAAATATGTATTTATTAGGAACGATACAGTCAAAAAGCCATTTTGTCCAAATTACACAGGACCATACCAAGTTTTGGACAGAAGTGAAAAATATTTCACTGTCCAAAGGAAAAACAGGAAAGACAACATCGCGATCGACCGAATTAAACCAGCATACATTGAGGAACACCCTCAGACAATTTCCCCACCAGAACAAATTCCCTTAGAACATGGGAGTCCATCAGAAAATGACGGGAACATCAAACCTACGACAAAAACAGGTAGAAAAGTCAACTAGCCGAAACATTTTAAGGAATACATTACATATTAAAAAAAAAAATTTTTTTTTCCTTTTTTTCAATCTGGGGGGAGTATTGTGCCAGTTGACACGGTTAAGATTCGAATAAAAATTGTTGTTTGGAATAAATACAATTTAGGCGCGCAGAGTGAAAATTGTTGTATTGGCGCGTGACAAATATAAAATAACGCCCACGCAAATTCCGATGTGGCTTTATATATTAAATCAACTCAAAACGAGCGGACGTAGTTGAGAGCACACCACGTGATATTTCTGTCCAATGAGATTTCGCCAAAGACATATTTTTCTAAACTTTTCTCCTTAAGCTCGCTGGAGCCTATCCAAATAGTATTTAAGCACACACAAACAT
The DNA here is from genome assembly GCA_963556195.1 of Sepiola atlantica. Lineage (NCBI taxonomy): Eukaryota > Metazoa > Mollusca > Cephalopoda > Sepiida > Sepiolidae > Sepiola > Sepiola atlantica. The sequence continues at coordinate 94,970,847 of OY744522.1, read as the reverse complement.
CAAACTTTCTCTTTCAACTGACTTTTCATCCGGAGGTTACACGCATCTTACTATCACTCTTCCATTTCACCCTTTTGCGCGCTTCATACAATTTCACAGGCGAACATTACCTATTGCCTCTTTTAACATTTTATAACAAATGAACATTTCAACAAAAGAAAAGACATTCTTCTTTTTACTTACCCTGAAACTAAAGGAAGGACTCATGAACTCATTACAAAAAGTAATATATTATATTTGTTAATATGTTTATTTCAGTAAATAAACTTCCGTTGATTTTGCATGTAAATCTTATTATTATTATTTTTATTTGTGGAGGAAGTTATCACCAAAAAAAAGGTATGACGACCCCCACAACTTTTAGTAATGATGTCTATGTGGCAATAAAACAACCTAAGCTTAAGTCTGAGTCGCAAAAATTCAACCTATGCAAAAATTCAACCTATGCAAAAGTTCAACCTATGCATGAATCAGACTATTTCTGAATAAATCCTATTTTTATCACGTAAATTACTTACATTTAAACAGCGACTTAATGCAAATATGTCATAGATTGATAGGTAAAGATAAAAAAAATGGTTTTCACGCATATCCGAAGTGTACTTGCTTTAAAACAATTTATGAACCTTTTAGCGTGTTTACTTACCTCCTGCAAAAAGTCCAATAATTAACCTAAGCCTAAGTCTGTGTGGTAAACAACCAACCTCTGTATAAATACAATTGTATCCACAAATTTCATAAAGCAAATACACTTGGACTATTCCTCGAATGTGTGACCTATTGGCGTTAACACAATTTGCAACTTATGGATAAATCCTGTTTTAATCGCATAAATTACTTACAGTTAAACAACAACTTTATAACATTTGTGGATACAATTGTATTCATGTAGAAGTAGTTTTTCTGAAACACTGACTTAGGCTTAAAATAATTCTTTTCTATTTCACCCAGGCAACACTGGGACCCGGATCCCTATAATATATATATATATATATATATACTAACTGTACCTACCTGTTGTTGTCCGTATCTTTGTACTTTGATTTGTTTATATTTTTTATTTTTAAATGAACTAGCATGAAGATTTACCCTAGAAATGAAACATAAACGTTTCGATGTATCTTACTGGTCATATATATTTGCTCAATATAGCTTTTCAAGCCCACCAGACTCTTACACTCTAGCAAAGTACATGCAGACATGCTGTCCTATACAAGTTGTTGATTGGGTTCTACCTTTGTAGATTCCCTTATGTGGTTTCAAACCTGGCAAAGATTGACACTCTTTACCGCATGTTGCAGATTGATACCCTGGAAGGAGATAGTTCAGAGATTCTTTTTGGAAATGACCATGACTTGTAACATCTACTTTGCTCAGGCATACTAAGTTCTCACAGACTCAATCACGGAGAATCGTAACCATTTAATTTGTAATTTCTGAGGCTCCTTTCCTAACGGCTCTCTTAAGTTGTTCATGCTCAATGCGTCTATTTACACACACTAATATTGATGTCCCATTTCTAGTCTATTATATAAAAGGGAACCGTCATAATGTATGTATGTATGTATGTATGTATGTATGTATGTATGTATGTATCTCCCCCGTGTGTGAGTGTGCAATGCACACAGGGTGATGTGACGCGAAAGTGTGTTAGCTATAAGGTAGCGTCTTGGCCTACTCACCATCTCGCCCTCAGCAACCACCACTGGCCAGCCTTGCACGAAACGAGAAGCCGAGCGTGTAAGTCTTCTCCTGCCAGTACTCAGCCTCTCCTTCATCAAGACCTCTGCTGTGCCTCCTCGCGGCCACACACGGTAACTGGTTGTCATGCGCATCCAGGCGGAATCAGCAGAGGATCTCGGAACAGTAGGGAGTCCCAGAGGGAATGTGCTACGGCCCACCGACGTGTGGACATGCCCTGACACATTACCAATCCCTATTCCAGCCATGGGTCAAATGGCCTCACTGCCTTGTGAGAGCTATTGGAAATGGATAAGGCTAGGGGAGCAACCCCGACAGAAATGACGGAGTGGAGCCCCGTAGGCGGTTGGACGGCATATTTGCCTCCCTCCGGCAGCTCCTGCACCCTTGCTCGTCCCCCAGCCGTCTCGACTATGTCTCGCCGTTGGAATCGGGCGGGCCAGGACGAGCGAGTGAGGCCGATGCAGCGCAAGTCCCCCTCACTATAATCCAAATCCAGCGCAAGTCAGGGTGTCAAACATTGCGTCAACACCAAGCCCTGTGGCGATGGGCAAGCGGCAAAGCAGCAGGTGTGGAAATCACTGGGAGCTGTAGCTGCAAACCTGCACACAGGCGGTCCAGAAACTGGTCGTACTCCACTCGACCGAAGCAGCGAGGGGGTGCAGGCAACTGGCTGGTCGACCGAGCAGTCCTTTTCAGGATCACTCTGCTCGCCTCCATGGCATGAGGACGGGGCGATAAAAGGAGCCCTAAACATAGCTGCTTCACCATTACCTCTGGCCAGCATACCGCGGCTGGCGGGGTTTCCCTCACAGCGGTCGAGACATGAGAAAGAAAGGGTTGGTGCTTACCTTAGCATCATGGAACGTTCGTACTTTGCTCGACAACAACAGAGCTGACCGACCCGAGAGAAGAACTGCGCTTGTGGCAAGGGAGCTTGCCCGTTATAAGGTAGACATCGCAGCCCTCAGCGAGACTCGCCTCCCTGACAAGGGCCAACTAACAGAGTCAGGCGGCGGCTACACCTTTTTCTGGAGTGAACGCAGTAGCGAGGAGTGCAGAGAGGCCGGCGTGGGCTTCGCCATCAAGACTGAACACGTGAAGAAGCTGGTCAGCATCCCGGACGGCATTAATGACCGGCTGATGAAGATGCAACTCCCGCTTAGCAAGGGAAGAACCGCCACACTGATCAGCGCCTACGCACCAACTATGACCAACCTCAAAGATACCAAGGACCAGTTCTATGAAAATCTGGAAAGCCTCATCTCCACTGCTCCGCGATTTCAATGCCCGCGTTGGCACTGACCATTCCACTTGGGACCGGGTCCTTGGCCACCATGGAGTGGGCAAGTGCAATAGCAACGGCCTGCGGCTGCTCAGCCTCTGCGCTGCACACGACCTTTCCATCACCAACACCATGTTCCGCCTACCCACCCGTAGCAAGACGTCGTGGATGCACCCACGCTCCCGGCACTGGCATTTGATCGACTACGTCATTATCAGGGCAAGGGACAGAAGAGATGTAAGGCTGACCAGGGCTGTGTGCGGTGCCGAGTGTTGGACAGACCACCGCCTGATCACATCCAAAATGTGCCTCTACATCCAACCTAAAAGGCGGCCTCAGGGCCAGAAAGTCACAAAGCGCCGCGACGTGGAGAAACTGAAAAGTCCAGATGTCATCCATGAGCTACAGGAAACAATCAACGACAAGCTATCTGTCCCCCTTACCATCTCGGACACTATTGAAGATCAGTGGGCACGCTTCAGAGACTCCACCTACACCATCGCTCTCGAAATCATTGGACCTAAGAAAAAGAAGCACCAGGACTGGTTTGATGAAAATGACTCTGAGATTCAACCCCTCCTGGAGGAGAAACGCCAACTTCTCCGTGCACATCAGAGTGACCCTAAGTGCCTCGCAAAGAAAGCTGCCTTCATCAACACCCGCAGCAAGGTGCAGGCCAGACTCCGCTCCATGCAGGATGCCTGGCTCAGCGCCAAAGCAGATGAGATCCAGGAGCATGCCGATAACCATGATATGAGGAAGTTTTACGATGCGCTGAGGGCTGTCTACGGTCCCCAGTCCTCAAGCTCCTCTCCCCTGCTTAGCTCCGATGGAACAACTCTCTTAAACGACAAAAAGCAGATCCTTGATAGATGGGCAGAGCACTTTAACAACGTGCTAAACCGGCCATCTTCCATCAACGATGAAGCCATCAACCGACTACGCCAGGAGCCTATCAACGAGGAGCTCGACATCCCATTCTCGTCAGAGGAAGTAAGCAAAGCCATCAAGCAACTTTCCTCTGGGAAGGCCCCTGGCCCCGATTTAATTCCAGCAGAAATATACAAATCTGGTGGACCTACACTGCTGGAAAGACTGACAGAACTCTTCCAATCCATGTGGGAGAGTGAAGAACTACCCCAAGATTTTCGTGATGCCACTATTGTTCACATTTATAAACGCAAAGGAAATCGTCAGTCTTGTGACAACCACCGCGGGATATCCATCCTATCCATCGCCGGGAAGATCCTGGCCCGCGTCCTTCTTAATCGCCTGCTGGTACACCTTGAAGATGGTCGTCTTCCCGAGAGCCAGTGTGGCTTTCGAGCGGGCCGTGGGACGACTGATATGATCTTTGCTGCACGCCAACTGCAGGAGAAATGTGTCGAGCAGCACCGGGGCCTCTACACCACATTCGTCGATTTGACCAAGTCCTTCGACACTGTCAGCCGAAATGGCCTCTGGCGGATCATGGGAAAATTTGGTTGTCCAGACAGGTTCATAGCCATCGTCAGGCAGTTCCACGAGGGCATGACCGCTCATGTCCTGGATGACGGCGACCCCTCAGAGCCCTTCCCTGTGACCAACGGAGTCAAGCAGGGCTGTGTCTTAGCCCCAACGCTTTTTAGCATGGTTTTCTCTGCCATGCTCCAGGACGCTTTCAAAGACAGTCACTCTGGCATTAACATCAAGTACAGATGTGACGGAAAATTGTTTAACATCAGGCGAATGCAGGCAGTCACGAGAGTGAGGGAAACCATCATCAGAGACCTTCTCTTTGCTGATGACTGCGCCCTTAACGCCCCAAATGAGACAGAGATGCAACATCTAATGGACGGATTCTCCACCAGTTGTGACAATTTTGGTCTTACTATTAGTACAAAGAAGACAGAAGTTATGTACCAACCCGTCCCAGGAGATGCATACCACGAACCCGGCATCACTGTCAAAGGGCAGAAGATTCATGCTGTGGAGCAATTCACCTACCTTGGCAGCACCCTCTCCCGTACCGCCAACATTGACATTGAAGTTAACCATAGGACCTCCACAGCGAGCAGTGCATTTGGAAGACTTAGAGACAATGTGTGGAGGAGGAGAGGTATTGCACTCGCAACCAAAATCAAAGTATACCGAGCAATCGTCCTAACAGCCCTACTCTACGGCTGTGAAACTTGGACGCTTTATAAAAGACATGAAAAACAGCTGAATGGCTTCCACCTCAGATGCCTCCGTAATATTCTCAACATCCGCTGGCAAGACAGAATTCCTGACACAGAAGTCTTGGAGCGCGCGGGGCTCCATACCATCACCACCATAGTCCACAAAACCCAGCTTCGGTGGGCAGGCCATGTCTACCGCATGCCTGACGGCCGAATCCCCAAACAACTCTTTTATGGGGAACTCAGCCAGGGAGAGCGGACTGCAGGAGGCCAAAAGAAACGATATAAAGACTGCCTGCGAACCTCCCTCAAGGACTTTGACATCAACCCCCAGTCTTGGGAGAGTCGCGCTGCAGAACGCTCTGCTTGGCGCTGTGCCGTCAGCCTGGGAGCCGATAGGGCAGAGGATCAACGCATGACCCACGACCGGCAGAAGCGCAGGAGGCGAAAGGAGAGAGCTGCCGGTCCACAGCCTGTCGATGCCGCCTTCACGTGTCCGGAGTGTGGAAGAGTCTGCCGAGCACGGATTGGCCTCATCAGCCATCTCAGGACCCACCGACCCCCGACGCCAAACTGATTGATACCTTGATCATCGTCGACTTCGACAGACGAGCAAGAGAGATCTCCCCCGAGATAACTCAACAAACACTCATATAGTTGACATCATTCGAACCAGCCAGCCTCCGGACGTATGTTGTCTCAGAATTAGAAAAAATAATTGACCCTTTCGGGGTCAACGGATTACTTTTCTCCAATAGTGGTAGCTTTTTTCCTCCATTTTCCGATTTGAGAAAAAATGCCAGTCATCATTCAACCCGAAATTACATCAGAGGAAGAGAGTACCGGGAAAGAAATTCACTCCAACTACACCCCTTTTTTGCTTCTTTTCTTCTTTCCCTCTCACTTCCACCATTTCTACCTGCCTTTCTTAATTAATAGACGTTAATATTTCAGGTAAGTTCGTCCGTCCGTCAATCCATCCACCTACGGCCGTCCATCTTTCGACCTACGTTCGTCCGTCTGTATGTCCACCTACGTCCGTCCATCCCTCTCTCCGTCCGTCAATCCGTTCACGTACGTCCGTCCATCTGTCCACCTACATTCGTCCGTCTGTCCATCTACGTCTGTCCGTCCGTCCAGCTACGTATGTACGTCCGTCCGTCTGCCAATCAGTCAATATTTCTTAATTAATAGACGCTAATAGTTAAGCTACGTCCGTCCGTATATCTGTCCACCAACTTCCGTCCCTCCTAATAGTTAAGCTATGTCCGTCCGTCTGTCTGTCCACCTACGTGCGTCTGTCCACCTACGTATGTACGTCCATCCGTCAATTCGTCCGTCTGCCAATCCGTCAACTTACGTCCGTCCGTAGGTCCGTCTGTCCAGCTACGTCCGTCCGTCAATCCGTCCACCTACATCCGTCTATCTGTCCACCAGCTACGATCCGTTCGTCCGACAGTCTAGCTATGTCCGTCCGTCTGTCTGTCTGTCCAGCTACGTCCGTCCGTCTGACTGTCTGTCCAGCTACGTCCGTCCAGCTACGTCCGTCCGTCTGTCTGTCTGCCCAGCTACGTCCATCCGTCTGTCTGCCTGCCCAGCAACGTCCGTCCGTCTAGATACGTCCGTCCGTCAATCCGTCCACCTACGTCCATCTGTCCATTTACGTCTGTCTGTCTGTCTGTCTGTCTGTCTGTCCAGATACGTCCGTCCGGCATTAGGCAAACTTGAAGGGAGAGTGTCAAAATTTACACGGGGGTTTCGCTACAGGCCAAATTTAGGGTGTCAGTATTAGCCGGTTGGTGCACCTCAGGCCAAATTTGAGAAGAGATAGTCAACATTAACCGGTGTGAGCGCCTCAGGCCAAACTTTAGAGGAGAGGGTCGACATTCGCCGGTGGGTGCGCATCAGGCTAAACTTGAGGGGAGAGGGTCGGCATTAGCTGGTGTGAGCGCCTCAGGCCATACTGGAGAGGAGAGGGTCAGCATTAGTCGGTGGGTGTGCCTCAGGCCAAACTTGAAAGGAAGTGTCGCCATTCGTCGGTGGGACATCCTCAGGCAAAACTTGAAGAGAGCGTGTTGGCATACTTCTTTGGGTGGGGGAGAGTAAAAAAATGTTGGGGGGGGGGAATTTTTAGCTAAAAATATTTCTTTGGGTGGTGGAGTGTAAAATGTTTGGTGGGGGGATGGTAACAAATTTTGTTGGGGCTGAGGAATTTTTTTTTAACTAAAAATATTTCTTTGGGTGGATGAGAGTAAAAATTTAGGGGGAGTGGGGGTGAAGGGTAAAAAATTTGGGAGGAGGGAAATTTTACTTATTTATTTTTATTTTTTAGCTTAAAATATTTCTTTTGGTGGAGGACAGTAAAAAAAGAATTGGGGTTGGGTGGGGGTTGAAGGTCAAAAAATCTTTTGGGGGGTGCGGAAATTTTTTTTTTAAACTAAAAATATTTCTTTGGGTGGGGGAGAGTAAAAAAAAATGGGGGCGGGGTGGAGAGTAAAAATTGGGGAGGGGAGCGGTAGGGGTGAAGGGTAAAAAAAATGTTTTTCTTTTTTTTTAACTAAAAATAGTTCTTTGTGTGGGGGATAGTGAAAAGAAAAGTTTGGAGGTGTGGAGGTAGAGAGTAAAAAAAATTGAGTAGGGGCTGGGGGAAATTTTTTTTTAGAGGTGTAGAGTTAGTATAGTATCTGTTCTGCTTCCAACAGCATACCGCCCCTATGGAATACGTCTTTAGGGAGCTATTGCAGTATTGCACCCGTATGGAATACGTTTACTTCTTCTTCTTCTTCTTCTTCATGAACAGGGGTACAAATGCACCATATAGGTTCTTTGATATGACAAGGGCGCATTAATATTAGTTATTTTTTATGATAGTGACGCTACATGAATTAACTTGATTTTTGTTCTTTGATACGACAAATGCGCATTAATATGAGTTATTTTTTATGATAGTGACAAAACATGAACGAACCCAATTTTGGCTCTTTGATACGACAGCGGTGCATTAATATGAGTTCTTATGTATGCGCACTGGATAGATAGGCACGTATATAGTATGCGCACCAGGGAAGAATAAGTAAGTATATAGTATGCACACCGGGGCGGCGATAGGCACGTATATGTATGCGCTCTGGGGCGGCGATAGGTATGTATATAGAAAGTTTACCATAGTGGCGATAGGTACGTATATAGTATACGCACCGAGGCAGAGATATGTACGTGTGTTGTATTCACACAGGGGCGGAGATAGTTATGTATATAGTATGCATACCGGGCGAAGACAGGTACGGATATAGTATTCGCACCGGGGCGGCGATAGGTACGTATATTGTATGCACACCAGAGCGGCGATAGGTACATATGTAGTATGTGCACCATGACGGCGATCGGTACGTATATAGTATCTGCACCGGGGCGCTGATAGGTATATATAAATATATATAAATATATATAAATGTATTTTTTGCAAATAAATAATTTAAAGTGTAGTATCTGTTGTCCACTTATTTTTGTCTAAGGTTTTCTATCAGTTACGGATTCCTCGTCCTACTCTCTTGGGTTAGGGAATGCAGTAACAACTCTCTTCTGTTTATTGTCAGATGCACCCCTACCGCCTGACCCACTTTTTCTATTCCTTTTTCCTCAGGTTGAGACGCAACACTGACCTTCCCGTAAGCCTCGAGCGACAAGGGGGGTCAAATCCACTTTCTCTCTTCAATTAACGCTCTCCCCTCCCTCCTTCTGTTCTATCTCCCCCTCTAGCCAGTTTTGGCGCTTTGAGACTGCGCCAAAACCGGCTCTTTAGTTGACACCGTCTTCACACCAGTTGAAATTTTGAACTTTTCAGCTTCCCATCCTTTATTATTTTATTATTATTTCAACTGGTGGAGACATGGAAGAAAAGAACACTCAAATTACGACAGTCAACACTAAGAACGCCGGTGCAGATGACACATCCCTCAGCCCGGACCCCACGAAGACGGTGGCTCCCCTAAAAGACAACTCCTTTAATAAGGGAGCAAAAAAAGAACAGGGCATACTGCCCGGAGACAGACTTCCCAGGGACTGCCACCCCTAAAGAGGACTCAACCAGCGGGAATGTACATCAAAAAGTGGCTGCTCCCCTGGAGGGGGACTCCCCCAATGAAGGAGCAAACCCCGAAAAATACACTCACGAGGCATACCGCCGGATATGACCGCGCTGGGAGTTGCTACCCCTAAAAAAGACATTCCTTGCGAAAATACAAAACAAAAAAGGGGTGCTTCCCCAAAAGGTGTCTCCCTAAATAAGGGAGAAAAAACCAAACCGACCCCAACGTGGCTTACAGCCTGGAAATAACCACAACTCTACCGAGGGCTGCCCCCCTAGGAAACTGTTCCCCTAAAAAAGGGGAGACAAACAAACTCAAGGGGCATATCGCCTAGATTCGGTGATAACATTCAGTGGGATCCAACCTATTTTTCCGACTTGGGCTCCAGCAGCAATGACAGTACAGCAGATGGTGACAATCTGAAACGACCCCCCTCAAACAGCCTCCCCCCCCCCGACCACGGAAGAGGAGGATCACAAGCGGTCCGCCGAAAACTTCAGGCCCAGTTGTCGGAGGAGGAATAGCGAAAACTCTTCAGGGAGAAATACCAACAGTACACCGAGGGCAATGAAATAAAAATGCTCCCGGATACTGTGGAACAGCTCTCAAAAAGAATAGTTTCTCTGGTGACCACAGATTTAAGAACAAAAGGTCTGACCGGAGTCTCCAGAGACACAATACTCAAAAATTCTGGGGAAGCTCCAAATCCCAGCATCGTACCTGGCTAAGAAAAGCTAGGTCATGTACAATATCCTGCTCCCAATCCAGCAGGAAGCCTAAAAGCTGGCCGACATGTGTGACTTCAAGTGGGGACACTTGAAGTTAATAACTGAATATCTAGCTAAAGGACGAACAACTGTCTCCATCCTCGGCGTCCCGTACTACCTAGACGCAAAACAACTGGGAGCAGTTATGAGCCAGTATGGCGACGTCGAGAAGGTGGTTCCAGTCTGCGCTGCCCATAACATTCTGACGGGGAATTACCATTTCAAGATGTGACTGGACCATCCCGGCTTTCACAACATCCAAGCCAGACTCAAGTGCAAAAATTGGACGCTGTCGGTGATTGTAGAAGGCAGGAGACCACACTGTTGGCACTGCGAGAAGAAGGGGCATATGACCAAAGATTGTCATCTGAGGAACCCGGCGAATGTCCCAGCCCCAAAGAAAACCCCTGCCGCAACAACACCAGCGACATTGGCACATGCAACAGCGGCAACAGCGGCAACAGCGGCTCCTGCAGAGGACAAAGAAGAGGGCTAGAGCACAGTCGTCCGTAGGGGTAATGGACCCAAAAATACAGTCCCTATTCCGAGACCAAGAGTATCGCTACAGGGAAAGCAACCCCCACAGCAGCCACCCCAAGAGCAGAAACAGCAGTCGTCCACCAAAATGGAACATCCACCAAGGCTTCTGCTGCGAAAAGTAAGCAGCCCACGCCCTCATCCGAGTATGAGAGTGAACAAATCTCCAACAGCAACAAAGACAAAATCAAAGACACTCAACCAACTAAAAGATGAAACCCCTCCACCAAGTAAATAAAAAAATAACATTTTACACCCTACACAGTCTTTTCAACCCCAATCCCCAACCCCCACCATTTCAGCTGAACAGGACATCCCTCTCCAAGACTTGAACACTACCCACCCTACACAGCCCCCTTAATCCAAATCCACAACCCCCTCCACTTCGGTCGAAAGAGCCATCCCTCCCCGCAATGACGCCCCCTTGGTCCGCTCCAACGAACTGGAACAGGACTCTCCCAACCCTGCACCACCTCCTCCTCCCCCTGAGGTGAGGACAAAGAAACTGCCTTCTTTCCTGGGACCCGGATTTGTGAAGCCGACCAATTACATGCGATGGCCTATTCACACCGTTTCGAAAAGGTAAGAGGGTTGACAGTCACCGACCCACAAAACTTCCCAAATGTCCCCAAGTTTGTGACATTTCTCAGACCCCAAAAGTGTGACCGCACCAAACGCCTTTGGAGAATGGTCCAGGCGTCAAAGAGGGCATTTGAAGGACTCAGCATCATCGAGATTGATCACCCATCTTTGACTGCAATCTCGAAGAACTGCAATGAGGGGGTTTCCAATTCATGTCCACCCCTCCTTTTACAGGGCTTTAAAACTAACATTCCCTATGGACGTCGGAGGAATTACGCCCGAACTGCTAACCGGCAACAGTACCGTGTGTGACACTGAACAGCAGTGATCATGTCTTTGAACCTGGCTACATGGCATGAGATCCCGAGCAGAGCTGCTCGCGTGCTGAGAGATCTAGTGGCCATTAAGGTAGATCTAGCTGCGCTACAGGAGACACACTTCGATTCCAGTGGGGATTGTCATGTACTGGCTGGCGAGTTTGACGTCTTTTTAGCATATGGCAGTCGTGGCGTCTCTGCGCTAGTGAGACGCACTCTGTCTACGATGGTTAGCGTTGTGCATGCCGGTGCAGAAGGTAGATTGGTCGTGCTCGATGTTGCCGTTGATAACAGCGACTTCCGGATCGTTGCGGTTTATGCACCCAACAGAGGGTTTCCTTTTTTTCGGTAGTTGGAGGGGTAGTATTAATGCAGGATTGGAATGCCATCTTCGACTCCAAGATAGACAAGGTCGGGGGATTGCAGGTCGGGAGGGTGTGAAAACAGCCTGTCTAACCTGATGGCTTCGTGCGATCTTGTCGACTGATTCCGTGTCGATCATCCGGGGCGGGAGATGTCGACGTGGTCAAATAATTTGCCTTCCCATTCGAGTACTTGGATCGGATGCTAGTTAGAAGAGACGACGTAGATTTTCTATCTTGTCCTACGTCCAAGTGGTTAGGTAGTTCGGACCACAAATTAGTTATGGCCAGTTTGAATTTAAGCGCTAAGCCTAGATTAGATGGATACTAGAATTTGAATACCTCCCTACTTGAGATACAAGACTTCCGGGAAAAGGTCATCTAGTGGGGGCAGTAATCGGGAGCAGATACTGGGTGAAGACTAAGGCTAAAGTTAGACGATTTGCTGTCAATTATGTCCAACACCTCGCCCGAGATAAGGCAAAGGCAGAAAAGCGTTTACAGAATAAGCTGACCGGGGGGATTTTCTAACTGCAGCACTAACTAAGTAGGACCTCAACTGTTTGGCTAACGAGCAGTACGAAGGTCAGGTAGTTAGAGCAAGGTTAAAGAGAGTCTCGAACGAAGCTTTCAACGTTGACGCTGTTGAGCATAATGCTGCCTTACGTCGTGGTTCGGATAACCATATTCGGAAAGTCAAAAACCTAGAAGGAGATACTCTTGCATCGTCTTGTGAGATCTGCAAAGGATTCCGGGAGCATTTGGAGGAGTGCTTCACTCGGCTACCCAGGAGTTTGATAGCTATTTAGCTGATTCGCCCTGCCTGGATGCGGTCCGAGTGGCTGGCTGTGATGACATGGTTACGGAGCGCAAGATCATTACTGCGTTGGCCGGAACAAATCTCCGGGACTCGATGTCTGCCCTATGAATTCTACTTGAGGCTGTCGCCCATGTTGGTTCCTATTCTGAAGGATGTGTTCAACCATTGGTTTGCTCAGGGATCCATCCCTGGACAGGCTACCAAGGGAGTGATCACATTGCTGAAGAAGAAGGATCGGCATGGTGGGGAGGATTTTGATGACTATAGGCCCATAACTCTGCTAAACACAGAGTTAAAGATTTTGGCAAAAGTTCTTGTGAACCGCTTGCAGACCCTTGTAACAGACTTGATCGAACCGGATCAGAACTTTGCTGCGAAGAGAAGATCGATTCAAAACGGCCTGTATCTGATTAGCACGATCATAGAGGGTGTAGAAGACGACACAGGGGCTGCTCTGATCAATTAGGATCAGTCCAAGGCTTTCTATAGGGTCGACTATCGTTTCTTGGAATCTGTTCTGGAGGCCGCTGGTTTTAATCCGGACTTCCGCAAGTGGATCTGTATCCTGTAGTGTTTGCCGAAGGTTTCAGTGCAGGTAAACGGTAAGCTTTCAGAGTTGTTCGTCGTCTCTCGGTCAGTGCGTCAGAGATGTCCGCTGTCGCCCCTGGCAATGTCTTGGCATTGGAGCCCTTCCTCCGCAAATTAAGGGACGGGGCTACGAGACCAGTCATGCGCGGGATCGCTATACCTGGCAGAGGGCGTGCTAAGGTTTCCGCGTTCGCCGATGATGTCACCGTTTTTTTATGTCGAGCCGCACTGACGTTAGAACGGTGGTTAAGGCGCTCGCTTGGTACGAATAAGTTACAGGGGCCCTAATCAATCGCGGCAAGTCCACCAGCTTGCGGTTAGGTGCCTGGAGCGGCGAAGCCGCACTACCCGGTATTTTCAGCTGGTCGGATGACTTGTTCGGATCCTTTACATCTGGTTCGGACTGGGCCTCCAGCTGGATAAGAATTGGTCTGAGGTACTTCAAAGGTCGAATCGTCGGTCGTGATTTGGATTCGAAGAAAACTTTCCTTAAAGGATACAACCGAGGCGTGCGCCACTTACGTCTCATCCTTTACTGATTGACTGTACTACCCCTGACTGTGGATTGCCTTTTGGTTTTCACCCGCCTGCTCTTATCGCTTCTTTGAAAGATAGGGAAGCCATATGTCCGCAGACAGGTCTGTACTCAACGTCCGAGCAAGGGGGGCCTGGGAATGCCGGATCTGGAAAATCATAGACATCCAAACCTCTCAAAAAGGAGGAAGTAATGCCTCGGAGGATGATATCATGACAAGTATTAACCTGGGACAGGGGTATCATGACAACATAACAGATACTACACTACCTACAAACCTCTAAACCTTTTTATTCTCTACATTTTTATTCCCTATATTTTTTTAACCCCTTTTTTTATTCTTCTTTTTTATACCTTTTTATCTCTTTCTCTTTTTTTATTCTTTTATTCTTAGTATTGAAACGTTTTTTATATATATATGTTTTTTATATTTATTTATATATATATATTTTTTCATATATATTTTTTTATTTTTTACCCCCCTTTTTTTATTCCCTTTAATCTTGAATTCCCTCGTGTTTTAAATCTCAACGGTCTTATTACACTAAATTCAAATTTAAACAAACACACACAACACACTGAGCAAATAACGCGTCCCAACAAGAGTGTCATGTGACCTCACATTTCCAAAACAGATGACAACAGAAGCTGAAGAGAGCCGGATGGGTAAGACCTTCCGTGCTTGAAACCGACGGTACGAATGTTGTACTAATTTTTCTGTACCAGAATAAATAAATATTATGCTCTTAATTTTTAACTTTAATTCTTAATTAATCGAGCACTCTGCTGGGATTTTTCCTACCATTCTACAAAGAAGTTATATATATATATATATATATATATATATATATATATATATATATATATATATATATATATATATATATATATATATATATATATTATTAAATTCTGAGAGTATGTGGGTTGTTGTTATTCCACGAAATAGATGAACAACTGCTACAACAAACAACATCATAAGAAAAATAGACGCAATGCTTCCCCTACAATTAAAAGAGATATAAAGACGACCCTACATTGGATGTTACTATTAACATCACAACACTACTACACGACACGCTGGTCATTTAATTACGCCTGAAAGATTTGTCCGATTTGTTATATTTCCATGAAACATTATCCATGTACATAAACATTAAAAAAGCATCTGAAAATGCACTTTAATTAAATTAACGCTATTTTATCAATTAAATATAATTTAAATATTTTCTTTGGCGAAAAAACGCTCTCTATCTACTTGTCATGCATCTAATAATATTGTATTTGGATATTCTTTCTTTGAATTTAATGATAAAGATTTGGCATAATGGGATTCTCCTGTGCTTAATCAATCTACTTACGGCAAGTCATCTTTATAAATCTATAAATTTAATTAAAAAAATGTTTTTAATAATTAAACTGAACGAATAGTATCGATCGAAAAGTTAAGTTTCATTATTTCTTGATCGCAAATAATTTCACTGGGTAGATCTTCAGTCGAAGGATGGGTGACAAAACCACAATAAAAATTCGATCTTTTTTATTGCAAATACAGTTTCTTCTCCCGGTTTAATTATTCTTTATTTTTTCGTTTTATTTATAAATTCGCTTTAATGTATTTATACTGTTCATGTAAATGCCGTTCTACATTTTTATACTGGCGTCATTAAATCTCCCTTGGATTGTCTGCGAAGCGGACGTTTTTCTGAAGGAACCAAAAAGGATGTTTTTTTTATGTATACATTAACGTTTCGTCTTTATTTGTAAGACTTCTTCAGGGTGATAATATTAAGAAAAATGTCATGCAAGTACGTGAAAATATTGGGTTTACATGATGGGTTGATGGGAAGAAGTAGTAGCCACTACTGGAAGCAGTAAGACCGAGGTCCGAGCTTGGTGAGGTCAGTCGCATGGAATGAAATAAATGTGGATGGTTCTGAGTGAAAAGAGTGGAGGGGTGTGATGAGCACGGGTAATAAAAATAGTGTAAAATAATGTAAAATAAAACCCAAAATATATGGGTTGTTGTTATTTCCCTAGGCGGGTGAACAACTTCTATTACGAACAACCTCGATTTTTATTTCAACACTATGAAAAAATATTAATGATTCAAATCCAGTACTGCAACATTAGAAATTAAGTTAGTTATCATAAAACTAAAATGAATAGATATTTTGATGATATTCAAATCGATAGTGACACGGATACTATTAAATCGCGTGATTAACCTACATAAGATTCTGAATTATAGCTTATTGCACAACCACCCAAAAAATGTAAGGTATTCAGATTTGCGTGAGACCTAAATTTCAATTTAATCTGAAGAATAAATTAGCTTTATTTTTAAATATATGTCATAAAGTGTTTCCATTTAAAATCTATTACTATACTAAAGCTGGGTTAATCGATGTTTCTATGTTTAAGGATTGAGTTTCAATGTATGTCTATTTTAATTGCTCGTTGCAATTAACTTACACAGTGTCCTGTGTGTTTCTAAGTTCCTATTTACCACTAACACACACACACCCTCTCTCTTCCTCTGTATGTTCATATTTTGTACGGTATCTATTACTCTCGCTTCCGTCTCTCTCTCTCTCTCTCTCTCTCTCTCTCTCTCTCTCTCTCTCTCTCTCTTATATATATATACGTAGTTTTTATTAGATTAAATTTGTATTTAATAAAATTAATAAATAAATTAATTAATTAATTGTCTCTCTCCTTCTCTCTCTCTCTCTCTCTCTCTCTCTCTATATATATATATATATATATATATATATATATATATATATATATATATATATATGAGAAAGGAAAGATGAAGGTAATCCGACGTAATGGGAAATGAATAAGGAAAAAACCAAAAAGGATGTTTTTTTTATGTATACATTAACGTTTCGTCTTTATTTGTAAGACTTCTTCAGGATGATAATATTAAGAAAAATGTCATGCAAGTACGTGAAAATATTGGGTTTACATGATGGGTTGATGGGAAGAAGTAGTAGCCACTACTGGAAGCAGTAAGACCGAGGTCCGAGCTTGGTGAGGTCAGTCGCATGGAATGAAATAAATGTGGATGGTTCTGAGTGAAAAGAGTGGAGGGGTGTGATGAGCAGGGATAATGTGGGTGGCTGTAAGTGAAAAGGTGGAGGGGTGGGAGTGAGCGGGAACAATGTGGATGACAGTGAGTGAAGAAGTGGAGGGGTGGGAAAAGAAGAGGGGGGAATGTTTGACCAGCTGGCTATGTCAAGAATGAGTAAGTTTGAAGTTTTGGGTTCGTGGTGAATGAAGATGTGTGTGTTTGAGGGGTGTATGCGGAGAAGTGGAAGGTGAGGGGAAAAAGGAAGGGAGAGGCCCTGTGATTTTTGTGAGTGGGTAATGTCACGGTTTTAGAGAAGATTTGAAAAAATGAGGTGGTTTAACAGTGGAAGGTATAGGTAGGTAAGGGATCGAGAGAAGTTGTCGAAAGGGTGAAATGGGTGAGGGGGAGAGGGGAGACTTGTTGTTATTAGGTGTGAAATATTTGAAATATTTTGAAAAGTGGGAATGTTTGACCGGCTGGTTATGTTAAGAATGTGAGGGAAGAGTAAGTTAGAGGGTTCGGATTCGTGGTGAATGAAGATTTGTGTGTGGGGTGTATGCGGAGATATATGGGTGAGTATAATTGAGATCTAAGAGAGAAATGGATGTTATCCATGATCTGGAATGAGTTTTTGTTTAGTAAGGATAATTTTGCTTATTATGGGCGATAGATTATAGAAGCCATTTCGTTGTTTGATGGTGTTGGAAGCAGTGATTAGTGCGGTTTCCAGTAGTCTTCGCCGAGCTTTGTTGTGGATGTATTTTGGCTTGTTCAAATTTGAAGGCATGATTGTGCTCTAGTGCATGGGAGAAAAGTGCACTGAGAGAGTTATTGTTTTTTATGTCCCTTTTGTGCTCACTCAATCTTTTTTTCAATTCACGTTGTGTTTCTCTCCCGTAAATTTGATGGCAGTTGTTGTATGGGGCAGTGTATAAGCCGGCATGGGATGTGGGTTTTTTTTTGGAAGTGTCTTGATCTGTTTAATGTTTGTTTTATGGATTGTGATGTGGTTTGTACTGTTGGAATGCCTAGTTTGTTAAGCGTGTTGCATATGGATGTGTTATTGGAATACGTGGGTAAGAGAAGGGGTCTGTCTATGAGAGAGATGTTTGGTGTTTGATTTTTTTGTGTGTTGTTTCTGGGGAATATTTGAAAGGCTTTCTTCCTGGCATTTAATATAAAATGTGTGGAGTATTGCAGTGTTTTTAAGGAATTAAAAATGTATTTTATTTCTTCATCTATGTATTGGGGGCTACAGATTCTAGGAGCGCGTAGGAAGAAGCCTATAATTACACCTGTTTTGATCTTGTTATTGTGGTGAGAGTAGAAGTGTATGTAGTCATTTTTGTGAGTGTTTTTGCGGTGTACCTTAAATTCTGGTTTGTTGTTGGACTTAATTATAAGAGTATCTAGGAAAGGTATCGAGCTGTCTATTTCAGTCTCATGTGTGAATTTTATGGAGGGTTCAACTGTGTTGAGTTTGTCTTTGAGATTATTGATTTGTATATCTATGGGGAGGAAAATTAGAATATCATCAATGTATCTAAAGTATTCGATGTTAGGGGTTAGTCTATATTTGAAAGGGTCGGATTCTAAGAATTCTAAAAAGAGGCAGGCTAATACACCGCTTAGGGGGTTGCCCATGGGGAGTTCAAATTTTTGTTTGTAGAATTCTTCGTTAAATTGGAAATGTGTTACGTCAGTGATGAGTCTAATTATTTCTATTAAAATGTTGGGGGAAATGGTAAGTCGGTTCTGATTTTCTTTAGATGTGTGTGAAGTAAGTTTAGGCATTTTTTAACTGGGGCATTAGTATAAAGCGATGTTACATCTAGGCTATGTATGTTTTTCTTTTCTACGTTAATGTTTTTTTTATTTTATTAAGAAGTTCGCCTGAGTTTTTGATGTGGGAAGGACTGATGGTGCCCATTAGTGGGGTGAGAATGTTAGCTATGGCCCGTGCGATTTTGTGTATGGTTCTACCTATGCTCGATAAAATGGAGCGAATGGGGATGTCCGGTTTGTGGGTTTTGGGGAGACCGTATAGTTAGGAATGATGGGGTGATACTCAATATATGATGTCCATTTTTTGTTGTTCTTAATTAGGCGTTGTAAAGATTTGTTGAAATGTTCTATGTTTTTATTTATAGTTTTTTGGTCAGTTTTAGTGTATGTGTTTTCGTCGGATGATAGAGTAGATGTTTTTTAAGATATGATGTTTTGTCTATGATTACTATGCCCCCTCCTTTGTCTGATGGTGATATGATTATGTTGTTATTGTTAGCTAGGTGTTTAAGAGTGTCTATGCATCTTTTGGGTAAGACGGGGTCATTAGAGAAGAGTGGTGGTGGTTGAGATTATTCCTTGAATTAAGCCTTTAGTGAAGTCTATGTCAGTGTGTCTGTAATTGTTGAGAACTGTGTTGATGGTGGTGTTAGAGTGTATTCCAGTAGCGCATTTTAAGCCGAAACTGAGAGCTTCAGTTTCTATGTCAGAAAGTATATAGGTGGTGAGATTTTGATAAGTTCCGGACGTCCTAAAGTTTTCCATTTGCTATCTAGAATTAGTTTGTTGAGTTTGTTGTTTAATTTCGTTGTATGTTGTGCACTTTTCTCCCATGAACTAGAGCACGATCATGCCTTCAAATTTGAACAAGCCAAAATCACCAAATACATCCACAACAAAGCTCGGCGAAGACTACTGGAAACCGCACTAATCACTGCCTCCAACACCATCAAACAACGAAATGGCTTCTATAATCTATCGCCCTTAATAAGCAAAATTATCCTTACTGAACAAAAACTCATTCCAGATCATAGATAACATCCATTTCTCTCTTAGATCTCAATTATACTCACCCACATATCTCCGCATATACACCCACACACACCCCACACACACACACATCTTCATTCACCACGAATCCGAACCCTCTAACTTACTCTTCCCTCACATTCTTAAAATAGCCAGCCGGTTAAACATTCCCACTTTTCAAAATATTTCAAACCTAATCACAACAAGTCTCCCCTCTCTTCCTCACCCATTTCACCCTTTTGACCACTTCTTTCGCACCCTTACCCACCCATACCACCCACTGTTAAACACCTCATTTTTTCAAATCTTCTCTAAAACCGTGACATTACCCACTTACAAAAATCACAGGGCCTCCTCCTCTCCTCTTTTTCCCCCACCCTCCACTTCTCCGCATACACCCCCAAACACACACATCTTCATTCACCACGAACCCAAACCTTCAAACTTACTCATCCCTCACATTTTTGACATAGCCAGCTGGTCAAACATTCCCCTCCTCTTTCCCCCACCTCGCCACTTCTTCACTCACTGCCATCCACATTATTCCCGCTCACCCCCACCCCTCCACTTTTTCACTTACAGCTATCCACATTATCCCTGCTCATCACACTCCTCCACTCTTTTCACTCAGAACCATCAACATTTATTTCATTCCATGCGACTGACCTCACCAAGCCCGGACCTCGGTCCTACTGCTTCCAGTAGTGGCTACTACGTCAATCCAATATTTTCACGTACTTGCATGACATTTTTCTTAATATTATCATCCTGAAGAAGTCTTACAAATAAAGACGACACGTTGATGTATACATAAAAAAACAGCCTTTTTTGGTTTTTCCTTTTTCATATAACATCTATAAACAAGATTGAAGCTTTGGGGTTCGCACGGTTCATGCTGGACTCATCCACATGAACCTGTAGCGCATCGGATAAGGAAATCAATTTTGAGTCATGGTCTTCTAGAGGGTAATGGTTCAATCATTACCACATGCGATAACAACTAAGAATAATATTATAATTAATTAACACTTATGCCCGGTCATGGCTGACGGAATGAGAATAATCTGCACCCTGGGACTTAATAAGGGATTCTGTACGAGATTCCGTGTGAGTTCGACAGAGTTTAAAAATGCACCTTAACGAAGTCGGAGGTTACATCGGTCGAAACGTTATGAAAAAATAACCACCAAGATGAGAATTGTGATCTGAATAGTCCAAAAAATACATATATTTTTGTATTATTTTATTTTTACTTATTATGAATGTTGTCATCTTCCCCGCCTTGATGACAGAATCACAAAAAGTTCGCTATCTTGACAATTGGTTGCTTCGTTAACCTTATGTTCGATACGCCATGTCTCCAAACGTCAAAATCGTGACCGTGTTGTGTTGATGTCGTGTCATACAAAGGAAGGCAAAATGGCGACACTCGCCAGAGTATCATCTAATAAGTAACTGAAGGAATAAAATAAAGAAGAGTGAAAAATGGTCTCTATTGATGGAAATAATGTGTTCATTGCTGGGACTTTGTTACGTGGTATAATTTTCTCATGGCATACCATATTCAATGCAACAACCTGTTTACCACTGGAAATTCGTTACGTAGTATACTTTTCTCCAAAAACGCCGTTTTCAATATCGGTCTCGGTAACATTGCGCTCGCTTCTAGAACTTCGTTACGTTGTATATTTTTCTCAAACAATACCGTTTTCAATACTGATCTCTATAGCTCAATGACTTCAGCTCATCCAGTGGCAGTCTGACAACTTCTATTAAGCTCGTCTTTTATGGATGGCAAAGCACACTCATCACACATGGCCGATACGCATAAATACTCTTGCTCTGGCGTGCACTTCTTTTTTCTCTCATCTAAGTTTTGCATGCAAGGCAAAATCAGGTCCTTTTATGGCGGTTATAGTCAACACTTTTTCTACCAAAGTTTAGATTTATCACGTCCGCCATAGTAACATTTTTATTTGAAAAATTAAACAAAAAGTACCTTTTTATACTAATGAGTCACCACTTACCAAGACCCAATGGCCACTCAAGGTTAATGAAACTGTCAATTGAATGGATGAGCAATGATATGAGAGGATTGGAAACGATGGCTGGAAAGGGTAGGATTATTATATTACTAGAAGGGACAGCTCGACAAGTATTTGATGACATTCGATTTGAAGACAACTATGTTGTAGTTAACTGGGAAGCAGTTTCGTTGTATTGTGTTCCACAAATGAGAAGTTATTGGAAGGAATCACTGTTAATAGAAGTGTCGTTTGGTTTTACGTACACAGAGGAAGAAAGGAAAGCCCTTTGCAGTGGTGGTAGCTAGACAAGCAATTATCGTAAACGTTTTACAGGAGGGACTAGAGATTCAAACTCAGTCTAGATTATGTCATGAAAATAACTATAGAGTAGAGAAAGACTAGCTACGTTTCATTTGTGGGAAAGAGATTGTAGGGGAGAGACAAGATCATTAAAATATACTGATATACTATTGGAGAAATATCTTATTTATAAAATAATACGCTGCTTTTATTTTCATGTCGGTATGACTGTGAAGATATACCCGTGGTCGTGTAAGAATAGAGACGATTTCTTATGAAAATATCCGCTTGTGTTTCATAAAATAAGATGTCAGAACTCTGATTGGTTGAGTTAAATCACGTGTTGTAGCGTAACCGGATGACTCTTCGCCACATCAACAGATCAGCTGCGCACGTCGTGTCGTGTAGAACGTAATACATAATAGCAGCGAACATAGTTGCGTCTGCATTTCATTGATGTGACATTTGTGTGTTGATTGTAGCGAGTATAGTCTGCATCTCTCTTTCACTTTCTTTGTAGCAGCAGTTGTAAGCATATAATAACAACAGCGCAGTTTTGTTTTGAGTTTTTATGATTTTTACTGTAGTTTCATTACACAGTATTAGCATTACACAGTATTAATACGCAGTATTAATCTTCTCCCCCCTCCCTCCCTCTGCTCATCGTTCTTTTAAAACACATAAGCTCCATTTTGCAGACAAAAGCCAAGAGACCTGTTATCTATATCACTACCGGATGTCGACTTTCGCTTCCATTATTTTACAGTTAGACACATGGAGCATGTTCTAAATAGTTATAATTAAGTAGTCTAGCTGGTGACGTCAAATGGCGGCGTTGAGAAGGCCAACTATGCTCTGCCTTCATGGACAACCGAGAATTGGAAAGAGGATTAATAACCTTGTGAATATACTAGGAAAGGGCCCCAAGATGGCTACGTTGTTCACATGTTGAATTAGTTGAACGCGTCACAAGATATTGACGAAGAAAATCTAACAAACTAGTTGGAATCAAATTGTTTCGCAACTACTTGGCCATTCCTTTTTTTTTCACTTAATTAACTTAAAAAGATAATAATAAGAAAATATGATTAATGATTCAAATTTTGGTTTTATTTTCTTTTTCGCATAAATATTATTTGCCAATAAATAGACAGCAGTAATTTAAGGGAAACGTCATATCTTTCTTTGGACCATTCGAATGGCTTTTATAAAAAACGGAGAAAAGTCTTTCCGGCGTAAAGAAAAGCCATTATTTATGCCTTATCGTTCTTTTTCAGTGTTGAATGTGCAAGTAATAACGGGCTTTCTCATAAATCGACGTTGTCGCAATGCTTCGTGACAATATAAAAATGAATTCAAAAGGTAATCTTCCGTTTAGCTTTACACGTAGCCGGAAGTGACGGCCGGCCGGCTGCCGAGATATAATGTGCAATAGTTAAAATGTGCAGCCGCTTCTCTCTTAATTCGTGTGGGTCAGAAAAAAGAAAAAAACGTGATTTTCTTGGTGAGAAGCCGCAAGGAAATCTTTATTAATTTGAACATAAAGAAAAAACACTGGTAGTTTTTTTTATTTTTCTTATGCAACGCTGAGTAGAGTAGCCGGGGTACTATCCCATGTATTTCTAAGATCCTGCTAATAAGAGAGCGTCGGAATACGTTGACAAGATCTCAATAAAGTGCTCCATCGCAAAAACGTGAGAGCTAAAATACAAATTATTTATTTAAAAACTATATGTTATATATTTCAGAGACGTACCATAGTTTAACATTATTAGATAAAAACTAACAGAATTAATTAAATACAATGACCCACCCGGATCCATACAGTCGTCACGCACATGACTATAGTAGTTAGCTTATATTGACCCACCCACTTTATTTGACACCACGACGGATTTTTTTAACTGATAAAAATACCCTCCCATAAATACCAAGCCCCCACATAGCAAATAAACTTCAGTATAACAACAATCATACCCCCCAAAAAATGTTTTAAATAAAACAAAAAATAATAAATAAAATGAGAAATTAAAAATAATATAAACCATTAATAACAGCAATACACACCCGACCAAAATCTAACCCACTCACCGACCAATAAACTACACCGCATTTTAAATAAAGAAAAGTAGCTCTTTCTTTAATGTATAAAGTTATAAAATCATAATTTTATCGAATAAAAACTTAGTAAAACTAATATTATACTTAAATTCAAATAGTATATCTACAGAAGTCCACCGTGATGGCCCAAGTATGTAAATTAGCAAGAATAGAATTAATTTTAAAAAATAATACAGCAATAAGATTATAATCAGGTCTAAGGAAAAATCTTTCCCAAATGGAATTTTCAACAAAATTTGACTGGGGCTTAATAGATAACTTCATACTTAAACATGTCAATTAAAAGATGTAATCTGCATTTACTAAACCTACCAATGTTATACTAAGACGAATAAATGATTAAATTCAAAATCTCCTATTTTAAGAAATAATCAAATCTAATCTTATCGAACAAAATTCTGTAGAAAATATCACTTACATGGGGCAAAGGGTAGTAGCAGTAGTACTAGTAGTACTATAAATAAATTGTTTCGAGCAATGTTTTTACATTTTTTTCCATAAAATGCAGATTGTTGTAGATTACCACGTTTAGAGCACGAGTAACAAAAGATTCATTTTTTTAAATATCTTTTATCCGGAAATTTACTTCGTTATTTTTATACTAATAAGTCACCACTTAGCAAGGTCAAAAGCCATTTGAGGATTATTTTTCTGTGAGATTGTCAGTTGGATGATGAACTATGAGAGGATTACTTCAGAGGATGGTTTATGGCAAGTTGACTTGTTGCCATTGGACTTGAAGACCACTATATTGTAGTCTACAGGGAAGCACACCATGTGTTTGATAGATGGGATGTTCTTGAAAAGAAACTCTGTTCATGGAAATGTCGTTTGGTTTTAGACATACAGTGGAAAAAAGGGATGTTCTTTGCCATGGTGGTAGCATAAAGCGTTCTTACTGTGTGTATTTTATAGTGATAGAAATGAGATGGAGCTCAGTCGAGCAACTTCTATGGAAATAACGATAGAGTATAGATAAACTAGCAATGTCTATGTACATGAACTTTATAGCCGCTGTAACTAAAAGACAGGTACAAAAGAACAACAAAACAACTTAATAGGTATCTCTAGACAGGATGCAAATACACACGGAGTTCATGGACCAAGAAACATTGTTTAAGATCAAGTGACGCATGCGTGGAGCGGGGAAAGGAACGACGGGGAAAAGAAAAAGAAGAAGAAGATTAATTTCTTCCTTCCAGCCACAAAGTAGATCAGTTGCTTATCTTTCATGCTATCCTATGTTCACCTTACCTCAGTAACATACTAATGAGAATAGTTTTTAAAGATACAATCACAGATATATCAGCCATAGAATCCATAGAATCCATATAATTATATTTTTATGTCTCTTTAAATCTTATTCGTAAGTTTAAAATTTAAGTGGTGGGGTTCATACTCATTCGGAGACCACTTTTAATCTATATATACTTTTGGTGAAATTTATTTTTCCTTGAATTCGACCATTGTTATATTTTATCCGCTATGCCGTTTTCTTTTCTTAGTGATTAAAGTACGGGAGTAGGACCACATGATCGTAGCCTTCGTAAAGAGAATGACCTTCCATTGAGTCTCGTTTTTCTGATGACGTCACAGAGGTTGGTGATTAGCAGATAAAGGAGGAAACGATTACACGCTACATGTGAAAAAATGATGATGGTATTTTCTGTCTCAAAGCATTTCGTCTTTGATCTAGTAATTATTTGGTATTTTAAAAAAGGTTAGTGATGGGTTTGTTTATGTCGTTTTCAATGTAGAAGTCTGATAGTGATTTAAATGTAAAACTATAGAAAAACTCATCTAAACGAAAGTTTTAAATGGATGACACAGCTGCCTTAATAGGAAAATATTAAATTAAAATATACTTGTTTGTTTTCCCTAAAAGTTAAAACATTTTACACAATAACAAGTCTGCATCACATAAAATGTTTTGTTTGTCCTGATACAAAATTATAATTTATTTTTGAAAGTATATAAAATTGAACTTTACTAATGATATCGACTAGAAATTACGAATATTCGAAAAAAATTATGTGACAAAAAGTCTTTGCATATAATAGCATTCTAAAACAGTTCTAATATGTTCGGTGCTAGAAAAAAGATAAAGATTAAAACATTGAATAAAAATTATATTCTGAACACTTTAAAAATAATTTTATTTTAGGACAAGAAATACAATTTAAACCAAATGAAATGGACAATGTTTATATATTTATTTCCAAATAGTTTTGCATTTTTATAACACTTACAAAATTGATTATTTAATCGTTTTCATATTTATTGTTTTCGTTTTTTTAAATTATGTTTGTTTGTTTATTTAATTACTGTTTGTTTGTCATTACAGTTCATTGGCCTTTTAAATTTAGATTGTATTTCTATATTTTTTGCGCATAAATAATTCAACGTGTAGTATCTGTTCTTCTACTACATTTCACCTTGTCTGTTGTATGGTCAGTGGAAAAGAGTCATTCTAGACTGAGGCAATTTTTATTTTTATCTCAATCCAGAGTAGTAGCCATTTTGGGGGAGTTGAATTTCCCTACATTAAAAACCAACATTCGTGGGGGGGGGGCAAGTATACAGGAACACACGTAATTACATTTTCTATATTTTCTACACAACACATAAGTTTTTATATTGTAACATTAAAAACGTATAATCGGTATTTCTTGACTTTACATGTTTCTATGTTAATAACTTCTGTAAAGAAAATCCTTTCAGATTGTTCACGATTAAAATAATAAAATAATGTTGATTTTAAATATCCATGAAACATGTTTATTTACTTTAACGCAGCAACAACAAAGAATTTAACAATTCATTTTGAAATCCTTGTTTTCTTTTAATTAATCTTATATATAAAGTAGAGACGTTTTTCCCTGTACCTTTGCGTCGAATAGAAAAATACATTCGAACTCAATAGGTTACTACACTTATGGCCGGGGTGGAAGTGTGTTTATGGCGGGAGATTCAAAAGAAGAACAAAGGGTTTTTGGATTTTAACCACAGTCGCGAAGGATTTCGGACAAATGGTTTTGCGATAATGAATCCCCCAACCATAGGTAGTGTGATAGATGCCTTTATAACTGCATGTTATCACACCATTAGGCTTCCACCTTCGGACCACGTGGGGATTAAATAAAACAGTTTAAGACAACCAAGATGAAGGAAGAAAACATTATTTAAACTTACCTTAAAGAAAGCGAAGCTATACACATATACGAAGAGGCCTTTTATAATGGTTAATAAAAAAGGAAAGGAATAACATTTTTATCAACAAAACAATTTATTTAATATTTGAAACATTTTAAAGAGTTCTTAGATTCGTACTTGTAAGTGTATATATGCGAGGCATGTGAATGTCTTTTGTGTGGCTAATTTGTAATTGATCATGTGTGAAGAAATGTTCGTCAAATTGAAAGATTGAAGAAATGTTCATCGAATTGAAAGATGTGAATAAGATTACCTTTTTCTCCCCCACCCTCCACAGCTCGTTCGAGCTGGTGGGGGGGGGTCGCCGAGAGTTCTTGGTGCGTTCTTCCCAAAACGCTGAGGGGAAAAGAGGAAGAGGAAAGGAAAACGTGTTCTTTTATCGACTTCAAATCTCGCGTGGTCAAGCTGGCCGAAATCCTTCGGCCAACGTGATTCTGCGAGATTTCACGAGTTTCTCCCTTCAGAGGCGAAGAAGGGTCAAACAAAGAAAGAAAGGGAGAGAGTAAGCCGAACGAACCCAGAAAGAAAAGGGGTAGCTAAACAGGCTAGGACTTTTCCTCAATGCCCGTTCGTCTCATCGATCTGCCACAATAGTCCCCCACCAGTAAGCGGAGCTTACCCGATAGACACTACCCTATTTCAATTTTACTTTTATGTATTTATTTATTTATATATAACAACAATCTTTATCAGCGAGGATTTAGCGTTCATTCCGGGATGGATGAAGCTGAAGTTATATGGGTGTTCCAGCAAAATTAGCGTTCGCGGGCGAAATTTTAATTTTTGTGCACATTGGGATTTTCCGCCACGCGAAGCTGGTATTGTTTGTAGTTTTAGCTTTCGGATGTTTATTTTTTTTTGTTGGAACTTAGCGTTCACCTAGAGATTCTTGGGCTGAGAAAATATCAGGAGAAAGAAATGTCTCTAGACGAAGCTGGGTATTTTTAGGAAATAATTTTTAGGCCTACGTTGAAATTTGGTCGCGTTCATGCAAGTATTCTTTGGCTGATACAGGTTTTCTCAGGTTGTAGATTTCTTACACGAAGCTGTATTTGGCTTAGGAGATTCAACGCTTGGCACTTTTGTTGCTTCCATTGTTCCTCGACTGATAAGACTATTATTTTTATTTTTTTTTTGTCGGGTTGACGTCGTTAATTTTTCATTAAAAAAATTTTTTTTCTTTTTTGTATTTGCCTATTGTAGCTCCATTTTTTTTTTAAATGGCGTTTGGCGGGATTTTCATTGTTCGGTATATTTGCGCCATGTGGGAAGATTCCTGTTTTTTTGTAGAGAGATTTGATTTTTTTTTTTTTGTGTAGACCCATCTCTCCTTGTCTCGCGAAAAGAACTTTCCCTCTTTCAGTGAAAGGATGTTTTTTTTGTTGTTTGTTTCGTTCAAATTTGTTTTTGAAAGAAGTTTTTTTTTTGTAAAAAATATTCTTGTGTTTTTGTTAGAAATGATTTTTGTTTTTCAAGCTTTTCTTTCCTTGCGTTGCTTCGTGAAAAGGATTTTTTTTGTTGTTGTTGAAAGGGATTTTGTTTGTTCTATGAAAAAGGATTTTTTTTTTTTTTTTTTTTTTTTTTGAAAGAGATTTTTTTTTTTGTGATGTGAGACGCTCATTTTTTGTTAAGTTCGTAGACTTGTATTTTCTTCGTATATGAATTTTTTTTTTTTGTTTGTTTCACTTACTGCCGTATTCTATTCTAAGTTTCCTTCGCTAAATAAGATTAATATTTAAATTTATTAGTTTGTCTTTAAGTTTAGAAGTGGTTATCTTATTTTTTATTTATTTGTATCTTAAAATTTAATCAGAAGGATTTGTATTTATGTTATCGTAGAAGGATTTAGTTAGCGTGTTAACGTCGGAGAGATCACCAATTATGGCCGGGGTGGAAGTGTTTTTATGGCGGGAGATTCAAAAGAAGAACAAAAGGCTTTTGGATTTTAACCACAGTCGCGAAGGATTTCGGACAAATGGTTTTGCGATAATGAATCCCCCAACCATAGGTAGTGTGATAGATGCCTTTATAACTGCATGTTATCACACCATTAGGCTTCCACCTTCGGACCACGTGGGGATTAAATAAAACAGTTTAAGACAACCAAGATGAAGGAAGAAAACATTATTTAAACTTACCTTAAAGAAAGCGAAGGAATTAGGAAGCTATACACATATACGAAGAGGCCTTTTATAATGGTTAATAAAAAAGGAAAGGAATAACATTTTTATCAACAAAACAATTTATTTAATATTTGAAACATTTTAAAGAGTTCTTAGATTCGTACTTGTAAGTGTATATATGCGAGGCATGTGAATGTCTTTTGTGTGGCTAATTTGTAATTGATCATGTGTGAAGAAATGTTCGTCAAATTGAAAGATTGAAGAAATGTTCATCGAATTGAAAGATGTGAATAAGATTACCTTTTTCTCCCCCACCCTCCACAGCTCGTTCGAGCTGGTGGGGGGGGGGGGATCGCCGAGAGTTCTTGGTGCGTTCTTCCCAAAACGCTGAGGGGAAAAGAGGAAGAGGAAAGGAAAACGTGTTCTTTTATCGACTTCAAATCTCGCGTGGTCAAGCTGGCCGAAATCCTTCGGCCAACGTGATTCTGCGAGATTTCACGAGTTTCTCCCTTCAGAGGCGAAGAAGGGTCAAACAAAGAAAGAAAGGGAGAGAGTAAGCCGAACGAACCCAGAAAGAAAAGGGGTAGCTAAACAGGCTAGGACTTTTCCTCAATGCCCGTTCGTCTCATCGATCTGCCACACACTCACTACAACATCAAGCTTATTCGCTCGAACGTGTTCTTACAAAACTCTACACTCTTAAATCCAACTCGAGCAAATTATTACTTTCGTTCCTCCATCAATCACTCTCCCAAAAACAGACACCATACAGGTAGTAGCAAGAACATTTCTCTCTAAGATTTTACTACTCCCACTCTACCAGTCTACACCGGGTACAACTAAACAACGGATACTTTACACAGTTCCCACTTATTATTTATGTTACGTACGCCTTCACATTACAACACAGTAGCATACGTTGCACAGAAAACATAACAGACGCTCCCTTCAATACATGTGACTACGTCACTTTCGTTAAATACAATTACGCAATCTCATGCTCTCAGCCTCGAACAGCGTATACAGTTCACAAACATCTTCCACATTCACTACGCTTAAACAGTTATACCGATTTCTCTTACCGATCTACCATTATTTCAGGTAATATACCGTTCCTGTTCTGCTATTTACATTATACATCTAACATAAACAACATTACGTTTTACTTACTTAAAAAAAAGTTACTTCTACAGAATTTGAACCAACGGAATACGTTATGAAAAAAAACGGTTACAGATTAGCCGAATGACATTCCCTAATTCTTCCATCACACGGATTTTCCCCATTCTTTTCATGGCTACTCATGGCGTCTTGGCCTTTTGGCTAAGATCAAAGTGTAGTATCTGTTCCGATGGATACTGCCCCATATAGACTGGTATTGTCTTGATTTACGCCTGTCTATGGATCTGTCCTGTGCAGTTCTAGGAGGTCCACCCTCCCAAGCTTCGCCTCCTCTCTTTGGGGAGGAGTAAGTTTATTGCTTACTGCCTGAGGCGCCCCTACCGGGGAATGCCGACGGGGCTGTCCAGGCAAGTTTTAAACCCCACTTTCCCGACCCGACCTTGGGTCACATCTTACTTGTGGGAGTAAGATAAAAACTGGTTTTGTGCCTAACTCCTGGAGAGGAGTAAATCAATACTCATTTAAATGATAACTTAACATTTTAAAAATAACTGTTCACTATTTTGAGAAATTTTTCATTCGCACAATAAAAAAAATTATTACTTTTATAAATTATTACTAAATAAAATACAATAACAATTGCTTCTTTGGAAAAAGTTCCCTCACCGTTAAATACTTAGAGAAAATAAACAAAACATAAACAAACCGACAAGATACATTTCTTCTTTACGTTTTTCACATTATTTTACATAAAGGACACCGATTACATAATAACAAATATATAAACTTTCATTTCTAAACAATAAGATCAAAAAATAAATTTACTTCTACAGAATTTGACCCACCGTAATACGTTACGAAAAAAAAACCAACGGATTACGTTAAGAAAAAAACAAAGGGTTACAGATTAGCCGAATGACATTCCCTAATTCTTCCTTCGAACGGATTCTTCCCATTCTTTTATTGTCTATTCATTTAAATGATAACTTTTCATTTCCAAAATAACTGTTGACTATTTTGAGAAATTTTTACTTCGTACAATAAAAAAAACACATTACTTTTATAAATTATTACTAAATAAAATACAATAACAATTGCTTCTTTGGGAAAAGTTCTCTAACTGTTAAATACTTTGAGAAAATAAACAAAAAATAAACAAACCGAATAGATACATTTTTCCTTTACGTTTTTCTCATTATTACACGTAAAGGACACCGATTACATAATAACAAAAATGAAAAATTTCAACTCTAAAAAATAAGATTAAAAAAATACGTTTTTCCTTACTAAAAAAAACAAAATAACTTTACTTCTACAGAATTTGACCCAACGTAATACGTTCAGAAAAAAAGGTTATAGATTAGCAGAATGACATTCCCTACTTCTTCCTTCGCACGTATTTCCCCATTCTTTTAATGGCTATTCATTTAAATGATGACTTTTTATTTTAAAAATAACTGTTGACTATTTTGATAAAGTTTATTTCATACAATAAAGATAAAAATTATTATTTTTATAAATTATTAATAACTAAATTACAATAACAATTTGTTCAAATCGATGGTCGTATTCCTCAATTATAAGCGTGTACGTTAAATCAAGCAATGTTGCATGACAGAGTAATAATTAACAAACAAAATGAGTTAGTTCAAATAAGGTTTATTGAACGTGTGTGTAATGTGGAATGATGAGGTGTGTGGTGTATGCATGTGTGTCGATGGAAAAACAGTTCTTGAAAAGGTATAAGAAGAAATGAATCCGGCGTGGGGAAAGTCTTTGAAAGCCGTACACAAAGAAAATGAGTTGAGAACTCTTACCGTTGTTTGACCACGTGTTGAGAGAAGAAACGTGTGTTGGTAGTTGTTATGCCGAGGCCAGTTGAAGAGAAAAGAGAAGAGTGGGACGGAGCGCTGTGTCAGCGTCGTTCTGCCGAGGCCAGTTGAAAAGAAGAGAGTGATTTTCCGTTTGCACCGGCTTTTATAATCCGAAGGGCAGATAACTCTGGTGTCGCTTTTCAGCGCCACCTGTCGGTGAAAAAGCGACATTTAACGGCCAACCGGTGCAGTTATGTTTTGAAAGGAGGAGGTAACTGCTACAAATTGCTTCATAGTGAAAACTTCCCTCATTGAGAAAATTAGCAAAACATACACAAACCGAATAGATACATTTTTTTAATCCAATGTTGGAGGGGGGGAATTGAAATCTCAGCGATTAATTAAAGAGGCTTACAGAGCCCCATTAAAATCACCCCCCCCCCCATTATCTTTGTATAGAAATTCCATTTTCTTTGGCCGAAAAGACAAATGGAAAATGAGCACCACTGAAACACACACATAAGTAATGTAACCTGCAGAGCATTACAAATTGTATTCGGATGGTCGGGAGGGGGGGAATAAAATGACGATTATATGCTTATTTTCAATAAGGAAGACTATTCTCTATTTTTTTAATTGACTGCGATTGAGTGACATGAGTCAAATGCCTAGCGGCGGGGTGTAGCGGGATTGATAGATTGATGTAGTGGATCTGTTTTGAAAAGTAACAAAATATAAATAAACCGAAAAGAAAAATATTGTATTCGAGGGGGGGGCATAAAACACCGAATTGTACAATATATTTAAATCGACAGAAGACTCAGGAATGTGCGGAAAATCCATCAACGTTAATTCTACTATTTCAAAAAGTAAAAAATCTAAAACTAAACCGAAATAAAAAACATGTATTGGGAGGGGGGAATTTCCTATTATATGATTATTTATAATAATAAAGACTATTCTCTATTTTTAAATGACTGCGATTGAGTCACGTGAGCCAAATGCCTGGTGGCGGCCGATTGTGGCCCTAAAAAGTGCTTCCCGTTTTATGTTACGATTCACCTTCTGGCGAGCAAATGGTGTGGGGCGATTAGATATAACTCTTTCTCAAACACTAAATTGGATCTTTTTCTTGCATTGCAAAGCATGCTACACAGAGAAAATGTATATATCCAACAATTTCAGATGGCGATGGAGCATAATGGAGGTGATGACTTGAAAGTGGTTATACATGCTGACAAAACTCCTACAGGAGAACATGAATGGCGTTTCAATACTCCCGAGGCACGTGAAGTTGCTGTTGTAATAGTGGGTCAGGAGTTTCATCATCGGGACATCATTTTGCATCTTCGAAACAAACAACTTCAACACATCTCTGAAACAAATCGGGCATATGATGCTTTACAGTACCCGATCATTCATTGGACAGGTCAAGAAGAGTATCATTTCACTGTTTGGAAAACAAATCCTCACACCACTCAGTTAGGATAAAAGATTTTTTGTAATGATTTCTATGCATATAGGATTATGGTCCGTGACATAAGTTTTAACATGCTGCTTAAATGTAGGAAGCTATTCCAACAGTACATAGTTGATATGTATGCAAAAATAGAGCATGAGAGGCTTACTTACATTAAGACGCATCAAAGGGAGTTAAGAGTTGCTGATTACATTCACTTGAGGGACTCACTAAGTATTGATGGCAATACTGAAAATGTTGGCCAACTGACAATCATACCAGCAACATTTACTAGCGGACCTCGCTATATGCATGAACGCACGCAAGATGCGATGGTGTATGGGAGAAAATATGGAACTGCGGATTTTTTATAGCTTTTACCTGCAATCCGAAGTGGCCTGAGATTGTGAATGAACTCCTTCCGAATCAACAACCACCTGATCGTCATGACCTCATAGCAAGAGTTTTCCATCTAAAGCTAGGTATCCTTATCCAACTCCTAACGAAAGGAAACATTTTCGGAGTGGTCATAGCATACATGTACACTGTTGAGTGGCAGAAAAGAGGATTGCCACATGCTCATTGTCTGGTTTGGCTTCAGCAAAAATTGAGATCCTCTGACATAGATTCAGTTATCAGTGCGGAAATTCCGGATCCAGTGGCAGATCCGGTTTTACATGATATGATTAGGCACCATATGATTCATGGACCATGTGGAAACATAAACAGATGTTCACTCTGTCTCAAAGATGGACACTGCAGTAAGAGATATCTCAGACACTTCTTGAGTGAAACTCAATCGGATACAAATGGCTACCCACAATATCGACGACTATCTATTTTAGCTGGAGGTTTTGAGACGACAGTTACCCTACCTGGCAACATAACAGTTCCTGTAGATAACCGATGGGTTGTACCACCTAATAAACTGCTTTGTAAGATTTTGATGCACATATCAATGTTTAATATTGCAACAGCATCAAATCAATAAAATACATCTGTAAATATGTAAATAAAGGTAGTGATCAAGCTACCTTCACAATTGAAAGTAATGCTCATGATGAAGTTAAGAGATACGATACGGGACGTTACATATCAACCAATGAAGCTATTTGGAGAATACTTAACTTTCACATACATATACATCATCCCCCAGTTATTCACCTATCAGTTCATCTAGAAAATAAACAGCGTATATACTTTACTGAAAGTACTGCAGCAGATAGAGTTGCAAATCCACCTTCAACCACTCTAATAACTTTCTTCAAATTGTGTCAAACAGATTTTTTTGCACGTACACTTTTGTACTCGGACGTTTCACTTTATTATACCTGGGACACAAAAACTAAGGACTTCAAGCAACGATTACAGGGTAAGCCAGTTCCAGGCTATCCGTGCGTTAAAAAAACAGAAGTTTTGGGCATGGTATACACCGTGTATCCAAATCAATTTCACTGCTTCTGTTTGAGACTGCTTCTACACAATGTTAGAGGTACACAGAGCTTTAATGACCTAAAAACGATCAATGGTCAAGTTATGACTACATTCAGGGATGCATGTAGTGCACATGGACTACTTGAAGATGATAACTACTGGGATGCTACATTACAGGAAGCATCTATATCTGATTCTGCAAACAATTTGAGACATTTGTTTGCCATCATGTGCAGTGTCTCATCTAAAACGACTTTGGGATGCACACAAAGAAGCTTTTAGTGAAGATTTTCTTCTTAGGAAACGCAATCAACAGCCTGAAGTTGATATTACATTTTTAGACGACATCTTCAATATGGCTTTAGTCCATATCGAAGATATGACTTATAGGATGAATGGTAAAACACTGACAAAATACACATCCGGTCATTACTGCATGGACGCGTGAAATTAGTTATCAAACTCATGAGCAAGCATCAATTGTTCGAGATGGTATCGCACAACTAAATAATGAGCAAATTCATATTTTTCGTACTGTAGTTAATACTGAAGAAGATCAGCAAGGTGACCCGGAGGTACAGGAAAGACATTTGTTACCAAGTTAATTCTTGCTAAAGTTAGGTCAGAAGGCAAAATAGCTGTGGCAGTGGCATCATCGGGCATTGCAGCCACTCTTTTTCTCGGTGGTAGGACAGCTCACTCCACATTTAAGTTTCCATTATCTAACAAAAGATGCTGATCCAATTTGTCAAATAGAAAGAGGATCAGATTCAGCCAAAGTTTTACAGAATTGCTCCTTGATTGTATGGGATGAATGTACAATGGCACATAAACAAGCGTTCGAGGCTCTAGATAAAACATTGCGTGATCTCAAGAGACGTGATATTGTGATGGGTGGCATAACACTTTTATTATCAGGTGACTTCCGACAAACGCTTCCTATTGTTCCACGTGGAAGTCCTGCTGACGAGCTTAATGCTTGCATTAAATTGTCATATTAGTGGAAGTACATTAAGACTGTAACGTTATTTACAAACATACGTGTACATCTCAATAGTGACCCAATGGCTCCTAAAAATAGGTGATGGCAAGCTTGCAACAACCAACAATGGCACGATTGTTATTACTCCAGGTATTGGCTCAATTGTTTCATCACTCACAGAACTTAGTAGCAAAGTTTATCCAAATATAGCCGAAAACTATGTGCATCCTGAATGGCTAACGGAGAGAGCAATTCTAGCTACTAAAAATGACATGGTACATGTCATCAATCAACAACTGCTTGATGAAATTCCAGGTGATGAACAAACTCTCACTTCTGCAGATTCTACTCTCGATGACGACCAGGCTGTACAATACCCTACAGAATTTTAAAATTCATTAGAATTGCCTGGTATGCCAACACACAGCTGAAAGCTGGATGCCCAATTATGTTACTCCGGAATCTTGATGCGCCATGGGCAGTTTTATGTAGGATGTTCAAGGGTAGGCTCTCCACAATGTCTATACATATTGGCACCAGAAGGTAAAACATCAATCCTATTTTAATTACTTAAATTACTTCCAGTGAAATGATTTATTTTCTGAATCTATTTATTTAACTTAAAAATTAAAATCAGGCTGTTATATTTCCCCGGGCAACGCCGGGACACGGGTCCTGCTAGTATTAAATAAAGTTCATTTTCAGTATAAATCAGATCATGTTTCTTTCTTTTCTAATTTAATGCAATTTTTAAAGTTTTATAATACACTAGCAGGACCCGTGTCCCGACGTTGCCCGGGGAAATATAACAGCCTGATTTTAATTTTTAAGTTAAATAAATAGATTCAGAAAATAAATCATTTCACTGGAAGTAATTCAGGTAATTAAAATAGGATTTAACACGGAACTGTACCCTAGCATTCTTGTGTTTGTTCCAACAGATGTCTCCTTTATAGTGGTAAAAGTTATTCGTACAAAGCTCTTGAACATCCTACATAAAACTGCCCATGGCTAAAGCAAGGTGAAGTCAAGTTTAGACCAACCACTGCCAATGATTGTCCTTGGGACTTGTTAATTGTCATGGCAAAACACAATTTAACTGGGAACTGAAGCCTTTTAAATTTTATTGCAGAATCCGACGGAATAATGGGTATTCTGGGAAGGAATGTCAGTTTGCCCCTTGCCACACCAGTTAGTATTACAGCTTCTATCACATGAGGTTGCATGCGTTTAACACACAGTTTCGTTCCATTACATAGTTTTGGAGCATCAAGATGCCGGAGTAACATAATTGGGCATCCAGCTTTCAGCTGTGTGTTGGCATACCAGGCAATTCTCATGAATTTAAAATTCTGTAGGGTATTGTACAGCCTGGTCGTCATCGAGAGTAGAATCCACAGAAGTGAAAGTTTGTTCATCACCTGGAATTTCATCAAGCAGTTGTTGATTGATGACATGCACCATGTCATTTTTAGGAGCTAGAATTGCTCTCTCCGTTAGCCATTCAGGATGCACATAGTTTTCGGCTATATTTGGATGAACTTTGCTACTAAGTTCTGTGAGTGATGAAACAATTGAGCCAATACCTGGAGTAATAACAATCTTGCCATTGTTGGTTGTTGCAAGCTTGCCATCACCTATTTTTAGGAGGAGGGAGGCAAACTCACCAGCCATTGGGTCACTATTGAGATGTACACGTATGTTTGTAAATAACGTTACAGTCTTAATGTACTTCCATAAATATGACAATTTAATGCAAGCATTAAGCTCATCAAGTTCATCAGCGGGACTTCCACGTGGAACAATAGGAAGCGTTTGTCGGAAGTCACCTGATAATAATAGTGTTATACCACCCATAACAACATCACGTCTCTTGAGATCACGCAATGTTTTATCTAGAGACTCGAATGCTTGTTTATGTGCCATTGTACATTCATCCCATACAATCAAGGAGCAATTCTGTAAAACTTTGGCTGAATCTGATCCTCTTTCTATTTGACAAATTGAATCAGCATCTTTTGTTAGATAATGGAAACTTAAATGTGGAGTGAGCTGTCCTACCACCAGGAAGAAGAGTGGCTGCAATGCCAGATAATGTGACTGCCACAGCTATTTTGCCTTCTGACCGAACTTTAGCAAGAATTAATTTGGTAACAAATGTCTTTCCTGTACCTCCGAGTGCATCAAAGAATATAAGGCGACCTTGCTGATCTTCTACAGTATTAACTATAGTACGAAAAATATGAATTTGCTCATTATTTAGTTGTGCGATACCATCTCGAACAATTGATGCTTGCTCATGAGGTTGATAACTAATTTCACGCGCCTATGCAGTAATGACCGGATGTGTATGAGATCGATTAGGTGAGGTAAGACCCAAGTTTGTCAGTGTTTTACCATTCATCTTATAAGTTATATCTTCGATATGAACTAAGGCCATATTGAAGATGTCGTCTAAAAATGTTATATCAATTTCAGACTGTTGATTGTGTTTCCTAAGAAAGAAATCTTCACTAAAAGCTTCTTTGTGTGCATCCCAAAGTCGTTTTGGATGAGACACTGCACATGATGTCAACATGATGGTGAACAAATGTCTCAAATTGTCTGCAGATTCAGATATAGATGCTTCCTGTAATATAGCATCCCAGTGGTTATCATCCTCAGGTAGTCCATGTGCACTACATGCATCCCTGAATGTAGTCATAACTTGACCATTGATAGTTTTTAGGTCATTAAAGCTCCGTGAACCTCTAACATTGTGTAGAAGCAGTCTCAAACAGAAGCAGTGAAATTGATTTGGATGCACGGTGTATACCCTGCCCCAAAATTCTGTTCTTTTAACGGACGGATAGCCTGGAACTGACTTACCCTGTAACCGTCGCTTGAAGACCTTAGTTTTAGTGTCCCAGGTATAATAAAGTGGAACTTCTGAGTACAAAAATGTACGTGCAAAAAAATCTGTTTGACACAATTTGAAGAAAGTTATTAGAGTGGTTGAAGCTGGATTTGCAACTCTATCTGCTGCAGTACTTTCAGTAAAGTATATACGCTGTTTATTTTCTAGATGAACTGATAGGTGAATAACTGGGGGATGATGTATATGTATGTGAAAGTTAAGTATTCTCCAAATAGCTTCATTGGTTGATATGTAACGTCCCGTATCGTATCTCTTAACTTCATCATGAGCATTACTTTCAATTGTGAAGATAGCTTGATCACTACCCTTATTTTCATATTTACAGATGTATTTTATTGATTTGACTGTTGCAATATTCAACATTGATATGTACATCAAAAATCTTACAAAGCAGTTTATTATGTGGTACAACCCACTGGTTATCTACAGGAACTGTTATGTTGCCAGGTAGGGTAA
The DNA here is from genome assembly GCA_963556195.1 of Sepiola atlantica. Lineage (NCBI taxonomy): Eukaryota > Metazoa > Mollusca > Cephalopoda > Sepiida > Sepiolidae > Sepiola > Sepiola atlantica. Next base: position 94,931,245 of record OY744522.1, on the reverse strand, counting down.
CTGTCGTCTCAAAACCTCCAGAGTGAACATCTGTTTATGTTTCCACCTGGTCCATGAATCATATGGTGCCTAATGATATCATGTAAAACCGGATCTGCCACTGGATCTGGAATTTCCGCACTGATAACTGAACTTATGTCGGAGGATCTCAATTTTTATCCTCTTTTCTGCCACTCAACAGTGTACATGTATGCTATGACATAAGGGCAGGAGTTTTTGTCGCTGCCACTTACTGCCACTAAGCACAATCAAGGATTTGGTTTACCCGACTCAAATTAAACAATAGCAAGCAATTAAAATTAAAGAGGATTGTCTGCATGTAATGTTCTAAGAAATTTTTTTTTTTTACTTATTGTTATGCGCCCCCCCCCCCTTATACATGGTGGACCGTACATTTGCTCGCTAGAAGGTGAATCGTAACATAAAACGGGCAACACTTTTCCCGGTCGCCATCGGCATTTGGCTCACGTGACTCAATCGCAGTCATGAAAAAAAATTAGAGAGTAGTCTTCATTATTAAAAATAAACATATAATCGTAATTTTATTGCCCCCCTTCCTCATCCGAATACAATTTGTAATGCTCTGCAGCCTACATTAATTATATTTGTGTGTTTCAGTGGTGCTCATTTTCCATTTTTCTTTTTAGCCAAAGAAAATGGAATTTATATGCAAAGATAATTGGGGGTGGGATTTTAATGGGGCTATGCAGGCCTCTTTAATTTTCCAAGGGCCCTTATCACAGACAGAGCCGGTGTTTATAAAAAAATTAAAATAAAATTTCTGGTGAAATCAAAGTAAATTGCTTTCAGTATATATCGAACAGGCTTCGTTTAACTATATTACGACGTTACAGTTTTTGGCGTTCGATCCCATTCTTCTAAAACGGATTGTTTTTTTAATGTTAAACATTGGTCAACCCGGTAGCAGGGGGGGGGGGTAAAATTCTAGATAGTGATCGTTTAAAACGAAAATTTATAATGTAAAATGAAAAAAATCGCTAACGTGAAAATGCTACGTAGGAAGAATAATGGATTGTCAATCGCTTAATCTGTAACCGTTTTTATTTTCTGAACATATTACGTTAGTATTGTAGCAGCAATGGTAAGAACTGAAGCAGATGAATGTATAACGGAAATAGCAGAACAGGAACGGTGTATTACCTGAAGAAAAGTTAGATCGGTAAGGGGAATCGGTATAATTGTTTAAGGGTAGTGAATCTGGCAGGCGTTTCGTGATCTGTAGTTGCTGGTTGAGGCTTCGAGTAGAAACCTTAAACTTAATTGTCGGAAGTGACGTAGTCAGATGTAATGAAGGGAGCGTCTGTTATTTTTTCTGTGCAACGTATGCTACTGTGTGGTGAGGTGAAGGCATATTTTACGTAAATAATAAGGTGTAAATTGTGTGAAAGTATCCGTTGTGTAGACTGGTAGCGTGGGAGGAGTAAAATGTTAGAGAGAAATGTTCTTGCTACTACCTGTATGGTGTCTGGTTTGGGGAGAGTGACTGATTGAGGAACGAAAGTAATAATTTGCCCGAGGTGGATGTAAGAGTCTAGAGTTTGCTAAGAACACGCTTGAGCGAATAATCTTGATGTTGTACTGATTGTAGTAACCTATTCAGATCGAGTTTATTTTCCTATTCGACGCGAACGTACAGGGGAAAAAACGTGTCTACTTTATATATAAGAAGATATAAGATTATGAAAAAACTACCATTCATTATGAACAGCCTGACTTTTCGGTATGTCTCGTTTGCACCAAAGTGTATGACATCACGTTCGATCGCATATGCCTCTTTACTTCAAGAAGGCCACGGCCTACGCCTCTCCACATACAAATACTTCTTTTAAATAAGTGTTGTGACCTTAAAGGGCCGGAAAAAATAACACGAACAGTAGGTAATTAACAAGAAATTATATTAATAGAAAATACAGAAGTAAGGCTTTGACAGAGGCTGCTCTCTCACTTCGTTTCTCTTATCACTTCTGCTGATTGGTTATAACGGCTATGTTCATGGGGTGAGGATAAGTCCATACATTTACGTAATAGGGTAGATCACCATAACAGTATGGAATTATTTTTTTAATAATCTAATATATAAAGTAAAGTCAGATTTCCCCTATTTCAATGACCGGTATAGTTGTCAACACAATTCTGCTTCGTATGCACTTTAGTAGCTTGTTAGTACGTGCTTTTAGAAAAAATAGCTTTGACGATCTTTATATTGTATCTGCTAAGCCATTTTCTCTTTGCTTGGTGATTTCAGCACGGGGGTAGAAGTGCCTAATCTTCCCATACACTGTAATAAGTACTCATCTTTCAACCCAAATAACCGTAAGAGAAATACAGTATCAATCTAATTAGGGTTACATTTTTGTATTACACTGTGCGTTGAATAATTTCGTCTTAATTACTATCTTTCTGATCAAAATTTATAATAAAAACAATGAAACTTCTTTCCGGGGACATTTTTGAATGTGCATATTAAAATGTGCAAATTTCAGATTTTAAACTTAATACAAAATTACGCATTATTTAGTTATTATTATTATATGGGTGCTTATGCTTTTGTTTACTTTATGAAAGAGGAACGGTGCACATTCATAGTAGTAACAGTTTATTTACTTATGCTCTCGTAGTTCTCATATGCAGGCTAGTTTTGCGTGGCATGAGAAAGTAGCTCAGTTACCATAGTAACACGGTAGTATTTTTCTTATCAATGTGCTTTATACATTTAATCATATGAAATAGTACCTGCTTTCCAGTTTTTATTCATTTCTTGTTTTAGTCATTTAATTCCTATTAATGTTTCGCTTTAATTAAAATTTAATTTAGATATCAATTATTATTCAAATCAAGAGCCGGTGTTTGCATCAAATATTCGCTTACTCTTTTACTTAAACATTTGTCTTCTTAAACAATGCTAAAAAAAGTATACTCTTATTCTTATCAAATGTTACCTTCCTTCAAGTCTATAGATACACTTTATTTACCTCAATCCCCCTTATATTAATTCCGCGCTTTGACGTAAGTACATTGTTGGGAGAGTGCTATTTCGTATTTTTTTAATAATACGAACGTTTAAATTTTCATTATTATTTATTTATTGATTAAATAAATCAATAAATAAATAATAATGAAAATTTAAAATTTACAGAACACTAAAATTAATAGTTATAGCTCAGTAAAAAACGGGTAAAAGATTTTACATGGGGTTCAAAAGTGGGAACATGAGTTTTTGGGGTTCAATTTTCACTCGATGATGATGATGATGATGATGATGATGATGATCATCATCATCATCATCATCGTGGTGGTGGTGCGGAATAAATATAAGAAAGGGAAAGCCTGAAACTTGAGCATAAATGTCGAATATTGTTTCGACAAATCAGTATGAGATAGGTCAAAGTTCATGTTGAATGTTTGATTTTTCTTTATATTACGAATTTTTCGAATTAACAGAGAATAAAAATGGTTGTAAAAGAATAATTAATATGAAATTGTACTATAAAAACAAAAATAGTTCAGGATAGTAATAATCTTTAATATTACTTATGCCTACGTGTTAGATTATGTGTGTCCTTGTTAAACGGCCTCGTTCCACATGAGAAACATAGTTTTTGCAAATGTTAAATTAAAATTATGCTAATCGTTGTTATAGAAAATAATTACATTGTTTTTCTTGGGGTTATTTAATGTTCAGTTGTCTGACCAGTTGATCTACAACTAATGAAACTGGCATCAGAAACCAGTGAATTGGTTTATAAGCAGGATGGGATGCTCCATTACACTTAGATAGGCAAGTTCATTATCTGGGCTCTGATTGGTTGCTAGTCCATGAATCTTATATCAATATTGCTTTATTAAAGCAAACTTTCTAGTCAACGAAATGGCAGTTGGACTTCTTATGCCGATTAGTGTAAATTTGATTCTACATGGGTCATCAAGTGATTGTTTTCTCAAAATTTAACAACAATCCTATGTGAATTGACTGGGAGATTCATTAATTTTTTAGGTCATAATAGTTTTGAGGAGGAGCATATTTCATACTTTTATAAGTATTGTGGTAAAAAGATGAACAGTACAAGAGAATTGTCGATTTTATAATTGGGATCTGGCAAGATATCTGTTAAATATATGTTTGCTTACATTATTTGATTCACAACCATATCGCCTTCGAAAAAAGAGGTCAAGCTGTTTTTCATATTTGATAGAAAAACGTTGCTTAGCAAATTATTCACCAATAGACAGATACTTGCTAAAACGAAAGAAATTAAAAAAAAACAAGAAAGCTTTGACTACAGACCAAAGACGATGACAAATACTAATATAATATTCAAGCTTTTCTATCATCTTATTAATATCATTACGTATAAAGGAACGCTCCACTAATAAACTAAGTCTAACTAAATGCAGCAATACGCTTAGAGTAAACATATATTTAATCTTTCGAATACTGTGTTAACAGAAATTGAAATTAAAGTTTTGTCTAAGGGGTTAGCTTTCTGTATTCCGCCTACCCGTATTAATAAAGAGAAAACTCTTGCTTCTCTTGAGGGTTATGTTTTCTCAAATAAGACATTACTCTCCAAGTCCTGGAAGTAAATCTAGGTTGGTTGACTTGGCACACTAATACAGTAACGCTTCCATTGACCACAATGACTTTGCCTGGAATAAAACGCAATTTAAAACCGTAAAAGTGTTAAAGTCAAATACAAAGATTTACATTTGCAAACCAGAAAAAGGTGCGGGAGTTGTGGTAATGGATCATATTGATTACATTGAGAAAATGTTATCTATTCTAAAAGATACAACTAAATTCAGTAAACTTGGCCCACTTGAGACAACAGATAATACTTGTAAGAACGAAATCAATAAATAAGTTATTTTCAAAAGATCAGACCCTTGATCTAGATCAAAATACACAAGGAGGGTGTTCCACTAAAACCTATATTATCTATGATAGGGTTCGCTCAACATTCTTTGGCTCAGTGGCTCCTAGATCCGTAAGTTAGTTATACACTGCACACTGTATCGTTGAGTCCTATCGGGTTGTGGAAGTGCTACATGAATTAGATTCGAGTTCTGAGACATCCTTAATGGGCTCTTTTGATGTATTTAGTCTCTTTACTAATGTCTCTTTTGATGAGACTATACATATTTGTGCCGACGCACTCTATGAAGGTGGCCTGACTTCTCCGTGTTTTTTCAAAAGAGATCTTCATAGAATGTGTACTTTTGTGTACAAAATCAGTAGAGTTCAACTTCGACAATATTATGTATAGTCAGGTCGACAGGGTTTCAAGCGGGAGTCTATTGGCTTCACCTTTAGTTGATATCTTCGTCAGATATCTGTATTATTTAGTTCTGTAACTATACCCACGACTTATGTTAAATATGTTGACGACACTTTTGTTATTATAGCAAAGTTAGCATTCTTCAATAAGTTAAATGCTATTCATAGGGCTCTAAAGTTTACTATCGAAAGTGAGAAGAATAATTGTCTTCCCTTCTTGGATGTCCTTGTTGAACGTTCAAGAGGCAGCTTTCTCACTAACATCTACAGGAAGCCTACTTTTACTGGCCTGTGTGTAATCCGGTCTTCTCTTGTACCGATTTACACTTTGCTACATAGAGCCCTTATAATCTGTTCTGCTAGTAGATTGGATTCAGAACTAAAAAGGATTAGGAAAATATTCATTAATAATGGTTACCCTGAGGACCTTATTAATGATTGCATTAACAAAAACAAACTTAACAAAAAAATGACGGGGCATAATGTTCTCTTCCTTTAACTTTACTGATTGAGACGTTATTTTATATGAATACAAATATTACTGAAAACAATAGCAGTCAATAATTATTTCCTCCATTTAACTTTACTGATTAAGTCGTTTTTTATGTGAATACAAATATTAGTTTTAAAAAATTGTTGAGCGTAATTATTTCTTCTGTTTACTTTACTGATTGAGACGTTATTTTATATTAATACAAATATTAGTGAAACCAATGGCGGAGCATATTTATTCTTTCTTTTAACTTTACTGATTGAGACGTTATTTTATATGAATACAAATATTACTGAAAACAATGGCAGAGCATAATATTCTCTTCCTTTAACTTTACTGATTGAGACGTTAATTTTTATGGATACAAATATTAGTGAAAACAATGGCGGAGCATATTTATTTCTTCCTTTAAATTTACTGATTGAGACGCTATTTTATACAAATACAAATATCAATGAAAACAATGGCGGAGCATATTTATTCTTTCTTTAAACTTTACTCATTAGGAGGGGTTATTTTATATGAATAAAAATATTAGTGAAAACAAAGGCGGAGCATAATGTTCTCTTCTTTTAACTTCACTGATTGAGACGTTACTTTATATGTATACAAATAATAGTGAAAATTATTACAGAGCATATTTATTCCTTCTTTTATCTTTACTGATTGAGACGTTATTTTATATGAATACAAATATTAATGAAAACAATGGCGGAGCATATTTATTCCTTCTTTTAACTTCACTTATTGAGATGGGGTTATTTTATGAATACAAATGTTAGTGAAAACAATGGCAGAGCGTAATAATTTCTTCCAATAACTTTACTGATTGAGACGTTATTTTATATGCATACAAATATTAGTGAAAACAATAGCGAAGCATATTTATTTTTCCATTTCACTTTACTGATTGAGACGTTATTTTATATGTATACAAATATTAGTGAAAACAATGGCGGGGCATATTTATTTCTTCATTTAAATTACCGATTTAGACGTTAATTTATATGAATACAAATATTAGTGAAAACAAAGGCAGAGCATATCTATTTCGTATTTTAAACTTTACTGATTTAAACTTTACGTTATTTTATATCAATACATATATTAGTAAAAACAATGGCTGAGTATGTTTTTTTCCTTTAACTTTACTGATTGAGACGTTATTTTATATGGATTCAAATATTAGTGAAAACAATGCCGGAGCATATTTATTTATTCCTTTAACTTTACTGATTTAGACGTTATTTTATATGTATATAAATATTAGTGAAAAAAAGCAGAGCATAATTATTTCTTTCATTTAACTTTACTGATTGAGACGTTATTTTATATGCATACAAATTTTAGTGAAAACAATGGAAGAGAATAGCTATTTCTTCCTTTGACTTTACTGATTGAGACGGTTTTTATATGGATACAAATATTAGTGAAAACGATGGCGGCGCATATTTATTTATTTATTTAATTTTACTGATTGAGACATTATTTTATATAAATACAAATATTAGTGAAAACAATGGTAGAGCATACTTATTCCTTCTTTTAATGTTACTGATCAAGTCGTTTTTTTATATGAATACAAATATTAGTGAAAACAATGGCTGAGCATAATTATTTCTTCCTTTAACTTTACTGATGTAGATGTTGTTTTATATGAATACAAATATTAGTGAAAACAATGGCAGAGCATAATGTTCTCTTCTTTTAACTTCACTGATTGAGACGTTATTTTATATGGATACAAGTATTAGTGAAAATGGCGGAGCATATTTATTTATTTATTAAATTTTACGGATTGAGACGCTATTTTATATTGATTCAAATATTAGTGAAAACAGTGTCAGATGATATTTATTTCTTAATTTAACTTTACTGATTGACACGTTATTTTATATGAATACAAAAATTAGTGAAAAAAATGGCTGAGCATAATTATTTCTTCCTTTAACTTTACTGATGTAGATGTTGTTTTATATGAATACAAATATTAGTGAAAACAATGGCAGAGCATAATGTTCTCTTCTTTTAACTTCACTGATTGAGACGTTATTTTATATGGATACAAGTATTAGTGAAAATGGCGGAGCATATTTATTTATTTATTAAATTTTACGGATTGAGACGCTATTTTATATTGATTCAAATATTAGTGAAAACAGTGTCAGATGATATTTATTTCTTAATTTAACTTTACTGATTGACACGTTATTTTATATGAATACAAAAATTAGTGAAAAAAATGGCTGAGCATAATTATTTGTTCCTGTAACTTTACTGATTTGGAACGTTATTTATATGAATACAAATATTAGTGAAAACAATGTCGGAGAATAATTATTTCTTCCTTTATATAGATACAAATATTAGTGAAAACAATGGTGGGGCATATTTATTTCTTCCTATAACTTTACTGATTGAGACGTTATTTTATATGTTTTCAAGTATACGTGGAAATAATGGCGGAGCATAATAATTTCTTCCAATAACTTTACTGATTGAGATGTGTTTTATATGCATACAAATATAGTGAAAACAATGGAAGAGCATATTTATTTCTTCCTTTAACTTTACTAATTTAGACGTAATTTTATTTGAATACAAATATTAGTGAAAACAATGGCGGAGCATAGTTATTTCCCCATTTAACTTTACTAATTGAGACGTTATCTTATATGTATGCGTGAAAATAATTGTTGAGTGCAATAATTTCTCCATTTAACTTTACTGATTGAGATGTTATTTTATATGAATACAAATATTTGTGAAAACAATTGCTGAGCATATTTATCTCTTCCTTTAACTTTACTTATTGAAACGATTTTTTATATAGATACAAATATTAGTGAAAACTATGGTGGAGCATATTTATTTCTTCATATAACTTTACTGATTAAGACGTTATTTTATGAGTTTTTAAATATACGTGGAAATAATGGTGGAGCATAATAATTTCTTCCAATAACTTTATCGATTGAGACGTTATTTCATATGAATAAAAATATTAGTAAAAATAATGGCAGAGCATAATTTCTTTTTCTTTTTACTTCACTGATTGTGCCGTTTTTCTTATGGATACAAATATTAGTGAAAACAATAGCGGACCATAATTATTTCTTTCTTTTAACTTTACTGATTGAGTCATTTATTTATTACTTGCCAGGATACGTGTTGCTTAGCCTGGTTTTTACAGCACCTGGTTGTCTTAAATCGTCACCCATGTATTACTGGCCAGGCTATGTATTGTTTAACTTCTCCCTTTGACCGATAATAATGGCAATAGAACGTGGGTAACATTGTATTGTCTTATTCCTGGACAACGCCAAATACAAGGAGGCCTCCAGAGCTATACTAAAATCACTCTTTCTTATTCCCGTCCCTTTTATGAGGGCAATAGTCCAAAGATAAATGAAAAAAAAACAATAATAATGTGACGATGGCATAAAAATACACTCCAAACCTATCACTATGACGTCATGTACCTATAACTGTGATGTCATGTGCGCAAGATTACATTAAAAATCGTGATCACATTAAAGGAAAAAATGGTTATTTGACAGCTTGAAAATGAATCTTTTATTTTAATTTTTGGATATTATGGTCCCGGGTTCATGCCGGTTAAAATAATACCTACTTTGGGTGTGCTTGTTGAGTATTTTTTTAAATTTTGCGTTACATACATACACACATATTTTTGCCTTATATATATTGAGACTATCAGAGCTACCCAGCGTTGCTCGGGGTCATAAAAACACAAAATAGTAGAAAAATCGCGTGTGTAATAACACACGCGATTTTTCTTCTATTTTGTGTTTTATATTCAAGCTTCTCTCCCTTTCTCTACAGCCGTCTCTTTATCTTTCTACCTTTCTCTTCCCTGGTCGGCTCATTTTACTGCTACTTTCTACATTTGCTTCAGCAAAAGCTATCTCATACCCACCATTCCTCTTCCGTTGCGCAGGGTAAAAGTGACATATTTCTATTAAAAGTACCACCTCTGTCTGCGCCTTCTATATAGGTGCTTATCTCTGCCGTGATGTGCATACTATATACGTGTTGGATAATGGTCCTATGGGAATGAACGTATCTGTTGGAAATCGTTGGTTTCACTTGTGTGAATTAGCGTGGGTGAACCCGTGCAGTCGAGTGCAGAATAGGGCCTGTTCTCACAGTCAGAGCTAACAGACGTGGCAGAGTCACCGCGTGACAAGACCTCAGATCAAGGGTCAATGTGCCCATGCGAGAGGCTCTGTGACGTCATGGCCCTTTGCGTGGGAAACAGAGGGATCCGTGACGATATCAGGACGGCGCACCCTCTACGCAGCGAGGGAGAAATTTAAAGGTATGCCAACTATATGATTTTTGGTGTTAAAAAAATGACGAGTGTTTAAACGGAAACTGCCACGGCCCGTTCCAGGACGAGTATAGTAAACGAGTACCGCCGCAGCCCAAAAGAGGGGCTATGCAACATACGTACCTATCTGGTGAGCATACTATAAATGTACGTTCTGCACCACGTTGCACATACTATTTACATGCCTATCGCCGCCCTGGTGCGCATACTATATATGTAACTATAACCGCCCCCGTGCACATACTATATACATATCTATCGCCGCCCTGGTGCATATACTATATACATACCTATCGCCGCCTCAGTGCACATACTATATACGTACCAATCGCTGCTCCGGTGCACATACTATATACGCATCTATCGCCGCCTCGGTGCGCATACTATATACGTACGTATCGCAGCCTCAGTGCACATATTATATACGTACCTACTGCCGCCCCGGTGCAGATACTATATATGTACATATTGTCGCCCCAGTGTGCATACTACATAAATGAGGTGATAGGTACCTCACTAGTGCAATACTAAATACGTATCAATCTCTGCCCCAATGCGAATGCTAAATACGTACCTATCGCCGTCCCGATGCGCATTTTATATACGTACCTATCGCCGCCCAGGTGTGCATGCTATATATATACTTATCGCCGCCCTAGTGCGCATGCTAAATACGTACTTATCACTTCCCCTGGTGTGCATGCTATATATGTACTTATCACCGCCCTGGTTTGCATGCTATATACGTACTTATCACCGCCCCAGGTGCGCATGCTATATACGTACTTATCACCGCACTGGTGCGTATACTATATACATATCTATTGCCGCCCCGGTGCGAATACTATATACGTACCTATCACTGCCCCGGTGCGCATACTATATACTTTCTTATCTCTGCAAGGGTGTGCATAGTATGTATGTACTTATCTCCACCCCAGTGTGCATACCTTAGAACTCATATTGATGCGCACCTGTCGTATCAAAGAACCCATATGGTGCCTTTGTGCCCTGTTTATGAAGAAGAAGTAAACCTTTCCATACGGGTGCAATACTGCAAAAGACCCCTAAAAATGTGTTCCATAGGGGCTGTATGCTGCACAAGCACCCAGTCGCATATTTTGCTAGTTGGAAGCTAAACAGATACTACACTAACTCTACACCTTAAAAAAAGACAAAATGCACCTCTCAAAAAACATTTTTTTTACTTTTCCTATCCCAAAGAAATACTTTTAGTAAAAAAAAAAAAATTCCCATACCTCCAAAAATAATTTTTAACCCTCCACCCCCCAAAAAAAAATTTTTTTATTCTCCCTCTACTCTGACGAATATTTAAAGTTAAAAAAAAATAATTTTCCCCCACCCCCAAATTTTTTTAACCCCCACCCGCACCCCGAAAAAAATTTTACTCTCCCCCTACCCATAGAAATATTTTAAGTTAAAAAAAATGATTTTACTCAAAAACCGCACATCCCCAAAAAAATTTTTACTCTCACCCTACTCTAAGCAATATTTTATGTTACAAAAAAATGTTCCCCCAACCCCCAAAACTTTTTTACCCCTCACCCCACCTCCAAATTATGTTTTACTCTCCCCCTACTCTAAGAAATATATTAAGTTATAAAAAAAAAAAGTTACCCCACCCCTCAAAATTTTTCCCCCCAGCCCCACCCCCCAATTTTTTTTTACTTTTCTCTTACTCTAAAAAATATTTTAAGTAAAAAAAATTTTAAAAATTTTCCTGTACCGCATAAAAAAATTTTTTCCCCATCCCCCCACGAAATATTTTAAGTTTTAAAAAAAATATATAAATAAAATTTCCCCTACACAATAAAAAAAAACCCAAATAAATTTTTTTGTTCTCCCCCTACCCTAAGAAATATTTTAAGCTCAAAATTATTTTTACTCGGCCCTGCCTAAGAAATATTTTTAGTTAAAAATAACAATAATTCCCTTCCCCCCCTCCAAAAAAAAATGTGTACTCAAAGCAATATTTTTAGTTAAAAGATAAAATATATATCGTGCAATTGTGTCCAATAGTTTTGGAGCCTATAAGTGTCTAATATTTGTAGTAATATCAGAACACGTAGTAGCACTATTCATAAAAGTGTTATCACGCTCTCTATTACAGATTCCACACGCAAATAGTGATTACTGTCAAATATGAGTAATTTGTGTCAAATAATTTTATGAGCCTATAAGTTTCTACTATTTGTTATAATAGCAGTACAATTAGTAGCACTATTCGTAAATGTTCTACCATACTCACTGTTACAGATTCGACATGTTAAAGATCTGAAATACTGATGGTGATTACTGTCAAATATGGTGTAATTGTGTCAAATAGTTTTGGAGCCTATAAATGGTCATTTTTTTGTAGTGATAACATCACCAGTAGTAGCACTATTCGTAAAAGAAAAGATACTACACTCCATATAGACCTCTCAAAAATAGGTAATGTCTGGGAAGAAGGTATCATGACGACAGAACAGATACTACACTACCTCCACACTTTGCTAAAAGGAGAAGATAATAACTGGGAGGAAGGTATCATGACAATAGAACAGAAACTATACTACCTCCATACCTCTAAAAAAAAGAAGAGGTAATACCTAAAAGGAGGGTATTATGACAACCGAACAGATACTACACTTCCTCCACACCTCTCAAAACAGAGGAGGTAATACCTGGGTGGAGTATATCATGAAAACAGAACAGATACTGTTTTAATTCCAACCCTCTCACAAAGGAGGAGGTAATACCTGGGATGATCGTATCATGATAACCGAACAGATACTACACTACCTATTGCCGCCCATGTACACATACTATATAAGTACCTATCGCTACCCCAGTGAATGTACTATATACGTACCTATCGTCACCCCAGTGCAGATACTATATACGTACCTATCGCCATGCCGGTTCACATGCTATATATTAACATATCACATATACTATATACATACTTATCGGTGCCCTGGTGCGTATACAATATACATACTTATTGCTGCTCCTTTGTGCATTTTAAATACTTATCGCCGCCCTGCTGTGCATGCTATATACGTACCTATCGCCGCCGCGGTGCGCATGCTATATATATACTTATTGCTACCCTAGTGCTCATACTGTATACATAACTAAAGCCGCCCTGGTACAAATACTATATACGTACCTATAGCCTCCCCAGTTCACATACTATATACATACTTATCGCTACCCCAGTGTACATAAAATATGCGCACCTATTGCCACCCAGGTGCACATACTATATACGTACCTATCAATGCTCTGGTGCATATACAATATACATACCGATCGCCGCCCTGGTGTGCATGCTAAATACATACCTATCGCTGCCCTGGTGTGCATGCTATATATATACCTATCGCCACACCGGTGCGCATGCTATATACGTACTTATTGCCACCCCGGTGCTAATACTATATACGTATTTATCACTGCCCTGGTGCGCTTCCTATACAAATAACTACCCCTTGCCCTGTCAATGCTCTGGTGCATATACAATATACATACCGATCGCCGCCCTGGTGTGCATGCTAAATACATACCTATCGCTGCCCTGGTGTGCATGCTATATATATACCTATCGCCACACCGGTGCGCATGCTATATACGTACTTATTGCCACCCCGGTGCTAATACTATATACGTATTTATCACTGCCCTGGTGCGCTTCCTATACAAATAACTACCCCTTGCCCTGTTGCAAATACTATATATGTACCTATCGCCGCCCTTGTGCGCATACTATATACTTACTTATCTCTACAAGGGTGCGCATACAAGAACTCATATTAATGCGCCCCAGTCGTATCAAAGAACAAAAATTGTGTTTGTTCGTGTTTTGTCACTAACATAAAAAATAACTCATATTAATGCGACTCTGTCATATGGAAGAACAAAAATCAAGTTCATCACTATCATAAAAAGAACTCATATAGTAGCATCACTATCATAAAGAAAAACTCATATTAATAAGCCCTGTCATATCAAAGAACCCATATAGTGCTTTTGTGCCCCTGTTCATAAATAAGAACTAAATATATTCCATACGGGTGCAATACTGCAAAAGCCTCCTAAAAATGTATTCCATACGGGCGGTATGCTGCACAGTCGTATATTTTAGTATCTGTTCTACTGGAAGCAAAACAGATACTACACTAACACTACACCTTTAAAAAAAAATTTCACCTCTAAAAAAAAGCATTTTTTTTACTCTTCTCATCCCAAAGAAATATTTTTAGTTAAAACAAATAAATAAATTCCCCCCCCCAAAAAAAATGTTTACTCTCCCCCTACTCTAAGAAATATTTTAAGTAAAAAAAAAGAAAAAAAAATTTTAACTCCACCCCTCCAAATAATTTTTTACCCTCCACTCCCACCCCCCAAAAAGTTTTTTTTACTTTCCTACAACACTGAGAAATATTATAAGTTAAAAAAAAAAAAATTCCGCCCCCAAATTTTTTTATCCACCCCCACTCTCACCTCAAATTTGTTTACTCTCCCCCTTCTCCAGAAATATTTTAACTTAAAAAAAAACAACTTTTCCCCACTGCCTAAAAAAAATTTTTAACTCCCACCCCAACCACCTCGACATTTTTTTACTCACCCCATACCCTAAAAATATTTTAAGTCGAAAAAAAAAAGACATTTTCCCCCACACACCTAAAAAAAAATTTACCCCCATCCCCACTTTCTAAAACAATTTTTTAACCCTCATTACCCTAAGAAATATTTTAAGTTAAAAAAAAAATGTTCCTCCACTATCTACAATAATTTTTACCCTCCACGCCCACCACCTCCCAAAAAAATTTTTACCATCCACCCCCACCCACTTCCCAATTTTTTTTACTCCGGAGAAATATTTTAAGTTCAAAAAAAAATTTTTTTTTACTCTTCCTCTTCCCTGAGAAATATTTTTAATTGAAAAAAAAAAGTTTACTCACACCCCAAAAATTTTTTACCCCTCAACCCCACTTCCCCCAAAAAATGTTTACTCTCGTCTTACTCTAAGAAATATTTTAAGTTTAAAAAAGAAAAAAAATTCCCTCACACCACCTAACAATTTTTACTCTTAACCCCCACTCCGCAAAAAAATTTTGAACTCTCCCTCTACCCTGAGAAATATTTTAAGTTGAAAGAAAAAAAAAAGATTTCCCCCCCCTACCCACCCCACCCCTAAAAAAATTTCCTTACCCTCTACCCTAAGAAATATTTTAAGTTCAAAAGAAAATAATGAAAAAATAAAAAAAAATTTTCCCCCTAAAAATTTGTTACCCCCCTACCGCCAATTCCCCCCCCAATTTTTTTACCCCAACCCCACACCCTAATTTTTTTTTTAACTCTCCACCACCCTAAGAAATATTTTTAGTTAAATAAAAAATAATTCCATCACCCCCCCCCCAAAAAAAAAAAAAATCTGTACTCTCCCATACACAAAGCAATATTTTTAGTTAAAAGAAAAAATATATATCGTGCAATTGTGTGGGAGCCTAGTTTGGGAGCCTATAAGTGTCTAATATTTGTAGTAATATCAGCACACGTGGTAGCACTATTAGTTAAAGTTTTACCACACTCTCTGTTACAGTTCCCACATGCTAATGGGGATAACTGTCAAATATGATATATTTTTGTCAAATACTTTTGGAGCCGATACGTCTTTACTATTTGTTGTAATAGCAGCACAATTAGTAGCACTATTCGTAAATGTTCTACCGCATTCTCTGTTACGGATTCCACATGTTATTGGTTAAAGATCTGACATGCTGATAGTTAATAATGTCAAATATGGTGTAATTGTGTCAAATAGTTTTAGAGCCTATAAATGTCCATTAAAAACGAGGAGGTAATACCTGGGAGGAGGTTATTATGACAACCAAACAGATAGTACACTTCCTCCACACTTCCTAAAAAAGAATGAGGCAATACCTGGGAGAAGGGTATAATGACAACAGAACAGATACTACACTATCTCTATACCTCTAAAAAATGGGGTAATACAATCCTCCCGGACAAGCCAAAAGATTTGTAGACACATTCAAAAGGGCACTGCTAAAAGCATGAGGGGAGGGAACAACAGAGGAGATACTACATGTTTTCCTTCTTTCATATAGAATAACACCAAATGGGGCTGTGAAGAATGGTCTATCACCAGTAGAGGAAACTCATGGGACGAGAACTCCATACCACACTGGACGCTTTATGTCCCCAGCCACAAAAGCCAAAAACCTAGCCCTAAGAAAACAAAAGCTTTTTCAGTTGGCACACCAGTGTTTGCTCGGAATTACAGACCTGGCCGGCCAAACTGGGTACCAGGCATCATCCGCAAAATAAATGGACAATTCCTGTATGATGTGCAAGTCGGGAGTCAATTCTGGGCACGGCACAAAATCCAGTTGCGTCTCAGATATTCTGTAGACAACTTAGTGGACAACAGAACAACATTCCGTTTGATTTGTTAATGGACACATTTGAACTGTCATCTCCATCACCTCCCATACAGACAAATACAAATGAGAATTATCAAAGATCTCACAGGAGTAAGCCAAAGCGTAGTCGCACTAGAGTAAAGCACCTCCAAGTTGACCCCAGGTGCGCTCGATACAGTTAAAGACTAAAACGGGGAGATGTTAGGACACCTAACGAAAACGGAATTACCTCCCTTGAACTAATTCGGGAGTTAAAAGTTATCGCCCTTGGAAAAAGGGTCGTCTGCCCGGAGAGAAAGAAAACAACGACCACGGCGTCAGACTGTGAATATATCAATCGCGTCCAGTGACCAATTAACTCATTAATTCATTCTGTGTTCAGTTTTAATAAATCTATTAAACGTTTCTCTTGATAGTTCATCCATTTTTTTACAAGTTATTATTTATAATTAACCTAAATTGCGAGGTTATAAAAGATTTATATAATAGACTAGCAAGACTACTCAGCGTTGTTCAGGGTCATAAAAACACAAAATAGAAGAAAAATTGCGTGTGTAACATCTTCATATTCAAACATCTATTTCCTTCCCTCTCTCTATAGCCGTCCCATTATCTTTCTACTTTTCTCTTCCCTAGTCGTCCCATTTCATTGCTACTTTCTCCCTTAGCCTTTTGCGAAAGCTGTTTCTTCCCCACCATTCCTCTTCCGTTGCCAAGGGAAAAAGTATGATATATTTCTATTAAAAGTACCACATCTGTCTGTGCCTTCTATATATTATATACGTACCAATCTGTGTCCCGATGGGCATACTATATACAAACATATCGCCGCCCTAGTGCATATACAATATACATACCTACTGCCGCCCCGGTGCGCATGCTATATACATACTTATCGCTGCCTTGATGCATATACTATATACATACCTATCGCTGCCCTGGTGCGTATACAATATACATACCTATCGCACCCCCGGTGCGCATACAAAATACATACCTATCGCCGCCCAAGTGGGCATACTATATAGGTACCTATCGCTGCCCCGGTGCGTATACTATATACATACGTATTGCCGCCTCGAGGCGTATACTATATATGTAACTATCACCGCCCCAGTGCACATACTATATATAGTACCTGTAGCTGCCCCCGTCGACATACAATATACGTACCTATCGCCGCCTCGGTGCGCATACTATATACGTACCTATCGCCTCCCCGGTGTGCATACTATATACAGACCTATCGCCGCCCGGAGCGCATACTGTACACGTACCTATCGCCGCCCCATTGCAGATACTATATATGTAGATATCGCCGCCCCGGGTGCATACTATATACATCCATATCGCCGCCCTGGTGTGCATACTATATCTGTATGTATCGCAGTTTCAGTGCCCATACTATATACATACCTATCGCCGCCCCAGTGAAGATACTAAATATGTATCTATCGCCGCCCTGGTGCGCATACTATATACATACCTATCGCCACCTTGGTGCACATATTATATACGTATGTATCGCAGCCTCAGTGCGCATACTATACACGTACCTATCGCCGCTCCAGTGCAGATACTATAGAAGTACCTATTGCAACCCCGCTGTGCATACTATATAAGTACCTATCGCCACAACGGTATACATACTATATACATACCTATTGCCGCCTCAGTGAGCATACTATATATGTACCTATCTACGTACTATGTACATACCTATCTCCGCCTGGGTTCGCATACTATGTATATACATACCTATCGCCACCCTAGTGCGCATACTATATACATACCTATCACCGCCTTGATACACATTCTATATAAGTACATATAGCCGCCCCGGTGCACATACCATATTCATACCTACTGCCGCCCCAGTGCAGATACTACATACATACCTATTGCCACCTTGGTGCGCATACTACATAAGTACATATCACTGCCCCGGTATGCATACTCTATATGTACTACATAAGTACCTATTGCCACCTATTGCCACCTTGGTGCGCATACTACATAAGTACTTATCGCCATCCCAGTGCGAATACTAAATATGTACCTATCGCCGCCCTAGTGTGAATGCTAAATACGTACCTATTGTCGTCCCGGTGCACATGTTATGTATGTACCTATCGCTGCCCCGGTGCGCATGCTATATACGTACCTATTGCCGCCCCTGGTTTTCATGCTATATATGTACCTATCACCGCCTATATACGTGCCTATTGCAGCCCCTGTGCGAATAATATATACAGACTTATCACCGCCCTGGTGTGCGTACTATATACAGTGTAACCCGGATATAAGAGCACCGGATATAAGAGAAACCCGAATATAAGAGACATGGTCGCTGGTCCCAAATTACAGCCTGTGTTAATGTCTATAAATTAGACCCGGATATAAGAGACCCGGATATAAGAGAAACCCGGCTATAAGATACTTCTTCTCTGGTCCGGTCCTCCCCAATATAAGAGAGTTCGTTTTGAGTGACAGTGTGATGTCGTAAATCAGTCAAAAGACTTGCTAAATGTTCTCACCTCATTGGTGAGTCTTTCTATGACCTTCACTATAGCCATATCCATTAAATATTCGGCAAAAAGGCTTCTTTTGTTGTTGTTGTTGTTAGAAGGCGAACCCGGATATAAGAGACTTATTCTCCGGTCCTGACAGCTCTCTTATTTCCGGGTTTAACAAAGATTTGTGTACAATCAAAAATGATTGCCTTTTTTAAGAAAAAGTCATTTTTGACTGAATTATTTGTGAAAACTGATTGAAAAGTATTTTTTATGTCTATAACTGTTAAATAAAGTAGTGTTCTGTGCGTAAAAAGCGTTATATGTGGTGTTTCCATACTTACATAAAGAAAATAGACCATACCCGGATATAAGAGGAACCCGGATATAAGAGACTTATTCTCCGGTCCCCCGACAGCTCTCTTATATCCGGGTTACACTGTACTTACTTATCTGCAAGGGTGTGCATACTATATATGTACTTATCTCCACCCCAGTGTGCATACATAAGAACTCATATTAATGCTCCCCTGTCGTATTAAAGAACTAAAATTGTGTTCTTTCATTAATATGAGTTCTTTCATTAATATGAGTTATTTTTTATGATAGTGACATAACTGTCACTATCATAAGAAAGAACTCATATTAATGTGCCTCTGTCATATCCAAGAACAAAAATCAAGTTCATTTATGTAGCGTCACTATCATAAAAAAGAACTCATATCTGTCATATCAAAGAGCCCGTATGGTACCTTTGTGCCCCTGTTCATGAAAAAGAAGTAAACATATTCTGTACTGGCGCAATACTGCAAAGGTCCCCTAAAAATAAGAATATTTTTGCTAGTTGGAAGCAGAACATATACTACACTAACTGTACACCATTAAAAAAAATGTTCACCTCTCAAAAAACAATTTTTTTACTCTTCCCATCCCAAAGAAATATTTTTAGTTAAAAAAAAATCTTCCCCCACCCCCCAAAAATTTTTTGTTTAACCTCCACCCCCACCCCTCCAAAAAAATGTTTACTCTCCCCCACTCAAAGTACTATTTTTTGTTAAAAAACATTTTTTTTAATTTTTACCCTCCTACCTCCCAATTTATTTTACTCTCCCCCTACCCTGAGAAATATTTTAAGTTAAAAAAAATATATATCTTCCCCCACCCACCAAACAATTTTTTTACCATACCATAAAAATTTCCCCCCCTCCTCCCCAAAAAAAATGTTACCTTCCACTCCAACCCCTAAATTTTTTTTACTCTCTCCTACCCTGAGAAATATTTTAATTAAAAAAAAATTCTCCACCCCCCCAAAACATTATTACAAGCCACTCCTACCCCCAAAAAATGTTTACTCTCCCAAAATAAAAAGATTTTTTTTTAAATTTCCCCCAAAAAATTTTTTACCCCCACCCCAACCTCATCAAAAAATGTTTACTTTCCCCTACCCTAAGAAATATTTTAAGTTCAAAAGAAAAATCTTTCCCACCCCTAAAAAAAATGTTTTACAATCCACTCCCCCCCCCAAAAAAAAAATTTTTTTTTTACTCGTCCCAGCCTAACAAATATTTTTAGTTTAAAATAACAATAATTACCTTCCCCCCCCCCAAAAAAAAATGTGTACTCTCCAATACAAAGCAATACTTTTAGTTAAAAGAAAAAATATATATCGTGCAATTGTGTCCAATAGTTTTGGAGCCTATAAGTGGCTAATATTTGTAGTAATACCAGCACACGTAGTAGCACTATTCGTAAAAGTTTTATCGTACTCTGTTTTACAGATTCCACATGCTAATAGTGATTACTGTCAAATATGATGTATTTTTGTCAAATAATTTTATGAGCCTATAAGTTTCTACTATTTGTTATAATAGCAGCACAATTAGTAGCACTATTCGTAAATGTTCTAATTTGTTATATAGTATTATACAATTTGTTCAAACTGTAACATACGTATGAGTAGACCTGAATTAACTATAGTAATTCAAACACTCTAGTGGATCGACGCTGTAATAAGGTTGATATCTTATAAATACTCCATTAAATTTTTTAAAAGTTCGGCTTATCGTTAGAATCATTGACTTGTGTTGTCTTTTCTCTGATATTTACAGGCCTAGGCAATCACAAGTGATTGCCTAAGAGGTACCTAAGCTACTTGGATAACTTCCAAGTTAAAGCTCATTCAGGGGACTCTCTTAGTCTAGCCCCTTTTGGGCAAGGTTGTTCTTCCACCCCTCTTGGGTGATCACCCCTCTTGGGTGATTTGTCTTTAATATTTTTATCCCTTCTTTTGCAAGTGTCCAAATTTCCGCGCTTGACTTGAGTAGCTGGCATGTTTTGTCGACACTCATGTACCACTAAAACGGTGAAAGTCTCCTCAACTCCGCATGGACTTAGAGATTTTCGGCGCTCCTGTTAGCAGCAGAAGCAGCAGCAACGACAGCAACAGGATAGAGGTGGCGTCGAAGAGTTCGGCCAAGACTGGTATGCGGCAGTCCAGAACGAGGAAGATCGGGGTCGTTGGACCAGCACCAAAGTCTGGGGCAGTTGGTGCAACTGAGAACACCAAATATGGGACCAAAGTGGCCACTTCTAAGGTGTCCAATCCTTTGGCATCTCCCAAAGAGTGGCCGTCCCTCCCTCAATCACAATCATCACAAGCGGAGCCTAACATATGGCACATCCCTCCCGGGCAGAAGACGCCGCCGACGATACCAGTGACACCGGCGGTACTCCAAGGTGCATCGCTTGGAGTACCGTCGGTTGTTCGAAACAACGTATAAACATTTAAGCGACGGTAGCTTAATAAAAGCAGCTCCGGGTGCAGTGGACCGGCTAGCGAAACGTATTGTTTTGCTAGTCACCATTGACACTAAGGAGTCTCCCGAGACAGAATGGCGGACCTTCTGTGGTAACTTAAAGTTCCCACTTCCTACCTTTGCCGCAGAGGGTTCGCCACTTGGGGCATTTTAGTCCCAAGTGAAATAGAGGCAGAGCGAGTGGCCAAGAACGACCTGAGACACAAAAATCTCATTCTCAGGCTGGAGTACTTGAGCAGGCGAAAGACTACTGTATCAGTCCTTGGCGTCCCCTGCTACATAGACTCTGAACAGCTTGGTGCTGTTCTTAGTCAGTATGGGGATGTCGAAGCCGTAATCCTGGTCCATGGTCCCCGTAACCTCATGGTAGAGGACTACCAGTTGAAAATGCGTTTGGACCGGGATGGCTTTAACAACATTCCACCCCTGCCCAAGTGCGACTCTTGGACCATGAGAATTATCGTGGAGGGCAGGAGGCCACATTGTTGGCACTGCGAGCAGAACGGGCATATGGCGAAGAATTGCCCTATAAAATTCCCACCAAAATAAACCCCTTCTGCCGCAGTCCCGGGAGGAAGCTCAGCGGCATCAGCAACTCCTCCACCATCGACCGGAGGAGGCAGCGAAACAACAAACGGCTGGAACAAGTTTGTCAAAAAAGGAAAACTGGGCTCCAGACCGGAGAAGACCTCCTCCAAAATGGTGCAGACTCCTGAGGAAGTAGGGATGCGGGTTCCCGTAAGGTCGTCTTGTCAGGACAAGCCCACCAAGGAGCTGCAGCCCTCAACACCTGTCCTGGCAGCAGCCACAAAGAAAAAGACGGAGATCCCCTTATCAGCATCATCATCATCATCGGATTCGGAAAGGGAGAAGTTGGAGGACGACGCTGGACCGGCTCTGGTGACAGAGAGCCAAGACAACAACCGAGAGAAGATTACGGCAAAGAAGAAATAAAAGAAAGTGAAAGAGGCTGGGCCCCAATCCTCTTCCCCTGTGTCTGAAGAGATGACTATCTCTCCTGCTCAGTTCCTCGAACCCCAAAACACTACACCCTCCACTAAGCAGAAATCCCCCTCCCCTATTGAAACCCCCCAGCTGGCTTCAACTCTCTGTCCCAAAAGAAAGAGCCGGAGCAGAAAATCTGCGTCGCCCTCCCCGATAAGGAGGGAAAAAACGAGAAAACTCTCCTTCCTACCAGGGGACCTCATCTGCGAAGCAGATTTAAATCACGCCGCTGCTGACCCTAACCTGCAACAACGAAGTACCATCCGGCCGCTGCAGCTCCTTACTCAGGCTCAGGAACTGGATGTTTCAAATCCTAAATATTTTCCGGATGCCTCGTCAGGAAGACGAAGGTGGGCCGCACCAAGGCCTTCTGGAAAATGATTGAGGTAGCTAACGGGACGTTCCTGAGCCTGAAGTTGGTGGAAGAAGGCCACGACTCCCTCAAAGAGTTGGGGGACAAATGCGAAGGGAGGGTCCCGATTTATGTCTACCCTTCTTTCTATAGGGCCCTCAAGCTAACCTTCCCATTGGATGTCGAAGGCATTTCCCGAGACGGACGTGCTTCATCCGAATTGTTCACTGGCATCCTTTTTCCCAAAGATTTCAGATTGGGGGTTGATACTGATTAGTGCAGATGGCCGCGAACTTAGTTCTAGGTAGTCTGAACACAAGGGGTGTGAGATCCTTAAGCAAAGCTGCCCGCATTCTGGGGGATCTCATGTCCACATAGATGTGGCTGTGTTACAGGAAACTCACTATGATTCGATTGACGGTCACCGACTGCTGTCGGAGCATTTTGATGTTTTTTCAGCATTCGGTGACCGTCATGCTAGGGGAGTTTCCTTGTTAGTAAGACGCACCCTGTCCGCAAGGGTAAACATTGTTCACGCGGATGCTGATGGCAGACTGGTCATGACTGATGTTGCCGTGAAAAGTGCTAGATTTCGAATCGTCGCGGTTTATGTACCTAATTCTATTTGGGAGAGAGTTTCCTTTTTCCGGGGGTTGGAGGGGTTCCTCGGTGGTTCGGAGCAGTTAATTTTACTGGGAGATTGGAATTCCATCCTTGATCCCAAGATAGATAAGGTGGGTGGGCCTAGAGGGTCGGATGGGTGTGAGACAATTCTGTCTGATCTGATGGCTGAGTGCGATCTGGTCGACAGATTTCGTGTCGATCACTTGGGGTGGGAGTGGTGGACGTCGCTTTCTAACGGGCCTTCCGTTCCAAGTACTTACTTGAATCGGTTGTTAGTGAGGAGAGGCAAATTAGATTATATCTCTTGTCTCATGTTCCACTGGTTAGGCCAGTCTGGAAATAGAACATAGAACTCACAAGTTAGTTGGGTACTGAAGTTAAATGCGTCCTTACTGGAGATATGTGACTTCCAGGACAGGCTAACTCTTAACTTTCAAAAGGGGTTAGCAGGGAGGTAACCGGGGATAAGTGGTGGGTTAACGCCAAATGTGGCATTAGGCGATTTTCTGTCAAATATAGCCAACGCCTCGCTTTAAATAAGGCTGAAGCAGAAAACCGTTTAGAAAATAAGCTGGCCCAGGCGGTGGCTGGGGGATTCCCTAGGCATAGAACTAGCCTAGGGGGACCTGAAACACGTGGCTAACGTGCGGTATGAGGGTCAAGTAGTTAGAGCTAGGCTAAACAGAGTGCCCAATGAAGCCATGAATGTTGATGCTGCAGAGCGTAGAGCTCCACTACGTCGCAACTCGGTCGGTCTTATTCGTCAAGTTAAAAACCCGACTCGGGAGATTTGCGAGGGGTTTCACTTCACCCAATTGTCAAGACTCCGCGTTGAGGAGTTTGGCAACTATTTAGTTGGCTCGCCCCGCCTTAAGGCGGCCCGAGCAGCTAGTAGCGCGTTACAGAATGTGAAGTCCTGGCTGCGTTGAAGCAGGTCGGCTACGACAAATCTCCGAGACTTGATGGTTTGCCTTATGAATTGTTTTTGAGGCTGTCGCACATCTTCGTACCTATTCTGGCCGATGTGTTCAACCACTGGTTGGAACAGAGTTCCATCCCTGGTCAAGTCAGCAGACGAGTGATCACATTGCTACAGAAAAAGGGCGGTGATGGTGGGGGTTTAGATGATCACAGGCCCATAACTCTGTTAAACACAGATTTAAAGATTTTGGCCAGAGTTCTTGCAAATCGGTTGCAGGTTCTTATTGATGAATTGGTCGAATCTGATCAGAATTATGCTGTGAATGGGGAGATCGATTCAGAACAACTTGCATCTGATACGCACGATCTTAGAGGGGCTTTTCTCGCTTTTGTGGGAGAAGAAGAAGCTGCTAATCCGTAGACAGGTCTGTACTCAACGTCCTGATGTTGGAGGCTTGGGAATGCCCGACTTGGCGAGCCATTTATATGCCGAGAGGTTAACATTCCTGAGTAGAACTTTGACAGAGGAATCTGCGTGAGGCCCTGCGGTTGGGAAGGCTTTTCCCAACCTCATCCCTGCCGTCGGAAGCCAAGGGGTCAACCGCAGTTTTTTAACGAATGCCGAGCTGCGCTCAGAGTGCTGCCGGAGTCCAGTGACCTCGTCCGGTCTAGGAAACACTATATCGGGAATTAGTGGTGGGGACCGCTTCAGATCCACTTGGGGGCGACTTGGATTGTCAGAGGAGGAGGTTCGCTCTCAATACAATGTGGCGCCAGGCCGGAGCCATCTCAACAATACTGAGTTCTCTCAAACCTGGTGATTGGTTCGAAATGTGGTACCCCTCAATGGCATACGATTCAGTATTGGTATAGACTTAGATCCTTTTTGTCCATGTTGCAAGGAAGATGAAATTGAAACGGCAGAGCACGCCTTTTTCACCTTCTCCAAGCTTCGTGAATACTGGACGTATGTCAACGAGGTGACGGCTCGCATCATCCCCGAGCATGTGACGTGCCTTGATTTAGCATTTGCAGTCTTTAACATAGATCCCTTGTGGCCCAGGGAGAAACGAATGGTGTTTCTTGCGATTTTAGCCGTAGCTAGACTCGTAGTGTGGACTTTACGCTTAGTAATAGGACGTGGGGGGGGGCGCTGTGTTCTGATTACGATTTTATTTCGTATTTTAAGCACCAACTTAAAATCAAAATCAAATCTGATAGAAGGAGGTTGTCTACCTCATTATTTAAAAGTAGGTGGATACACATCGCTAGTTTATGCGTGTTCATTCAAAATAGATTTGAGTTCGTGTTCTATGCCTAAGCATGGCACACGCCGACCTTGGGTATTTTATATTGACAAATTCATGACCATCCAAGTGTTGGATCAGTCCCTCTAGCTAGTAGTACAAATGAGTCCTGTGTCCCCCATTTTTATTTTAGATGTCAGAACTCCTCCAGGATGCCCGCTCACAGATTTACTTTTTATCCCTGACCGTCCCTAATGGTATTTATCCTGGAGGACACCACACATCCCTAAAGAACCCATCCCAGCATTTATTTTGTCCCATAGAAACGCCCACTCCCCCTTAGAAGCTGACTCTCTTGCGTTTGGTTTTACCGGAAGACAGCAAGCAGTTCATACCTTAGATAGGATGGGAGGTCCTACTAACTTACCATAATTAGCATTTTATTTTGTTCATTATTTTACCTATCTCTTTTATTTTTATTTATGTTTTGCTGAATTGTAAGGCTTATTTTGTTCTCCCACTCCACATTGTACATATTTTTCTGTAAATAAAATTTCATTCAACACCTGGGGATATTTTAAGTAGCTTAAGTCCATAGAGTGAATGTAGTATTGAGGTGATTGAAGCTAGTTTCTAGAGCATAGACAAAGTAAACTACCCCCGACCCCCACTTTCCCCCATACCCCTTTTTTGCCTTGTGCCACATCAAATTATGTATATATATTTTTTTTGATAAATAAATCGACTTTCTCGGACTTTTGGCTAAGATCAAAGTGTAATATCTGTTCTCAGTGAAACCTTTGATCTTCCTAAAAGACCAGTGACCGGCTACCAGACCTTTTGGTCAGGTTAAAGCCTAGTTTTTTTTTCCATACTGACCTGCCCTACTTTGGGCTTTTGCCACTTCGACCCCCCTCTTGAGGGCTTTTTTTCCTGTCGCCTATCTTAGCAATTAATCTTTTTTTCCTTTTTTATATTCTAGCTCTGACTGTTGTGCTCAACTTAAGCATCTGGCAGGTTTCGGGGAGACTTATGTACCGGACTACGTTGACGGTCTCCCTGACTCCGAATCGGCAGGTCCTGGCGCAGCAATCAGACCATATTTTGATGGAGACCACCCCAGTCTCAGCAACTAGTTCTGTCTTCCCGATAGACAGCAAGAGAGGTGTGGCCACGAAGAACACCTCTGTGATGGATGGGGTGTTGCATCGAGCGGCACTCCAGTCGGGTCGAGGGGTCGCACACCGGAGTGCGCCCCAGTCAGGTCGGTCCCTGTGGCGGAGGGTTGCACGCCCATGTGTTGCCTCGCAGGGAACCTCATTGTCTATGTCGGGGAGTGTCGCACCGAGCGGCACTCCAATTGGGTCGAGGGGTCGCACACCCGAGTGCGCCCCAGGAGGGGTGACCTCGCAGTGCACCTCATTGTACACCCGAGTGCGCCCCAGTTCGTTCGGTGGAGGGGGTGGCCACACCAGGTGACATCCCAGTATCAGCTACTGTTTGTTTTGGGGACTTTAAACATACAATTTCTGTCCCTAGAGCATTAGTATCCCAGGATGAAATCTTGGTTAGGATGGAAAACATCCCGTTTAGGGGCCATAAGAATCCCTAGTTTAAAAAATGTAATTCTTTGGACTTAAAGATAGCCCAAAAGAATTATAATTCAAAAATATTTTAGGGTGCTCCACAGGTGGGTCCAATTTAGATTCATCAGAGGGAGAGGGTCAAAGAAAGAAGCCAGTGAGATCCAAGCTAAAAAGGGGGCATTCAAAAAACCCACTGAAGCATGGCCAGCGTTAGACTCTTCACCAATTCCCGCTGGACAAGGATCGCCAGAAAAGACAGGCGCAGTGACCCCAGGAACCTCGCAGAAAGCAGGTTGGGGACCCCAGGCACAAAAGATTTCGGAAGAATACAGACGGCTCTTCAATCCCTTACGAAAGGAAGTACAATCAAATTGATCCCGGGTACCCTGAAGAGTCTTCAGAACAGTCTCTTTGGTGACAATGGACGCAACGACAAAAGGGCTGGCCGGGGTCCCCAAAGACAGGTTATTCGAGATGCTTGGGGATTTGAAAATCCCAACCACATACATAGTTCGCAGGTCCTATGCTATGTGGGATATTCTGCTTCCGACACCGGAGGATGCCGAAAAAGTCTCCAAATGTGACATCGTATGGAGGGGTTTGAAGATAAAACCCGAATATGTGGACAAGAGGCGGACGACCATTTCAATTCTCGGCATCCCATGCTGTATTAGCTCCGACCATATAGGAGCAATCATGTCGCAGTATGGTGACGTCGAGGCTGTTCTTCCAGCCCGTGGGCCCCGGAATATTCAGACGGAGGAGTATAAATTGAAGATGCGGGTAGAGCATAAGGTTTTTAGGCAATTCCGGAACAGCTTCAGTGTGAGAGGTGGGCAATGTCCATCATTGTAGAAGGGCGGAAGCCTTATTGTTGGCAGTGTAAGATGCGGGGACACATGGCCAAGGATTGCCCAAAAAGGATCGTGTGGAGCCTCAAAAGACAGTTCTAGCAACAGAGGCGGATCCTACAAAGTGGAGCACAGTGGTTGGTAGAAAGGGGAAGAAGTCCACTCCTAACCTCAGTTTGGTAGC
Organism: Sepiola atlantica; assembly: GCA_963556195.1. Taxonomy (NCBI): domain Eukaryota; kingdom Metazoa; phylum Mollusca; class Cephalopoda; order Sepiida; family Sepiolidae; genus Sepiola; species Sepiola atlantica. The sequence continues at coordinate 94,902,551 of OY744522.1, read as the reverse complement.
AGAGGTGAAAACAACCACACCGGCTCAAAAAACAAAGCTTCCAACCCACTCGTCAGAATCAGAGGAGGAGCCGAAGGAGGACGGGGACGAGATGATCGTGGAAGGGATCGAGACGGAAAAGCCTAAAGGAGCCAAAGAGAAGAAGGCTAAAAAGATTAAGGAGGCAAAGGGAGCAGAAGACGAAAAGAAGAAAATTGAAAGCACTGAAATTCATCAACCTCCAATCCGATTTCCACCCACCTCTGATGAGGTTGTGCAAAATACCCCTCCCCTTTTTGATACCCCTTAAATAGCCCCATTGATAGATCCCAAAGCTCTATGACAGAGATAAAGAAAGATACCCCTGTTGGGAAACCAAAACCCCTGCCTCCACCGGTTAGATAGGAAAAGACGCAGAAGCCCCATTTTTTGTCAGGAGAAAGGATCTGCGAGGCACGCAGGTCCAATCGGATCTAAATGGACGACAGAGGATGCACCTCAAACAATTGGAGTTTTTCACTCATGTGCGAGGAAAGCTGATACAAGATCCCAGAAATTTCAAGGACGCACCACTAATAACCAGCTTCCTACGTCAGGATAAGGGAAGTAGGGCAAAAGCCATGTGAAGAATGGTGTGGAGGCGGGGAAGAAGGTTATTCCGGGATGAAACTCCTCGATGAGGTGCACACTTCTTTAAAAAATTTAATTGCGAAATGTCCGGGGAGGGTCCCTGTTTATGTTCATCCCTCATTTTTTCAGGCTCGTAAACTCACCTTCCTTCCCCCTTGGACGTGGGAGGTCTGGTAAGAGACGAACGGATTTCGTCCGAACTGCTGACCAGCAGTCTCGGTCAGGCTTTCGGCGTCCTCACTTCCGAGGACTTTAGCTTCATCTGTGACACTAACTAGTAGTGATCATGGATTCAAACTTGGCCACTTGGAACGTGAGGGGCATGAGATCCCGAGGCAAGGCTGCTCGCGTGCTAAGAGATCTCGTGGCCCTTAAGGTAGATGTAGCTGCGATACAAGAGACCCACTTCAGTTCGTACGGGGATTGTGATGTGCTGACTGACGACTTTGACATCTACTCAGCATATGGCAATGTTCGTAGTTGTGGTGTCCCTTTGCTAGTGAGACGCACCCTGTCTGCGACAGTGAGCGTTGTTCATACAGATGCGGTTGGGCGGCTGGTCGTAGTCGATGTTGCCGTTGAAAACAGTAAGTTTCAGATCGTTGTGGTTCATGCGCTTAACATTGCTGGCAAGAGGGTTTGCTTTTGTTCGACAGTTGGAGACGTTCGTCTGGGGTCCTGAGTGAGTAGTTTTAATGGGGGACTGGAATGCCATTCTAGACCCCAAGATAGATACGGTCGGTGGGAATAGTAGATCGGGGTGGTGTGAAAGCAGTCTGTCTGACCTGATGGCCTCATGCGATCTTATCGACAGATTTCGCGTTGATCACCTAGTGTGGGAGATGTGGACGTGGTACACTAGCGTGGCCTTCTGTACGAGTACTTACTTGGACAGAATGTTAGTTAGAAGATGCGACGTAGATTTTATATCTTGTCCAACGTTCACTTGGTTAGGATATTCGGATCATAAATTGGTTATGGTCCGTTTGAGCTTAAGCGATAGGCCTAGGTTAGCTGGGTACTGGAAGTTGAATACCTCCTTACTGGAGATACGCGACTTCCGGGAACAGCTAACGTTACTACTCCAGCAGGGATTAGTGATGGTGGTTATCGGGAGTAGGTACTGGGTTAAAACTAAGGCTCGAATTAGCAGCTTTTGTGTCCGCTACAGCTAGCGCCTCACTCAAGATAGGGCTAGGATGCAAAAGCGTGTAGAGGATAAGATGACCCGGGCGGTGGCTGGGGCGATCCCCTAGAGATATCGTTAATTACGGGGGACCTCAATCGCTTGGCTAGCGAGCGATATGAAGGTAAAGTTAGCGCTAAGTTAAAGAAAGTCTCTAACGAAGCCGTGAACGCTGACGCTGTTGAGCGTAAGGCTGCTTTACGTCGTGATTCGGATGGGTACATTCAGAAGGTGAAAATCCTGGAAGGAGATGCCCTGGTATCGTCTCGTGAGATTTGCGAGGGGTTCCGCGAGCATTTGGAGGAACGCTTCACTCAACTACCCAGGTTCCGTAGCCAAGAGTTTGACAGCTATTTGGCTGACTCGCCCCGCCTTAGGGCGGCTTGAGAAGCTAGCTGTGATGGCTTGGTTACAGAGAGTGATATTATTACTGCGTTGCAGCAGGTCGGCTACAACAAATCTCCAGGACTTGATGGTCTGCCGTACGAATTGTATTTGAGGCTGTCGCCCATGTTGGTACCTATTCTGAAGGATGTGTTTAACCACTGGTTTGTTCAGGACTCGATTCCTGGACATGTTACCAAAAGAGTGGTCACATTACTGAAGAAAAGCGGCCAACATGGTGGGGAGGATTTAGATGATTATAGGCCCATAACTTTGCTAAACACATAGTTAAAAATTTTGGCCTGCGTTCTTGCGAACCGTTTGCAGGTTGTTATCGGTGATTTGATCAAGCCTGAGCAGAATTATGCTGTGAAGGGTAGGTCAATTCAGAACAACTTGCACTTGGTTCGCACGATCATAGAGGGGACAGAAGACGACGTTGAAGCCGCGATGATCAATTTAGATCAGTCCAAGGCTTTCAAGAGCAGAGCCCTTGTTCTTCGCCGAATGCCGAGCTGCGCTTAGAGTGACCTTGTCCGGTCTAGGAAAAGGCTGTATCGGGATCTAGTGGAGGGTGCCGCTTCGGATCCACTTAGGAAGCGGCTTGGATTGTCGAGGGAGGAGGCCTCCTCTCAGTGGAGTTATCTTAACAATTCTGAATATTCTCTGACCTGGCGACTTGTTCGGAACGTACTGCCCCTCTATGGCAGATAACGCAGAGATGGCTTAAGGAACGTCCCCTTATGCCCGCGCTATGAGGACGATGAAGAAGAAACGGCCGAGCACGCCTTTTTCACTTGCAGCAAAGTTCTTTTGGGTTGTTACTACAACTCTCTTCTGTTTTGTTGTCAGCGGCACTCTCACCGCCTGACCCACTTTTCTATATTTTCCTTCTCCCTTTGGGTTGGGATGCAACACTGACCTTCCCGTAAGCCTCGAGCGACAAGGGGGTGAAACCCACTTTCTCTCTTCCATTAACGCTCTCCCCCTCTCAGTTCTATCTCTCCCTCTTGCCTGTTTTGACGCGCTCTCAGGGTGCCAAAACAGGCTTTTTAGTTGACACCGTCTCCACACCAGTTGAAATCGTGAATTTTTCAGCACCCCTCCTTCTTTCAGCTGGTGGAGGCAACATGGAAGAGTGCACTCAAGATATGACGGCCCACACCATCACCAAGAACGCTGAAGTGTGTGATACATCCCTCGGCCCGAACCCCACCAAAACTATTGGCAGAGTCGCCCTAGAAGGCGACTTCGTCAATAGGGGAGCTAAATAGGACATGGCATACCGCCCGGATGCCAACCTGCCAGGGGCTGCTGCCTCCAAAGAGGACTCCCCTTGCAGGTATACAAATCAGCAGGGGGTTCCTCCCATGAGGGTGAATCCTTCAGTGAGGTAGCAAAACCCCATAAAGACACAAACAGGGCTTACTGCCCGGATTAAAGAATGCCGGGGGCAACCACCCCTAAAACCGACCTCCCTTGTGGGACTACAAATAAAAAAGGGGCTGCTGCCCTAGAGGGTGACTCACCCAATGGGGGAGCGAAACCCAAAATTTATAACAGGGCATACTGCCCGGTAAATGACAAACATTCATCAGAAGCTGAAGTTGGGTCGATGTTCGGTGCTCCAGTCGTATTTGAGAATGACGGTGCTATACCCGAAAGTACCATTAATGCATTCCGAGCCATCTTGTTTGAAGGGCTACCAGCTCTCCCCCAGCTTCCAGACAGAAAATACCACAAATCAATAAGTGGTTCTCGGTAGATCTGGCTCAGGCACAGAGTGACGACTAACCGGAATGCTTCTCACAGTGCTCTTATGCAGGGGCTGCTGCACTACCAGGGGGAAGCACATACATTGATTCCACTTCATCAGAGGGTGACGACCCAAAACCCTCACCAAAAAGACAGTCCAGACGAAAAACAAAGAAGGGGGCTGTCAACAAATTATCAGCTCCTGGTGCTACCGGAGAAGTTCAATGGCCACCACTACCCTTCACAGACTCTTCCATCCGAGCTGGGCAGCGAGCAAAACTCCCGGTGACTCCAACAACTGCATCCACTTCACTTTCTGCTACTCCAGCTCCACCTACTCAACTTCTAGAGACCTCAAGTTCCAGAGACCTCAGTGACAGTAAATAAAGCTAAGGAGGCAGTATGGGGACCCCAAGCATAACTCTTACCAGAAGAATACAGAAAACATTTCAAAGAGCAGTATCAGACGTATACCGAGGGTAACACCATCAAATTACTCCAGGGTACTCTGTAACAATTTAATAAGAGAGTTGTGGCACTTATCACGTCCGATGCCACTATAAAGGACTCACCGGCATCTCCAAGGACACACTTATAAAACGCTGGGGCCTCTCAAGATTCCAGCAACGTACATACGCGCAGGAGCTATGACATGTGGGACATACTTCTTCCAACCCAGTAGGATGCCGAGAAGGTCACCAATGAGGATATGCAGTGGAATCATATAAAGATCAAGCCGGAATACCAAGACAAAAGGAGAACTACAGTGTCCATCCTTGGCGTCCCATGTTACGTCAGCCCAGTACAACTAGGCGCTGTAAAGAGCCAATATGGGGACGTCGAGGCGGTTATTCCTTTACCAACTGACTGTACTACCACTCCCTGCATACCACTTGTTGGCTTTCACGTGTCTATTGTTCTCGCTTCTCTGGGAGAGAGGAAAGCGTACGTCTGCAGACAGGTCTGTACTCAACATCTGAGTGATGGAGGCTTGGGAATGGCTGATTTGGCAAGTCATAGACATGCCAAAAGATTGGCCTTCCTGGGTCGCACTTTGTTAGAGGATACTCCGTGGATTCCTGCGGTTGAGAGCGCCTTTCCCAACCTCATACCCGACCCTTCGGCAGAAGGCTGTCGTAAGCTGAGGGGAGAATCAAAGTTCTTCACCGAATACCGAGCCGAACTTAGAGCACTGCCAGGTACCAGGTCCCTTGCATAGCCTCGGAAGAAACTATATAGGGAATTAGTAGCGGGTACCACTTCGGATTCGCTTGGTGAGCGGCTGGGATGGTCGTAGCTGGACAGACAGATGGACAGACGGACGGACGGAAAGACGTAGGTCGACAGATGGATGGACGTAAGTTGACGGATTGATGAACGGACGTATCTAAATGGCGGACGTAGCTAGACAGACAGACAGACAGACGGAAGGACGAACGTAGGTGGAAAGATGGACTGACGTAGCTGGACAGAGGGATGGACGTAGGTCGACAGATAGACGGACGTAGGTGGACGAATTGACAAACTAATGTATTTAGACAGACGGACGTAGCTGGACAGACAGACAGATGGATGTACGTAGGTGGAGAGATGGACTGACGTAGCTGGACAGACAGACGGACGGATAGACGTAGGTCGACAGACGGACGGACGTAGCAGGACAGACAGGCAGATGGATGGACGGGCGGACGTAGGTAGAGAGATGGACTGGCAGACAGAGGGATGGACGGACGCATGTAAGTGGAGAGATGTACTGACGTAGAACAGAACAGATACTACACTACGTCCACACCTCTCAAAAAAAGGGATTTATTGGGAGGATGGTACCATGACAACAGAACAGATACTACACTACCTCCACACATCTGAAAAAAAGGAGGAGGTAATGCCTGGGAGGATTGTATCATTAAAACAGAACATATACGACACTACCTTCACACCTATCAAAAAGGAGGAGGTAATACCTGAGATGTGGGATTCATGACAACAGAACCGATACTACACTTCCTCTACACTTCTCAAAAAAGGAGGAGGTAATGCCTGGAAGAATGATATCATGATAACAGAACGGCATAGGAAGGGAGGGGGGAGGAATATTAGCGTTAATTAATTAAGAAAAAAAGGTAAAAAATGTGGCGGTTAGAGGGAAAGAAGAAAAGAAGGAAAAAAAGGTTTGTAGTGTGAGTGAATTTCTTCCCGGCACTCCCTTTCTCTGATGTAATTTCCGGTTAATCGGGACTTTTCAAATTATACATAATATAATTGGTTTCTTCTCAAATTAATACATGATAACGTTAGAAAATGGAGGAAAAAGCCACCCCATTGTAGAAAAGTGCTCAGTGGACCGCGAAAGTGTCAATTTTTTTCTGATTCTGAGACAATACACGTCCGGAGGCTGGCTGGTTGGAATGATGTCAACTGTGTGACTGTTTGTTGGGTACTCTCAGAGAAGCGTTACGTACATACATACATACATACATACATGCATACGTACAGACAACTGAGAGTTATATAATAGACTAGCAGGGCTACCCCGCGTTGCTCGGGGTCATAAAAACACAAAATAGAAGAAAAATCACGTGTGTAACATCTTTATATTCAAACTTCTTTTTCTCTCCCTCCCTCTATAGCTGTATCTTTATCTTTCTATCTTTCTTTTCCCTGGTCGCCCCATTTCAGAACTACTTTCTCCATTTACCTTTTGCGTTTCCCAGGGCAAAAGTATGACATATTTCTATAAAAGGTACCACCTATGTCAGCGCCCTCTATATAGATACATATTTCCGCCCCAGGTGCGCATACTATATACATACCTATCTTTGCCTAGGTGCGCATACTATATACATACCTATTGCCGCCCCAGTGGGCATACTATATATGTACTTATCTGCACCCCGGTACACATACAACATACGTACCTATCGCCCCCCCCCCTCGGTGCACATAGTATATACGTATTTATCGCTGCCCTAATGTGCATACTATATACATACTTATCGCCGCCCTGGTGCGCATACTATATACGACCTATCGCTGCCTTGGTACGCATACTATATACGTACCTATCGCCGCCCTGGTGCGCATACTATATACGTACCTATCGCTGCCCTGGGGCGCATAATATATACGTACCTATCGGCCTCCTAGTGTTTATACTATATATGTACCTATCTGCGCCTTGGTGCGCATACTATATACGTACCTATCGCTGCCCCAGTTCAAATACTATATACATACCTATTGCTGCCCCTTTGCGCTTACTATATACGTACCTATCGCCACCCTAGTGTGCATACTATATACGTACCTATCGCCACCCCGGTGTACATACTATATAAGAACCTATAGCCACCCTGATGCACATACTATATTCGTACCTATTGCAGCCCCGGTGCAGATACTATATATATATCTATTGCCGCCTAGTGTGCTTACTATATATGTACGTATCGCAGCTTCAGTTCGCATACTTAAAAAGGAAGGTAGAAAGGGCGGGAGTGAGAGGGAAAAAAGAAATGAAGAGAAAAAGGGTGGTGGTCATAGTGAATTTCTTCTTCCTGTTAAATCGTGACTTGCATTATTCCTCAAATTATACATTATATCATTGGTTTCTTCTCAAATTAATACATAATAATGAAGGAAAGTGGAGGAACAAGCCACCCCATTGTAGAAAAGAGCTCAGTTAACCCCCCCCCCAAAGAATCATTTTTCCGATTCTGATACATCATACATCTGGATGCTGGCTCGTCTGAATAGTCACAACCGTGTGAGTGGTTGTTGGGTACTCTCGGAGGAGAAGCGTTACATACATACATACATACATACATGCATGCATACAGACAGACGAATGAGATTTATATAATAGACTAGCAGGGCTACCCGGCATTGTTCGAGGTCATAAAAACACAAAATAGAAGAAAAATCGCGTGTGTAACATCTTTATATTCAAACTTCTATTTCTCTGCCTCTCTGAATAGCCATCTCTTTATCTATCTACCTTTCTCTTCCCTGGTTGCCTCAATTTAGCGCTACTTTCTCCCTTTGCCTTTTCCGACAGCTGTCTCTTCCCCATCATTCCTCTCCCATTGCCCAGGGCAAAAGTACGACATATTTCTATAAAAAGTACCACCTCTGTCTGTGCCTTATATAAAGGTACTTATCTCCGACCTGGTGCACTTACTATATATGTACCTATCGCCGCCTTGGTGCACATACTATATACGTACCTATCGCTGCCCCGATGTGCACACTATATATGTACATATTGCAGCTCAGTGCGCATACTATATACGTAACTATCGCTGCCCCAGTACAGATACTATATAAGTACCTATTGCCACCCTGATGCACATACTACATAAGTACCAATTGCCAACCTGGTGCACATACTACATAAGTACCTATCGCCGCCTTGGTGCGAATACTAAATACGTACCTACCTCAACCCTGGGGTGAATGCTAAATATGTACCTATCCCGCCCCAGTGCAAATGCTCAATACGTACCTATCGCCGCCCCAGGGCGCATGCTATATATGTACCTACCGCCGCCTCGGTGCGGATGCTATATATGTACCTATCACTGCCCTGGTACGCATGCTATATATGTACCTATCGCCGCCTCGGTGCGCATGCTATATATGTGCCTATTGCAGCCCCTGTGCGAATACTATATTCTTACTTATCTCTGCAATGCTGTGCATACTATATATGTACCTATCACCACCCCAGTGTTCATACCTAAGAACTCATATTAATTCGCCCCTGTCGTATCCAAGAACAAAAATCAAGTTCATTAATGTAGCGTCGCTATCATAAAAAAGAATTTATATTAATGAACCCTGTCATATCAAAGAACCCATATGGTGCCTTTGTGTCCCTGTTCATGAAGAAGAAAAAGTAAACATAATCCATACTGGTGTAATACTGTAAAAGCCCCCTAAAATTGTGTTTTATAGGAGCTGTATGCTGCACAAGATCCCAGTCACATATTTTTGCTAGTTGGAAGCAGAACAGATACTACACTAATTCTACACCTTTAAAAGAAAAAAATTTCACTTCTAAAAAAACACTTCTTTTACTCTCCCTCCTCACCCAAAGAAATATTTTTAATTAAAAAAAAAAAATTTCCTCCACCCACCCAAAAAATTATTACACTCACCCACACGTTAAAATTTTTTTTTACTCTCACTCTACCCTAAGAAATATGTTAAGTTCCAAAAAAAAAAAATTCCCACACCCTCCACCTTTTTTTACTCTCCACTCTCACCACTCAAAAAAAATTTACTCTCCCCTTACCATAAGAAATATTTTAAGTTGAAACAAAATTTCCCCCAACCCCAAAAAATGTTTTACACTCTACCCCCACTCCTAAAATAAATATGTACTCTCCTCTTACCCTAAGAAATAATTTATAGTAAAAAAAATAAAAAATTAAAAAAATAAAATTTCCCTACACCCCCTTATTTTTTTTTACTCTCGACTCCCACCACTCAAAAAAAAATTTTACTCTACCCTTACCATAAGAAATATTTTAAGTTGAAAAAGAATTTCCCCCAACCCCCCAAAATTTTTTACACCCTACACCCCTAAAATAAATATGTTCCCTAAGAAATAGGAACCCTAAGAAATAATTTATAGTAAAAAAAGTTTAAATAAAAATATAACATTTACCTTCATGGCCCACCCAAAATTTTTCACAAGGAGCAAAAAAAAATTTACAAGGGGTAAGAAATATTTTAGGTTAAAAAAAAAAGTTCCCCCACCCCCTAAAAATAATTTTTACCCTGCCCCCATAAAATTTATTACTCTCCGAATACCAGAGGAAATATTTTAAGTTAAAGAAAAAAAAAATTTCCCCCCCCAAAATCTTTTTACTCTCCACCAGCATACCCCAATTTTTATTTTACTCTCCCTCTACGCTACACTACCTCCACACCTCTCAAAAAGGAGGATGGAATACCTGGGAAGAGGATATCATGACAACAGAACAGATACTACTCTACCTCCACACCTCTCAAAACGGAGGAGGTAATACCTGGGAGGAGGACAACCGAACAGATACTACACTTCCTTCACACCTCTCAAAAAAGGAAAAGGGATTACCTGGGAGGAGGGTATCATGTCAGCAGAACAGATACTGCACTACCTTTATAACTCTCAAAAATGAGGAGGTAATACCTGTGAGGAGTGTATCATGACAACAGAACAGATACTACACTATTTCCACACCTCTCAAAAAGGAGTAGGTAATACCTGGGAGGAGGGTATCATGACAACATAACAGATACTGCACTACCTCCACACTATTAAAAAAGGGAGAAGGTAACACCTGGGAAGATTGTATCATGACAACAGAACAGATACGACACTACCTTCACAAATCTCAAAAAGGAGGAGGTAATACATGGGAGGAGGGTATCATGACAACTAATCAGATACTACACTACCTCAACACCTCTCAAAAAAGAAGTAGGTTATACCTACAACAGAACAGATACTACACTACCGCTATACCTTGCCAAAAAGGAGGATGTAATACCTGGGAGGAGGGTATCATGATAACAGAACATATACTACTCTAATCCCACCCCTCTCACAAAGGAGGAGGTAATACCTGGGAGAAGGGTATCATGACAACCGAACAGATACTACACTTCCTCCACACCTCTCAAAAAAGGAAGAGGTAATAACTGGGAGGATGATATCATTACAACACAACTGATACTACACTACCTCCATACCTCTCATAAAATGAGGAGGTAATACCTGGGAGGATTGTATCTGTGGGGAACATGAAGGGGGCTTACCTGCGAAACGTCCTCGTGTTTGTCTGTCCTGTGCGCTGCGGATGAAAGAAAAGAATTCAACATGACGTCCATAAACCTTTATTACGTACGGTTCACGCAGAGTCTCGCGAAGTCACGTTGCACGCATGCAAATTAGGTGTGCCTCAGTATAATAAAAGCGGGTCTCTTACCGTCTTAAACGAGTTAGTGCGAAGTAAGTGCACGTGTGACGAACGGTGAGATCTGCTTTGGAAGGTGACAGAGGACGTTGTGATCTACGGACAGAGTGATTTGCATTTCTTTGGACCTTCGTTATTACTACAAGCTATCTCGGCGATGGACAAATTCGACTTGAGATTAATACCCGAGTTCGAAGGCTCCCCCTCCGGATCCTCTTTGGTCGAGTGGTGGGAGAAAGCCGAGCGCGTCTGCAGACTTTGCAAGATAAAGGATCCTGCACTGGTCATCCCGCTGAGGCTGACCAAAGGAGCATATTCGGTGTATCAGCAGCTCGGAGACGAACCAGGCCTGGAGGAAGTTAGGCAGGTGCTATACGCGAACGGCGGCTTGGGCTAGATGAGACTGTGGACGTCTACAGATTGGGCTTGACGAGTTGTTGGTCAGAGCTCGAAACATTTTGAAAGAGGACACAGAGCCGGTTTCGGCAGCTGCGGAAGCGTCTTCACCACCAACAGAAGACGTGAGATGCTACAAATGTGACGGGCCGAACCATTTTTCAAAAGACTGCCGAAGCCGAAGCGGTGCAAAGGACGCGCCCGATCGAGGAACGTTTAAACGCGTGCGTTGCTACCGGTGCAACAAGCTGGGTCACGTGGCAAGAGGTTGTCCGAGAAACGGGCAATGGGAGTAAGCTATAGCGCCAGTCTTCTCCCCAGATCGTTGCCAAATAAGGCGCTACCCGCAGTGAGCGTGCACGTAAATGGCGTAAGCACTTCGCGCTCATAGACACAGGGTGCACGCAGACCCTCGTGCGCAAGGCATGCTGTGACTCATGGGATAAGGAAAAGATCCCGGTATTGACGGTTGGTGGTGGCTCGATTGCCTCTTGTGGTGTTAGCATTATTCGCGCAGGTGTCGGCGATGGGCCCACAGTAACTGTACGAGCCTTGGTTGTAAACGGTGACCTGCTCGGTTACAACCTGCTCCTGGGAATGGACGTCATCAAGGAATTGGGTGGTATACGCTTGCTCTGAGTGCAGCTATGAAGCTGGAACAGTCTGATTTTTGTGCGGAATTCGACCAGCGCACAAAGTCCTGGACAGCCTCCTGGAAGTGGTCGGAGGAGCAGCCACCCGAGAAATTATGCAATAAGGTGTCAGAATACAAAATTCCCCCTGGAGCTCGTGCAGAATACGACAAGGAACTACAAACTTGGATTAGTAATGGATGGCTAGTTCCTTATTCAGAGAAGGAATTGGGTCCCCCAAAATGCCTGATCCCGTTAATGGCGGTTATCCAACAGAATAAGCAGAAGGTGAGGCCGGTGCTCGACTATCGAGAATTGAATGAGCACGTGGACCCTTTTACAGCTCGCGCGTATGCACTGAAAAGTTGAGGGAATGGCGGCAAGCGGGATCTAATGTATCTGTACTGGATCTTCACAAAGCATACCTTCAAGTGTGTGTACACAGATCACTATGGCCCTATGAAACGGTGCTCATCAAGGGGAAAAGGTATTGCCTAACCCGCATGGGATTTGGACTTAATGTGGCACCATCAATTATGCAAATGATTGTTTACGCCATTCTGACTAAGGATGAGCGCATTCAGTGGGCAACATCTACATATATTGATGACGTGTACGTGGACGAGGAAATTGTATCTGCGGCGCACGTGAGGGAGCATCTCTACAACTTTGGCTTTCTCAGCAAGGAACCGGAAAGGCTACGGGATGGCGCACGGGTACTTGGTTTGCAGGTCTGGGAGGAAGATGACGTTCTGTATTGGAAACGAGGAAATGAAACCCCGGACATGCCTTGTATTGTTACACGACGAAACGGAAAGTTAGTTGGACACCTTCCTGTGGGCTGCTGGCTTCGTGTTGCGGTGGCGTTTATTAAGCGGAGAGCCTCCGACGTCACCACTGGATGGAATGACAAAACTCATGACGTCCCTCTCAATACAATGCTCAAAGAGATCCTCACCAGAGTGCACAAGGAAGACCCAGCGCTGGGCAGATGGTGCGTCGACAGCCAGAATTTTAGTGTGTGGGTTGATGCAAGCTCTCTCGCCATTGGTGTATCGGTGATCCATGATGGAACGGTGGTGGAAGACGCTTGCTGGTTACGCCCAGAAAAGGACTCCCAGCACATAAACCTGGCAGAACTTGATGCAGTTATCAAGGGGATAAACTTGGCAATCCTTTGGAAGACGACCACCCTGCGACTATTCACAGATTCTGCTTGCGTCCATAAGTGGATTTCAGATACTCTCACCGGGAGGGCCAGAGTACGAACCAAAGCCACAAGCGAGATGCTCATCCGACGGCGGCTCGACACGATCATGAAGCTGGTGAACGAATACGCGCTGTCAATAGAGGTGTCCCTGGTCAAATCCAGCCTGAACAAAGCAGATTGTTTGACGAGAGTACCTCAAAGATGGCTTGATGCCATAAGAAAGACTATTGAACCCATGCAGCCGGCCTGCACTGCTTCCATGAGCCCCGTTCGATCTAATCACATCAAAGAAGTCCACCAACAAACCAGGCACCCTGGGGTAAAGCGGACCCTATATTTCGCTAAGTTGGTTGAACCAGGAGTACAGAAGGCAGACGTCAGGAAAGTGGTCAAAGATTGTGTAGCATTCAATCCATTGACCCAGCACCCGTTCGCTGGGAGAAAGGAAAGCTGGGAGTGGAAAGCCATTGGAGCCGGCTGGCGATGGATATTACTCACCACAACGGCGAGGATTTCCTGACTCTCATTGATTGCAGTCCATCCAGGTTTGCGATATGGCGCATGCTGCGCCGGCAAGATGCAGCCATCATCGTCCGTCAGTTAAACAGTATTTTTCTTGAATGTAGCCCCCCAACAGAGATATTAACCGACAATGGCGCTGCATTCACCAGTGAGCAGTTCAGAAAGTTTGCTGAGTACACCTGAGGTTTCGATGCGCCCACGTACTGAGTGGAACTGAGATCATCGAGCGGAATCACAGAACCGTCAAAACCATCGCGGCCAGGACGGGCTGCACGGTATTTGAGGCAGTCTACCTGTATAACGTAACCCCAAAGGATAATGTTTCACCCTCTACAGCGCCGGCTGACACCTTGCACAGGTATCACGTCAAGGTGAAAGGCATAGAGACAAACCCGCTGCCCGAACTGGAAGTAATCAGAGAGAAACTGAAAAAAGGGGATGTCGTCTGGATTAAGAACCCGCGCGGCAAGTGTACGACGAAATACGGAGTTGGACGCGTCACTGAGGTAATCAACCCACAGGCAGTGCGAGTCGACGGTATGCCCCGTCACGTTAGAGATCTACGGTTAGCAACGCAACCATCATTGGACGACAAGAACAAGTCGGAGTCAGAGAGCAGTGAGGCATCGCTCTGGCTTGCAGCAGCCCCATCGGACAGTGACTCAGATATCAGCAGTATCCCAGCGGACGCGATGTTTCTCGACCCTCAGACCGCGGACGAGAGCACAAGCGAAGATGAGGCTTGCGTTGTCCCCCTCCGAAGAAGCAACTGCCGAAGGCGATCGATGCCTCCCTGCCATCTCTGTGATCATGAGATCAGGGGAGAGTGTGGGGAACATGAAGGGGGCTTACCTGCGAAACGTCCTCGTGTTTGTCTGTCCTGTGCGCTGCGAATGAAAGAAAAGAATTCAACATGGCGTCCATGAACCTTTATTACGTACGGTTCACGCAGAGTCTCGCAAAGTCACGTTGCACGCATGCAAATTAGGTGTGCCTCAGTATAATAAAAGCGGGTCTCTTACCGTCTTAAACGAGTTGGTGCGAAGTAAGTGCACGTGTGACGAACGGTGAGACTTGCTTTGGAAGTTGACAGAGGACGTTGTGATCTACGGACAGAGTGATTTGCGTTTCTTTGGACCTTCGTTATTACTACAGTATCATGACAACAGAACAGATACTACACCCTTCAAAAAGGAGGAGGTTATACCTGGGAGGAGGGTATCATGACAACCAAACAGATACTACACTACGTCCACACCTCTAAAAAAAGAAGGAGGTAATACCTGGGAGGATGGTATCATGACAACAGAACGGGCGTAGTGAGGACGGGAGAGAGGAAGGAATATCACTGATTTTTTTAACAATGTAATAAACTTTGTAATAACTAAAATTGTTTTAAAGGAGTCAAGTAATTTGATTCGGTGACAAATTTTAACTAAGTCAGTAATTTCGTTTCTCCTCTGCTGTGGCAGGTGCGAGCGGACACATGCCTTTTTAGCGTATATAATACGCACGAGGCCATAATGAATTTACAGCAGTCGGCTATCCCACCCGTTGCTGGGGGCCCTATAGCCGATAAGACAGTAGCCACTGTCTTTTCACACGATGCGGGCTGATTCAGTCGAGTGTGTATGCAGTGCCCATTTGAGCGAAAGAAGCCATCTTGATCGTCTGAACTATTCTTCACAGTTTTGTCCCCAGAAGGAATTCTATTACAAGACAACTTGCATTTTCAGTGAGTCCGTAAAGGCACTTCTTTTGCAAGCAACATTCTCTTTCTTTCTTCTCTTTTTTATCCTTATAAATATCCTTTCGTTATCTACTCTCTGTTCTTGTCTAGTCACGTTTGTATGCCACCAACTTTTCTTCCAGCGGACTACAGTCTTCGTCCTTTATTCTAACGGGAAAATTTCCAACATTTTGCAAAAGAAGTAATGCCTTTACTTTTTGCTATTATGAAGATAACTTCTCTTTGTATTTTGCGAGCGTAAACTCGTTCGCATTTTGCAAGTTTAAATACTGCGATAAAGTAGAAAATTATAAGGCTTAACGTGACTTGAAAGAGATGATTTGTCGTTTGCTTAAAAAAACTAGCTTTGCCTTTTTTCGTATTTTTTTGTTTTCCCTTTGGTGCTTGTGATGTGGTTATTCAATGGCTTTCGCTCCTTGTTTTAAACCTGTTTGTTTACATTTTTAAAGTTACGAACAGTGTTATCCGGTCGCCCGGTGTAAACGTAAAAAAAGTCCCCTAGTATAAGTGTTCCCCGTTCCTTACCGTGGCATTATGACCGACTTTAAAGATTTAAAAGTGGTTAAATCGTTGTTGTTCTTGCGAGAATCCCTTAAAAGGAAAATTACCTCCTTATTGAATATTATGCTACGTAAGGATTCCCTTATTTCGTAATACAGCAAGAGATGATAAGCAAATGGATGTCGGACTTGAATTCAGCAAACTCTAAGATAAGCGAAATTTGCTATAAAGTAGATATTGTCTTAGAAAAGAGTGGTTTGCTTGAATCGGAAGTTGAAGAGTCCGAATTTATTTCTTATGTGTCTAAAAAAACTTTCTGATATAGAAAATATGATATCGGCCCCTTCTCCCCCAACCCCTATATCTCCTGTTCAAAATGGTGCTACAGAACAACATCTGTATACACACGTACCGAAAATACAGTGTTTGAAATTTTCGGGAGAAGAGTTAGGGAAATTTGAGTTCAAGAATTTCTTGGCTCAATTTGAGAATTGTGTCACCTCGGTTAAATCCAAAAGGGTGAAGCTATCTCTCTTGTAGGTTTTTTTAACTGGCTACGCCTCACAATTGATTTCTAACCTCTCTCTTGAGGACGACAACTATGACGTAGCCATTGAGTTGTTGAAAAATAATTTTTTAGACGTACCTTTCATCATAGATGAAATATTTAGGCAGATATTGGACTATTATCCCAAATATGATCCAGACCTTACAAATGTAAGGAATTTTTTATCTGGGGTCAATGCCGATTTATCGGAACTAAAATCCTCATCTGACTTGGATATTTTAATGAAAACTTCGCCGGCTTTGTAACTCAAACTTTTTGCCAAATTGCCTCCAATATTTCAGAAGGAAGTAATTAGGAAGTTTGACAATAACTATCCAAAAATCAATTAGATTTTTGATAATTATAACGAGGTTATAAAAACCTTACAGAGAACTAGACAACCCAAAAATAAGGAGAATAATACTACTCCTCACCGTCAAGATAAAGTTAAGTCACGGCAGGAATATGTTAATAAGAGCAATTTTTATAAACTCAGTGCTTCTACATTGGAAAATTTTACTACGAAGGTGTTGTGGGACCGATCAGGCGGGTGTCGATCGGCCACACAACTAAGAAAAAGTGAACACAGGTAAGTAACGACAATGGCAAAGAAGAGAGGACAAAAGACTGGTGATCAGTTTAAAGAAAGGATGTTTATTTACCATAAGGAAATGGTAACAAAAAGAAGTGAATTGAGATTTGTGATGACGTCACTGGATCAGGAGAGACTGGGCAGGATGGAGTGACGTCACTGTTGGCAGCAAACTGGACTGTCATTTGGTGAGAGTTGACAGGGCACCTTTGTGGTTTGCTGGCTGGGAAAGAAAAGAAAGGAAATTCACTGTAGTTGTCGGATTAGCCCTGATAAGGACTGTTTAAATAAATATTGCAGTAGTTTGTAGCCCTGATAAGGGCTGTTGGAAAAAGGAAAGTTGGAGACGCAGGTGCAGGTGAGTGTTGTTGCAGGAGTTCAGGACTGCAGGATGCTGGTGCAGGAGAGTGCTGGTGCAGGAGAGTGCTGGTACAGGAGTCAGAGCTGCAAGGTGTTGATGCAGGAAACTCAGAACTGCAGGGTGCTGGTGCAGGAGTTGCAACTGCTGTGTGCAGGAACTCAGAACTGCAGGGGGCTGGTGCAGGAGTTGCGACTGCTGTGTGCAGGAACTCAGACTGCCGACAACTGGTCCATCCATGGATCAAGTCGAACGTGGGGGCCTCCTGACCCCCTAGCTGAACTGGTTTTATTTATCTACCTCCCACAAGGTAAGATGTGAAACAAGGTCGGAAAGTGGGAGATGAGCAATCTTGCCATTTAAAAATTGCCTGGGCAGCCCCGTCAGCATTCCCCGGTAGGGGCGCCACAGACAGTAAGCAATAAACTTACTCCTCCCCAAAGAGGGAAGGCAAAGCCTGGGAGGGGGCACCTCCTAGAACTGCATAGGACCAGACAACCCCCGATAGACCGGCGTAAATTCAGACCCAAAGGCCAGGACAATACCAGTTTATTAGGTTGGTTATAAACCCTGGGTTGAACTAATATTTATCTACCTCCCACAAGGTAAAATGTGACACAAGGTCGGGAAAGTGGGATTAGGTAAGCCAGCGCTCGAGAGGTGAGCCATCTGACCATTTAAAAATTGCCTGGGCAGCCCCGTTGGCATTCCCCGGTAGGGACGCCTCAGACAGTAAGCAATAAACTTATTCCTCCCCAAAGAGGGGAGGCAAAGCCTGGGAGGGTGCACCTCCCAGAACTGTACAGTACCAGACAACCCCCAAGAGACCGGCATAAATCCAGACCCAAAGGCCAGGACAATACCAGTTTATTAGGTGGGTTAAAAACCCTAGGTTGAACTACTATTTATCTACCTCCCACATAGTAAAATGTGACACAAGGTCGGGAAAGTGGGATCAGAAAAGCCAGCGCTCAAGAGGTGAGCCATCTGACCATTTAAAAATTGCCTGGACAGCCCCGTCGGCATTCCTTGGTAGGGGCGCCTTAGACAGTAAGCAATAAACTTACTCCTCCCCAAAGAGGGGAGACAAAGCCTGGAAGGGTGCGCCTCCTAGAACTGCACAGGACCAGACAACCTCCAATAGACCGGCGTAAATTCAGACCCAAAGGCCAGGACAATACCAGTTTATTAGGTGGGTTAAAAACCCTGGGTTGAACTACTATTTATCTATCTCCCACAAGGTAAAATGTGACACAAGGTCGGGAAAGTGGGATTAGATAAGCCAGCGCTCGAGAGGTGAGCGATCTCACCATTTAAAAATTGCCTGGGCAGCCCCGTCGGCATTCCCCGGTAGGGGCGCCTCAGACAGTAAGCAATAAACTTACTCCTCCCCAAAGAGGGGAGGCAAAGCCTGGGAGGGTGCACCTCCTAGAACTGCACAGGACTAGACAACCCCCAATAGACCTGCGTAAATCCAGACCCAAAAGCCAGGACAATACCAGTTTATTAGGTGGGTTAAAAACCCTGGGTTGCACAAATATTTATCTACCTCCCACAAGGTAAAATGTGACACAAGGTCGAGAAAGTGGGATTAGAAAAGCCAGCGCTCAAGAGGTGAGCCATCTGACCATTTAAAAATTGCCTGGACAGCCCTGTCGGCATTCCCCGGTAGAGGCGCCTTAGACAGTAAGCAATAAACTTACTCCTCCCCAAAGAGGGGAGGCAAAGCCTGGGAGGGTGCACCTCCTAGAACTGCACAGGACTAGACAACCCCCAATAGACCTGCGTAAATCCAGACCCAAAAGCCAGGACAATACCAGTTTATTAGGTGGGTTAAAAACCCTGGGTTGCACAAATATTTATCTACCTCCCACAAGGTAAAATGTGACACAAGGTCGAGAAAGTGGGATTAGAAAAGCCAGCGCTCAAGAGGTGAGCCATCTGACCATTTAAAAATTGCCTGGACAGCCCTGTCGGCATTCCCCGGTAGAGGCGCCTTAGACAGTAAGCAATAAACTTACTCCTCCCCAAAGAGGGGAGGCAAAGCCTGGGAGGGTGCACCTCCTAGAACTGCACAGGACCAGACAACCCTCAATAGACCGGCGTAAATCCAGACCCAAAGGCCAGGACAATACCAGTTTATTAGGTAGGGTTAAAAATCCTGGTTAAACTACTACTATTTATCTACCTCCCACAAGGTAAAATGTGACACAAGGTCGGGAAAGTGGGATTAGGTAAGCCAGCGCTCGAGAGGTGAGCCATCTGACCATTTAAAAATAGCCTGGGCAGCCCCGTCGGCATTCCCCGGTAGGGGCGCCTCAGACAGTAAGCAATAAACTTACTCCTCCCCAAAGAGGGGAGGCAAAGCCTGGGAGGGTGCACCTCCTAGAACTGCACAGGACAGGCGTGCAGTATCCATCGGAACAGATACTACACTTTGATCTTAGCCAAACTGAACTGGTAATTTGAGCGAGGAGCTAGAGATCTCATGAACGTTATGTCAAGTTACTTTCATCGGTCCTATGAAAGGGATTAATTTTTGACAAATAAATTCCAAAAGAATCTCTAGCTGTAAAACCTAGTAGACAGAACCCCTGTAAAGTATTAGCACGGTTATCCGCATAGTTGCCGAGATGCTTGTGTATCCCTTGAAGGAATATTAACAAAAATATTCGCTGCTTAGTCATTGTTGACAAAAAATTGCGATTAAAATTGTGGTTTTCCAATCTTCTAAAAATAACGTTAAAGCACAGGGAGCAGCCAGTACATTTCCATGGAAAGGGTTAAGAGAAAGCAGCTGCTGCTGCTGATGTCCAGATCGTGGCAAAAACAAACAGTGACTCCTGCTGCTGCTATTGTTTTTCCAAGATGGCGTCTTTTTAAAAATGTAGACAACGTTGCGGTGTTGTTGAACCACGACAAAGGCCAGTAAGTCTGTTACCCATCGTAGACTTTGTACCGTCAACGGACACTTCATGGGTCATTGTGTTAGGTACTCCTCCTATGAATCTAGGCGTTCTAGATGCAAAGAACTTGATCTGTGCCTTCTTTGTGCAGGCGCAAATCATAAAACGGATAGATGCCCTGGCCAAAAAAATAAGTTACCACATGCATGCAGATTCTGCAAATCAAGAGGTCATATAAGCCCTCTATGCAAACAGTCTGTTAATAATAAATCCAATTCTGTTTCCACACATATGTGCACGAACATTGGCATACGGGAACAGACTTACATTTTACCGGTAGTGGGCATCAAGTGTTTACTGCCCCTGTTGAAGGCTTACTCCAAAATTAGGATTGGAGATGTTGTGGTATCAGTGGATGCGCAGGTTGTGTTGTCATGGCATTAAATCTAAGAATCTGTTTGTAAGAAACAGACTCAAGGATATCCAACAAATGATAGAAGAACTAAAGGAAAAGAAATCCTTACCTGTAAAATTCAGATATGTTCCTACAGAACATAACACTGCCGATTTTATCACGGGGGGGGGGGGGGGGGTAACTTTGGAAAAGCTCAAACAGGACTTAACCCGTTGGATGCGGGAGCCTGAATGGCTCAGTAAAAGTCCCATAGAATGGCCGTCCAGTGAACTCCAATTCCTAAGTCCACAAAATAAGTCCATTGTGCAGTCCACTTCATTGAATTGCATTGTAACCAAAGTTGAACCTCAACCGGTGATACCGTTGATTAAATATTCTGATTTTAATAAATTGATTACGGTTACCGCCAATATCTTTAGGATCCGTAATAAGCTAAAGCACTTAGATCAGGACCCTAACAATGATGCCGAAATTTATTTGTTTAAGGTAATGTAACAACAAAGCTTTCCTGCAGAATTTGCTTACCTTCAATCTCCCCAAGGTAAAAGGTACCTGAACTGGTAAATAACTTGAATCTATTCATAGATCAAAGGGAGAAAATCAGGACCAAGGGTAGAATGGGTAGAACCACTAACTATGACTATGAGGTTATAAACCCCGTTCTATTGGCTAAGGATCATGAGTTGACTGTACTTATTGTTGTGGAATACCACAAAAGATGTAAACATCTAGGCATTCAGTATACATTGAACAAAATCCGCCTTTCAGGATTTTGGATACCCAGGGCAAGACAGGCCGTCAAAAAAGTTATTTCTAGGTGCGTCTTGTGCCAAAAGTTTAATAACTTAGCGTTTAAGTATCCTAAGTTTATCAGTCTGCCCAAACAATACGTCAATCTCATTAAACCATTCTTACACACTGGAATTGACTACACTGGACATGGGTAAAGGGTGATCTAGGTGTTACTAAAATGTATATGCTCATTTTTACTTGCCTCAACATTAGAGCAGTACATATAGAGCTGGTTAAAGACATAAGTACCCACTCATTTATTCTGGCTCTGATCAGATTCATGAATATACATGGAATTCCATCTCATATTTACAGCGACAATGCCAAATCATTTATAGCAGGCTGTAATCTTATGGAGGAGGCCTTTGCCTCCTCGGAGTTCAGTGAACACTTCCAGGTGTATAATATCAAGCATATAAGAATACTTCTATATGCTGCTTGGGTTGGGAGTACATGGGAACGCATGATCAGAACTATTAAATCATGTTTGTATAAAACGATTGGTCGTTCCCGAATTAGTTATTTCGATTTCATCACCGTAATCTCGGATGTTCAAAGTGCCATAAACCAAAGACCTCTCACTTATAGATGTTCTTCGGATTCAGGCCTCGAAGTAATTACTCCCAATTGCTTCCTTCGTCCTAATGCTAACTTGGGACTCACACTGAAGCTGGATGATCAGGATGTTTGGAAATCTGACCCTCCTTCAAGATTAGATGTAATCAAATCCATTGAAGTTTGTGACTCTATGTTGTCCAGATTCCGCGACCTTTGGTATCAGGATTATTTACTCAGTTTGAGGGAGCAGTGTAGAGATTTGCACGAGGTTAATTTTCAGAACAAAATTAGTATTGATGATGTTGTTCTAGTGAAAAACCTTGCTAAAACTAGACCATTTTGGCTCCTGGGAAGAGTTCTGGAGTTAATAGTGGGTGATAATGGCAAAGTTTGTTCCGTAAGGGTGAAAAGAGGTGAGGGCTCTGTTCAGATTCATTTCATAAAGTTGTTGTATCCACTGGAGCTTTCATTGACACATGCTCACCACCCTAATACTGTTCATAGCTCAGATGCACCTGGTAAGGGGGAAGCTAATACGTCTGAGTCAATGCAAATCGCAGATCCAGACACTACTTCTAACCACACTTCACAACGCCCTAGGCGAAACAGAGGAATCAAGGGAAAAGGCAACTATCGGGACGATCCTTACATATATTACTAAGTTAATTATAAAAAATGAAAATAAAACCTTTTTAAAAGGTTAAAATCCTAGATTGAGTATTTAACTTGACATTTTCCTTCTTCTTTCCTCCCTTGGATTTTTCCTTGTTGCAATTTAAAGAAAACCCCATTTTATGGCAAATTATGCCCTTTTTCAACAAAAAAAAAGTTTTATGTTGGAACTTTCTTGTCTTTGGGGATGGTTTCAAGTTACAACTTGTCACCTTTACCTATCACTGCCTTCAAAAAACAAAACAAGTTTGAACACTGCACTGGCTATTTCTGCCTTTAGACACAAAAAAGCAACGAATATTTAAGTTGTTAAAACTTTGGCAAATTGTCTGCAGATTTATTTTAAAAATTCATCTTGTAAACATTTTTGAAAATTCCTGCCCCTTTCCTTTTTCAGGAAAAACCTCCTTTGAACTGTGTGGCAAATTATGTTGCAATGATTATTGCAATTTTGTGTATTGGAATTATTATTAAGCGCAGTGAATTCTAAGTGCCCTATGATTGGATGAAAATCAGCCAATCACAAACCACTGCTTCAATCTCTGCAGAAAACCCAGGAGAGCGCCTATTTTGAAAATATCGGTCTCTTACCTCCAGCCTTCGCTGCCGTCAACATCGTTTCACCTCTGCTGCGGAAGGTGCGAGCAGACACATGCCTTTTTAGCGTATATAATACGCACGAGGCCATAATGAATAGGCCCTCCGGTCTTTACAGCAGTCAGCTATCTCACCCGTTGCTGGGGGCCCTATAGCCGATAAGACAGTAGCCACTGTCTTTTCACACCATGTGGGCTAATTCAGTCGAGTGTGTATGCAGTGCCCATTTGAGCGAAAGAAGCCATCTTGATGTTCTGAACTATTCTTCACAGTCTTATCCCCAGAAGGAATTCTGTTACAAGACAACTGGCATTTTTAGTGAGTCCGCAAAGGCACTTCTTTTTCAAGCAACATTCTCTTTCTTTCTTCTCTTTTTTATCCTTATAAATATCCTTTCGTTATCTACTCACGTTGTTTGTTATCTCTGTTCTTATCTAGTCACGTTTATATGCCACCAACTTTTCTTCCAACGGACTTCATTCTAACGGGAAAAATCCCAACAAGAGAGAGAGAGAGAAAGTTATGTGTGTTAAATAAGTTCAAATAAGTTATAAAGTAAAAATTTTGAATAATTTTTCTTTTTAATTCAAAATTAGAAAATATTAAAACGAATTTCAAAAATGTTATTTTTTTCAATGACAAATTATGAAAAAAATATATTGAAATCAAAGTTAAAAAAATATGTATGTTTCTTTCTTCGCAAAGGAAAGCGGAAGTTGACAATGTTTTAGGGCATACGTAGTGAGTAAAAGCCTAAAAAAATGACCAAATTTAAGCACCCCCTGACTTTCGTGTTTGTTCTACACGAATAAATTAATGTATTTTTCGATATTATGTGAGCGAGGGTTTGGGGATGGGAAAACATCAAGTTTTTAGGTAACATTTTTTCTTTTACATAAAACTTGTTAATAAATAAATGTATTGAACTCGTTCTAAAATGTTTTTGTGTAAGTATTTACTTGCCTCCACATGAGGGCAGAATGCATAATAAAATCGTATCGTTTGGTAAAAACCATACGTTTTAATAAACAGAAAACATTTCCAAAGTTTGTTTTAAAATAAAAAGTGAGTTATAAAAATATTTTAAAATAAAATTATGTATCTTGTTTATAATTGTTGCTAGCAGAAAAAAGTTTTTAAAAAGTTCGTAAACTTTAAATTACCTCAGTTTGGAAACTTATTTTTTAAAGTCTAACTCCGCTGTTATGGGGAGGCAAAATTCCTGAAGTCTGCTGATTTTTTAAAAGTGTATATATTTCGTTTATTTATTAAAATAATAATACCCTTCACAATAAAAAAAATAAGATATTTGTGCCCGTTTCTCATCGGTTCGGCGTCGCAAATTCACTTGACGTAGGAAGAAGGAAGTTGCTAAGATTGCAACGCATGCGTTTTTGTACTCTGTCTGGATTTTGTAACTAACCCCTCAACGTTTCCAGCCATATCTATACGAAAATATCAACGTTTTTTTCCAATTTTTACCTAAGATTTGTCGGAAGGCTGGCCGGTTCGAATGATGTCAACTGTGTGAGCGTTTGTTGAATGCTCCCGGAAGAGAAGCGTTACATACATACATGCATACATACATACATACATACAGACAGACAACTGGGATTTATATAATAGACTAGCAGGGCTACCCAACGTTGCTCGTGGTCATAAAAACACAAAATAGAAGAAAAATCGCGTGTGTAACATCTTTATATTCAAACTTCTATTTCTCTCATTCTCTCTATAGCCGTCTCTTTATCTTTCTACCTTTCTCTTCTCTGGTCGCCCCATTTCACCGCTAATTTCTCCCTTTGCCGTTTGCGAAAGCTGTCTCTTCCCCACCATTCCTCTTCCGTTGCCTAGGGCAAAAGTATTACATATTTCTATAAAAAGTACCACCTCTGCTGCGCCTTCTATATAAGTACTTATCTCCGCCCCAGTGCGCATACTATATACGCACCTATCTGTGCCGCAGTGCGCATGCTATATATGTACCTATCCCTGCCCCAGTTCGCATACTATATACATACCTATCGCCGCCCCTATGCGTATTCAATATACATACTATCGCCATCCCAGTGCGCATACTATATACGTACATATTGCCACCCCGGTGTGCATACTATGTACATACCTATCACCGCCTTGGTGCGTATACAATATAATATCTATCGCCGCCCCAGTGCGCATACTATATACGTACCTATTGCCGCCCCGGTGCACATACTATATACATACCTATCGCCGCCTTGGTGCGTATACAATATACATACCTATTGCCGCCCCCGGTGCACATACATTATACGTAACTATCGCTGCCTCCGTGTACATACTATATACGTACCTATCGTTGCCTTGGTGTGCATACTGTATGTTACGTCTGTACCGTTCACTAAGTATCAAGACACAAGCACTCCCAGACCTGTTAAAGTCTCTTCTTTATATAATCAAAACAACAACAACAATTACAACAAAAGCGCCCTCTGGGCCAATCAAAAACTTCACCCAATGGCTGTAACTTGATACATTACATCCCTCCATTCTTAGATGGATCAATAAACATAGTCTATTAACTTAAATGGAGCTCTCCTTACACGCTCAGATCTCCAAGGAATAGGCGATGCTTTCTGTCCGAAGTCTATAGGTTCCACCTCAGCTTCATCCTGTTTTACCAATTCGGGTACTCCTTCTTCCTCGGTAGACTCCCTTGTACTGGTTGTCACCATGTCCTCATTTATATCAGTCACATCCTCCTCTGGGACCAGGATTGTCCTTTTAATGATCTGGTCTGAATGTACCTCAAAATTGACATTACCCAACTGCCTCGTAATGATGCCCTCCAACCACCGTTGACCAGGGCCAAAATTCCTCACAAGGACTGGATCATTCACCCCATGATTTCGGCATGGTGTCATGATCTTAGTACCCTTCTTCATTTTGTAGTTGTACACCCTGATCTTAAACTTGTTTGGCTGTAACAGATGAAAGGTTGTTCTTAATTGTCGCTTGAATAGCAATTCAGCTGGAGGAACCCCAGTTACTGTGTGTAGAGCTGTCCTGTAGTTAAAAAAGAATCTGTAGACTTTTGTTTCAAGAGATGTTTTTTGTGTCTTTGTTCATCCTCTTCATTGTTTCCTTGAATGTACGCACACTGCGTTCAGCCTGGCCGTTGGAGGAGGGGTGGTAAGGAGCCGTGAATATGTGTTTAACCCCATTTGCCTCTAAAGACCACCTGAATTCTTCACTGGAGAAATAAAGGCCGTTGTCACTCACAACCAGCAGAGGCAAACCATGAGTCGCAAAGATTCCCCTCAACTTCTCAATGGTAGCTGCAGCAGTGGATGTCTTCATTATGCAAACCTCCATCCAATTGGAGTAGGCATCAACCACTATTAAGAACATGTGTCCAAAAACTGGACCAGCATAGTCTATGTGAATCCTTTCCCCCAGGGCCAACAATGAATCAGAGTTCTGTTGGGCTGTTTCTGATTTAGCACACAACGTTCACATCCCTTGGCAGTCCATTCAATATCTCCATCCAGTTTTGGGCATCATACATAGCTTCTAGCTAATGATTTCATCCTCACAATGCTTATATGAGTCTGGTGTAATTGCTGCAGAACTTTTCCTGAGAGGAAAAGTTCTGCAGCAATTAGGAGGAATAATAATCCTGCTTCCCCACAGTAACACGCCATCTTCACAGGTCAGTTCACCCGTTTATTAAAATAGGGCTTTAACTGTTCACTCCAACTGACCCCATTCCAGCAATTCATGGTGAATTTGTATACCCAACTCAAGATCGGATCTTTCCTAGTCTCTGCTCTCACAGCTTCAACCTTCACTGGAGCTTCCACAAGGTCCATCATAAATATTTCATTAGTGGATTTAGATATATCTTTTTCCTGAGCCTCCAGTGGATACGACTCAAACAGTCCGCATTACTATTGAGGGCTCCAGTTCGATATTCTAGTTTGTAATTATAGGCAGCCAAGAATAGGGCCCAACGCTGAACCCAAGCAGCTGCCATAGCAGGAATTGGCTTGTTCTCTGCAAATAGACCCAACAACGGTTTGTGATCGGTGAACATCGTGAAGGGGTTTCCAAACAGATATTGATGTAACCTCTTCACTGCAAAAACCAGGGCTAGCCCTTCCTTTTCAATGTGTGCATAATTCTGTTCAGCATCTGAGAGCGTTCGGGAGATGTAACATACTGGCTTTTCACTGCCATCTTCCATCCTATGAGCCAACACAACTCCCAAGCCATAAGGAGAAGAATCCACTTGTACAAGTGTGGGCTTGGACGGGTCAAAATGAGTCAGAAGGGGTGCTGTACACAGCATTTTCTTTGTCTCTTCAAAAGCTTTTTGTTGGCAGGCTTCCCACTTCCAAACTGTGCCTTTCCTAATTAGACTGGCTCAAGTCGTGTGGACAAATTTGGTAAATGACTGCGATAATAATTTACCGCCCCAAGATAGGCTTTCAACTCTGTAACATTCCTGGGTGTGGGGGCTCTTGCCATCGCAGCCACTTTCTCTGGTAGAGGAGCTGTACCATCCTTGCTGACCTTGAACCCTAGATAGGTTATTTCCCCAAGAAGGAATTCGCACTTGCTTCTTTTCAATTTTTGCAGAATCTTTGCGACTCATGGTTTGCCTCTGCTGGTTGTGAGTGACAACGGCCCTTGTTTCTCCAGTGAAGAATTCAAGAGATGTTTTTGTGTCTTTGTCTATCCTCTTCATTGTTTCCTTGAATGTACGCACACTCATTCAAGGAAACAATGAAGAGGATGGACAAAGACACAAAAACATCCTTTGAAACAAAAGTCAACAATTCCTTTTTAGTTATTTTTAAGAATTTACCTTGTTGCTGCCTGCACTTTCTGCGGGTGTGTCCTGTCTTGTGACATCTGTAACATTCATTATTTTTAAATGTACATTTATCTGCCGTGTGTCTGGTACTACCACATATGTAACACTCCCGTTTCAAGGTTAATTTGTGTATTGGATTTTCATAATCCGAAAATGTTTCCTGCATTGATTTAAAATATTTCCGGACTGATTCGATTGACACTGCTATTTCAATAGCTTGATTCAACGTTAGATCTCTTTCGGTCAGTAGGCATTCCTGGATTTTCACATCTTTAATTCCAGAGACTAAGCGGTCCCGTATGTATTCACCAACCCTCTCTTCAAAATTGCAGTGTTCAGACATTTTCCTTAATGCGGCCACATAGTCACTTATAGACTCTTCCTCCCTTTTGTCCCTCGTGTTGAACAAGAATCTTTCATGAATCACATTAGGTGCTGGTTTAACATGTCTCTACATCAGCCCAACTAGTTCATCAAACGTTTTCTTTTCCGGACGATTATCTGCTAAACCTCTTAACACAGCATAGTGTTTTGCACCAATAACAGATGATAAAATCGCCTTTTTCTTCCCTTCACTCTCAATATCATTGGCTATAAAAAAAAAACTCCACACGTTCAATGTAGTTAATCCTCAACATCGTTCCATTCCTTCTTTACGGGAATGGAACGATGTAAAGTGCCCATCAACGCCATTTTTTTTGTTATGCTTCTAGGAACTCCGAACAATCAAATGAGTGTGTTTACTTTTTCTTTTTTTTTTTAAACTTCCATCGCATGTTGGTGTTAATCTTCCAAATCCCTTCCTCGCATTGCCTTCTACTACCTCGTCGCCAATTGTTACGTCTGTACCGTTCACTAAGTGTCAAGACAACAGCACACAAACCTGTTAAAGTCTCTTCTTTATATAATCGAAACAACAACAACAATTACAACAAATATACCCTTTGGGCCAATCAAAAACTTCACCCAATGGCTGCAACTTGATACATTACACTATATACATACCTATCGCCGCCCCGATGTGCATACTATATACGTACCTATCGCCTCCCTGGTATGCACACTATATACGTACCTATCGCCGCCCTAGGGTGCATACTATATATGTACCTATCGCCACTCCAGTGCAGATATTATATACATACATATTGCCTCCCCTGGGTGCATACTATATATATACCTATCACCGCATTGGTGCGCATACTATATGCGTACATATCACAGCCTCAGTGCGCATTCTATATATGTACCTACTGCCGCCCCGGTACGCATGCTATATATGTACCTATCCCTGCCTCAGGGCGCATGCTATATATGTACCTATTGCCGCCCCAGTGCACATGCTATATATGTACCTATCGCCGCCCCGGTGTGCATGCTATATACGTAGCTATCGATGCCCCGGGGCACATACTATATCTGTACCTATCGCTGCCCATGTGCGAATACTATATACGTACCTATCGCTGCTCCTGTGTCAATACTAAACATGTAAACATATACAATATGCATAACTATTGCCGCCCAGGTGCGCATGCTATATACGTACCTATCGCCGCTTGGTGTGCATGCTATATACGTACCTGTCGCCGCCACAATGCACATACTATATATGTCCCTATCGCTGCTACTGTGCTAATGCTATATACGTACCTATCGTCGCCCCAGTGCGCATACTGTATACTTACTTATTTCTTCAAGGGTGCGCATACTATATATGTACCTATCTCCAGCCTAGTGCACATACCTAAGAACTCATATTAATGCAGTTTTTTGCATATCAAAGAACTAAATTGTCTTCGTTCATGTTTTGTCACTATCATAAAAAATAACTCCTATTAATGCGCCCCTGTTGAATAAGACCAGTGTTCAACTGTTCCCTAAAGGCATGAAATGGATGTTCACTAAACGAAGCTGCATATCCTGGAGTCAATCTGATGAATGATTTGCTGCAAGTCTTGTTGCTTTTCAAAACAAATAAATATGTTTTGCTGGCAGACATCAGGAAGACTTTCCTGATGATCAAACTTAACTCCGAAAGAGATAAGAATAGATTATGTTTTTTCTGAAGGAAGGGGATGAACTGCTGTGCTTCAGGTATACGACATTAATCTTTGGCTTTAATGCCAGTCCTTTTATACTCCTGTATGTACTGCGATATCATGCGGAGTAGTTCCAAGATGACATGTGCACGCAGATGATAACAAATAATGTTTACATGAACAATCTATGTAAGACTAGCAATTCGCCAGAAGAACTACATAGGCTATATACAGAAGCAGTACATTGCTTACAGAAAGGTGGCTTTGATTTGAGATCATGCAACTCGAACTGCGAACTGCTCAAATCACAGATGGAGAGGGATTGCAGAATAGTTCCATATGACAGCGACTTGGAAAAGGTCCTGGGTTATAAATATAATCCAAAATTAGACATCTTACAAATCTCTAACACAGAGTTTGACAAAAGCGTAAATACCAAAAGAGGTGTGTTGGCTCAAACAGTCAGAGTCTTTGACCACTTATCTCTGTGCATCCCGGTGACGGTCAGAACGAAGGTCATCCTTCAATCTGCGGTGCTGTATACCACGGTTTCTGACTCTAAGGTAGAACCCATCATACCTTACTAAAGATTCTCAAAACTGGCAAAGCTGATAAAGGCTACGACATTTGTATTTAAATTCAAGAATTTACTAAAACGCAGTAATCCAACTACTCAAGATCCTGACCACTGTGTAAAGATACATCTTTTTAAAACAATGCATCTTCAAGATGTAAACCTTGATACAAAATTCCAGTCTATTAAATCAAAAATAAAAACCATTAAGTGGGCCACATTCAAAATGTTATTGCACCAAAACTGACATTCTGTCAACCATTTGAATTTTCAAGTACTCTACATAATGCTATGAAATTTTCATAGCATTATTCTCCTAAGTCGGGAATGTATTGGAATTTATTAACGCCCCCCTCACTGACTGGCTGCAGCCTTGTCCCTTAAGGGTCTCACGGATTGGCTGTCGGGCATCCCAACCCCTATTCCCTTAGGGGTCACGTGAGTCAGCCCATAAAAACGCTTGCACGCTATGTCCCGGCCTCTTTTCGACCCACCTTTTGAACCTGGTAGGACCGCGGCTGGATGCTTCTGAGACAAGCCCATGAAGGCAGTCCACAGAGAGCCCTCACTCCTTCCTGTTACGAACCATCTTGGACTGAAGTGACTACATCTCGACAAGAGCCAGAATGGAGGCGGACGCACGTGCAACCTGTTACCGGAACTCCCGCAATCTGTTCGCGAAGCATGTTTTTGCAAACCTAAATTAAATTTCTGAACTTTGAACTCAACATTTGTTGTATATATATGCCCTCATTTTTTCTCCCAAGCAAAACTGTTTTAAACTTATATACGATTGTTGTTGTGTTCCTTCTCACAAAAGCTGTTGCCCTGTTTCTATTTTGCACTTATCTACATAATTGTTACTGCATTCTTACGTGCGAGAATTGAACTTTCTTCCAGGGATATTTAATCCCACCATAACGGTAAATTATACAGATGGATTAAGAAAGCAAACGTTGAATTTCCATAGGGTTCCCGCTAATATATATATATATATATATATATATATATATATATATATATATATATATATATAATATGTATATATATAATATGTATAAATTGTGTGTATTTAGGCAGCATTCTTTTATTTAAGCAAACATAATTCCTTAGCTTAATTACAGGGTGTTTCAAAAGTTTTGGGAACATTACAAATGCGTATATCTCATGAACTATTCCAGGTAGAAAAATGAAACTGGTGCCATTTTAAAGCTTGCTTAATCAAGTTTTTGGTCATACTAATGATTTTCGTGTTATCTTTCCAGGTGCAGTAATGGCGTTCTCTAAACAAGACAAGGCATTTTGCGTCCTCCAATTTGCAAAGACTGAATCGTGGACATGTGTTCAGCGTGCATTTCGCAGGAAATTTAAAAAAGAAGCCCCTGAAAGGAAATCCATTGTCAGATGGCATGCTAAATTTGTGAAAGATGGGTGTTTGTGCCCAAGTAAGCGAACAGGTCGCCCTTCAACTTCAGAAGATGCAGTTGAGCAAGTTCGGACAGCCTTTCAGCGGAGCCCCCGTAAATCAGTGAGAAGAGCCAGCAGGGAACTTCAGCTTGCTCCAGCAACTGTCTGGCGTGTCTTAAGGAAACGACTGCAAATGGTACCTTACAAGCTCAAGTTGGTCCAAAAGTTGAAGGACACTGATAAGCCACTTCGCCGTGACTTTTGCATTGCAATGCAAGAGAAGTTGGAAGATAACGGCTTTGATGACCGGCTTGTTTTTAGCGATGAGGCGACCTTCCATCTGAATGGCAAAGTTAACAAGCATAACACTCGCATATGTGGTACTGAGAATCCTCATGAACTTCTTGAGCACGAGCGAGATTCACCAAAAGTGAACGTGTTTTGTGCAATTTCCAAGAAAGGTGTCTATGGACCGTTCTTCTTTGAAGAGACAACTATCACTGGTGAATCCTATCTCAACATGCTGGAAGACTGGTTAATGGCTCAGTTGGAACAAGCAGAATCTGATGACTTCATTTTTCAACAAGATGGTGCACCACCACACTGGAGTCTTAGAGTAAGGCAGTTTCTTAACACAAGGCTGCCTGGTAGATGGATTGGGAGATCTGGGCGAGGTGATGACGTTCTCATGCCCTGGCCTCCTAGGTCTCCAGATCTTACCCCGTGTGACTTTTTCCTTTGGGGCTTTGTCAAGCAACAAGTCTATGTGCCGCCCCTTCCAAGAGATATTGACCAACTAAAGGCTCGAGTAACGGCAGTTGTGGGAACCATTGACGTCAAGATGCTGGAACGCGTTTGGCAGGAAATGGACTATCGACTAGATGTCTGCCGTGTGACGAATGGTGCTCATATTGAGCAACTTTGAAGATTCCCCACAAAACTTGAAACTTTAACCTTTCCAACGGTACCAATTTCATTTTTCAACTCCTAATAGTTTTTGAGTTATTAAAAATCGTTATGTTCCCAAGACTTTTGAAACACCCTGTATATCTTTTATTTATTTTTTTCCAATGATAATTTTGTGTTAAAATAAAAAAAAAATGCATGTGTGTCTCAATAACGCTTTCGATTCTTCGTCGAATCTTTAGGTAACGAAAACAAATGAACAAAAAAGCTGGAGAAACGAAGAGAATTTCAACAAACAGCTGAAAACGCGCATGTAAAGTCAGTTAGACATCAAAAGAACAAACCGGAGCAGTTCCAGTAGAAACGTTAACAATATAAATTCCGAACACCAGAATAAGCATCACAGGGTGAAATGTATTACGTTAAGCATTTTATAATGTTGTTGCTTGTTTCATATGTAATGTTACTTATTGTAGGTTACTGGATTTTAAGTTGATTTTTTCTTAAGTAACTTTTTAGGCTTAAATATATATTTAGTTTCATAAGTTAAGTTTTTAAGCTTAATATATATATATATATATATATATATATATATATATATATATATATATATATATTCTTACGTATATACGTAAAAATATATATATATATATATATATATATATATATATATATATATATAGAAAGAGAGATAGATAGATAGATAGATAGATAGATAGATAGATAGATAGATAGATAGATAGATGAAAAATGAAAAAAAGAAAACCGAAAATTGGTTATACGTTCATCGACGTTTCGTCTTTATTGTTCAAAGACTTTCTCAAATGACTGATGCGAATAAAGAAAATTTTCTACATAAGTAATTCACTTCGTCAATAGAAACCGACTGGTCGTATTTCTATAGTCGCAGTCCTGATGTGGCAGAAAAAACTTCCATTTTCTTCTCTCTGTCGCTGTAGACGTCGTCTTCTCTCGAAAAGGTTATTCATAAAGAAACATCACAAATGCATTTCGGTTTTTTTAAAATGTCTTTATAATATATACGTACACTCATTAAATATACCCCACCCCTGCCTCATCGAGGTGAAGCAGCTATCCAATACCCAACTGCTCTCTTTCCCCTACGCCCGAGTCATTCAAAACAGAAAAATATTTTCTGCCTATTCGTCTCATCAGATTAGCATGGTGTCCTGTCTCCGACTTCCAATTGTAAAATATCACTCTACTTAATTTTAAAGTTACGTGGAAAGTTACCATTCTAATCTAATTTTTACACACCCGCACCTAAATATTATTACACTTTCATATATGTATGTATGTCCCCCACGTAGCCAGGGGGTGCCAGGGAGGGGGGGGGGGGCAAGGCCCCCCCCCCCCTGCAATTACATTTGCACCCCCTGAAATTTGTGATCTAAAAATATTATAAATATAAATCAAGGGAGGCGCGAGAGCGCTCTATCACGAATGGCCTATGCTGGAAATCTCATTTCTTTGATCAATCATAACTCAAAAACCAAATAAACAAATTAGTTAAAACTTTGCACCAAATTTTTATTTGATAGGTTCTATAAGCATCATTAGTTAAGGCAACCCAGAGATCCAGAAAGTTCAATCATGAAATCATGTTATCCGTGTGTACGTACGTACATACGTATGTGCCACCGTGTATCTCATCAACTATTTGATGGATTCAGCTGATTTTTGGCATATATAGAGGTTCTAAGGTCTAGTTGATGGTATTTTAATTTCAGTTTACCATATACCTTAGTTTTCCAGAAAATTCCAAAAAAACTTAAAAATGACCATTGTATTGAGGCATAGCCTATACAAAAGTAGTGACATTCCATGATAAATGCCAGTATACGGAAATCATATGTCCTTAATAGGGTTAAGATGAACATTCATATACACTAAATATAGAAAAGCAAGGAAATTCCCAAATTTTTACACTTTTATTGTTATTAAGGGTATGCGAGCACAACAGGGCTATGTATTTTACTGGTAGGAATTTTTCTTCAGCGCACTTCACACACTTCATGCACTCATGCATAGAGATTTATGCTGTAGTTATGTGATAATGAAATGGTTTGGTTGATATGGTGTCATACCCTTAATAATAATAAAAGTGTAAAAATTTGGGAATTTCCTTGCTTTTGTACATTTAGTGTATATGAATTTTCATCTTAACCCTATTAAGGGCATATGATTTCAGTATACTGTGTTACAAATGAAGGGAGACCTATCGAAAATTAAGAGTAGGAAACTGCGAATAACATCGGTAGTATATATATATATATTCAGATAGGGCTCAGTTTTCACCAAATTTATACATGACGAAATTCGAGAAACGATTTCGTCAGCCAAACTTTGGGCCCTGTGGGGGCATGTCTATTTTTAGCCGACACAACCGAGAGGAAGGAGAAGAAAAAGGAATTTAACTGCCCGCGAGGAAGGGTGAATTGCGGTCACTTTGAGTACAACCGCACGAGAGGAGGAGAAAGGGAAGGCAAAGGATGTTAACCGCCCCGCGAAGAAGGGGGAATCACGGTCATTTGAGAGACAGCAGTCATGACACGGCAGTCACAGGGTTAAGACGTGAACTTCAGCGGCGCGCGAGAAAGACAGTGACTACATGGAAATTAGGTGATAACCTCATGCGAGGCAAGCGAAGGCCTGGAGACACGTTTCTTCAGAGATACTGTCAAATACCCATGCGAAGACCGGGAGACATTCGAATGCAGAATAAGCGACCCCGAGATTGTTCCTTGAGAATAATGTATATGAATCTCAGTGAGAGACAGAACATCCTTCCTGAGAAATCCCCAAAATATACGTTTATGAAACGAAACGACAAGACGCAGAGAGACGCGTATCTATTATGAATTTGCCAGGAACACCGGACCCCAAATAAACGGGATACTTGCCTGTAAGTTGATAACTTCTTGATTTTTCGTGGACTTTCGCCCCAGGGCTATTTTATATATATGTATGCTTTTGTGTGAAAAATGAATCCTGCTGCTATAGGACTAAGATAGACAACCCCCTCCCTCTTAAGACTATATTTTTGTTTTTATGTGTTCTTTTGTTTTGTTTTTATAAATATATTTATCCCCTTATTTTAGTATCTACAAATAAATATTTACATTTTGTCTGCGTCCGTGTTATTCTTTATGCGTGCTTCGCTTGCTCCCATAACCTATGAGGTCTTAACCAAGAGAAATCCCCATTCACGTTCTGTCATTGATTATAGAACCTAGGATCATCCCATGAGCCAAATTCCCGGACTTTTCTTTTTCTTTTAATTATCTTTGTCACGTTCGTAAATCTGCCGCCCCCAACAGAGGTCCCGTCGTGACAACTGGCATTTATCATGGAATACTCTTATATTTCGTACAACTATAGTGTCAACTATACTTCTTCATTATGAACCAGTATTTACTTTTGTGTAATATATTTTACAGCAGGGTCGGATTAAGGGGCCAAGGGGCTGGGGCCCTGGGCCACCCACCAAGAGGGGTCATCGCACCAATTTTTAACATAATTTCTGATTTCAAAAACGCTTCTTTGGATTTTATTTTGTTTAAAACTTAATTTTCTGTTCCTGGTACTAATGATATCATAATAAATATTTACCGATTTTAAACTACCAGTTAAAATAAATCTATTGACCATAATAACATCTGAATATAATTTAAATTTATGTTACCTTGTAAAAAGAAAAAAAATTAAAATGTACGCGTTCTCAAACTCAAACATAACTTCGCTAGTTTCAGATCAAGTCGTGAGGGAAACAAAGCCTCGCTGCTTTTCACCTGTTTCCTGCTTGGTGAAAGAGATTGTCAGTGTATCTGTCCTTTTTTGTCAACTTATCAAATATATATTTTTAAATATTGTTAATTTACACTATTTAATATTATCAATTATCAATCAAATAATTATAATCCAAATGATGTAATATAAACACAAAATGAATTCACGTTGTTGTTCTGCCAGCTTCTTTTAAAGATATTTTTTTAATTTATAAAAGGAAGTGTTGTATTCATTCAAAAGATAGAAATAAATACTAGCAACCTAAATTATTTTCAAATGAAACTGAGAATTAGTTTTAAAAATATTTGTGTATTTTATCACGAATCTCAAATACGTTTTTTCTTTTTGTTGTCAGTCGCAACTGTTAATTTTAAAAAATGTGAATATTACATTCAAAATTTTTGAAATTAACATAGAAAAAATCCCAGATTTCACCCGAGATGAAGTTGAAAGAAAGGCGAGCAAAAAAAGGCTTGTGATGTAGGGTGGGATTAAGTGAATTAGTGAATCCAATGTTTTTTCACACATATGTGAGAAGTGGAAGTCAAGAACTTTGGCATCAGTTATTTCTTTGATTTTGATTTTTCATGTCTGTATGAACTAATAGTGAAAAGAAATGTTAAAATAAATAAAGAGTGGATAGAGAGATAGAATAAAAGTATAACAATAAAAAAGATTCTTGGTTATTGAAACACTTTAGTTACATTTTCATTTTCTTAGAGACAACTACTCTTAGAAATACTAGTGAAAATAGACTCCCTAACGGCGTTCTTGGGTGGTTAGACAAAAGAAAAGAAAAAAAAATTTGTCTCCGAATACCATTTTAGGGAAAAAAAAAAATTTCCCGCCCCAATTTTTTTTTTTCACGCCAAAAAAAAAAATGGGGGGGGGGGGGGGTAAATCCCCCCCTCCCTCCCTGAAAAAATCGAGAGCGTGTAAGGCATGAAATAATCGAGGAATTTAAGGAGTAAGTTTCCTCTTGTATAATAATCTGAGGAATCTGCTAGGGCTGATCATTAACTCACGGCTTGACTTCTGTGATGATCTACGAATTAATGACATCATTACATCGTCTTTAGCGCATGTCGTTGCAGAGTATAATCTTCAAGATTTTGGAATATCGTTTACACTTCCTGTTGCTTCGAATTACAGTACAATTGCTTTGATGTTCCTTCTTTGCACCTCATGAATATGAAACTCGGCACATGTTCGTCTTTTCTCACAGTCCGTTTTTCACAACTTTTTACTGACCAGTTTTTTTTTCCTTTTTTCGGTGTACACTTACCTATCAGGCTGCTAGAAAATTCCGGGGTTTTTGGAAATTTTTTCAAATATTTTACATTTTAGGAGGGGGGATCAGTTTACAATGTTAATTCAACGTAGACTGATCCCCTCTTTTTGACCATCTCAATTTTTCAAAAAATCTTTTTTGGTGTACAATTACTTATCATGTCAGTAGAGAATTCCGGGGTTTTTGGAAAGAAATTTTTTAAAATTGAGATTTTAGGACGGGGGATCAGTTTTCAATGTAAATTCAACGTAGACTGATCCCTCTCTTTTTGACCATCTCAATTTTTTTAAAAATCTTTTTTGGTGTACAATTACTTATCATGTCGCGAGAGAATTCCGGGTTTTTTGGAAAGAAATTTCAAAAAATTGAGATTTTAAGACGTAAACAGTTGCAAAAAGCGGACTATGGTAAAAGGCGAACAAGACTGATCCCCCTTCTTAAAATCTTATATTAAAAATTTCTTTCCAAAAACCCCGGAATTCTATCGCGACATGATAGGTAATTGTAAGCAGAAGAATAATTAAAAAAATTTGAGATGGTCAAAAAGAGGGGGATCAGTCTACGTTGAATTTACATTGAAAACTGATCCCCCGTCTTAAAATCTCAATTTAAAAAAATTTATTTCCGAAAACACCGGAATTCTCTATTGACATGATAGGTAATTATTCACCGAAAAAGATTTTTTTTTAAATTGGGATGGTCAAAAAGAGGGGGATCAGTCTACGTTGAATTTACATTGGAAACTGATCCCCCTCCTAAAATGTAAAATATTTGGAAAAAAATTCCAAAAACCCCGGAATTCTCTAGCAGCCTGATAGGTAAGTGTACACTGAAAAAAGAAAAAAAAACTGGTCAGTAAAAAGTTGTGAAAAACGGACTGTGAGAAAAGACGAACATGTGCCTGAAACTCTTCGGATGATTTGCGAGAAGCAGCGGCAGCATTTATAGTAGTGTTTAGCTGCAGCAATCCTTTGATCCTGTGTCAGTCGAAAAGCCATGTCTACAAATAATGAAAAAGCAATTAGCAAAATGATAAATATTATAATAATTATAATAAAAATAAATGATAATAATAATAGTAGAATGCATAAAATCAGGCGATACTTCTGACGCATATATATATATATATATATATATATATATATATATATATATATATATATATATATATATATATATACCACATTGTCGTTCTGTTCATTCAATCTAACTAAATGGCTTAAACATCATCCCACTTGCCTTCTTCTGCCCTTCAGTTCATCTACGTCTGTTATATCTGAGATCACAGTTGGCCGATAGTTCATTTATTAACTTTTCCAGCGTAGAAAGCAAGGTTGACCTATCGCTCGGATATTCGTGATACGAACGTACCTCCAGGCACCTTTAATTAGTTGCCTATTGTTCTGATTTGTGAAGAGATTTTTTTCGAAGCCATCTCATTATTCGCCTGTGTTAGCTTTCGTGTCTCCAGGATCTGTGTAACCAATTGCTTTATCATTCTCATTTCCAACGATTTGTCCTCTCTCAAGCTCACATATTTTATAAATAATTCCTAAATAAGTGCATTTCTCCGCCTATGGGCCATTTTAAATTACGTTTCCGTCGCCCTTAGAATGGGTAGAAACAACATTTCCCAAAACAACATTTCCCAAAAAAGAAAACAATTTCCAACCGATACTTTTGGATTATATATATACGACTGTTCTCATCTTGGATGTTATTTTCACAACGTTTCGCCTGATGTAACCTCCGACTTTCATCTTCAAACAAATGCGCCTCGCCGAATTCGTGAATCTGTGTGGCAAGCTCGGGAATCTTTATTGAATTTTGAACGGAGCATTTTATTTAATTCACGAGGTAGCTTGCTTGCATCGGCCGTTGTGCGAATAACATCTTAGATGAGAATAGTAGTCCGAATAATCTAAATAATAGAATTATCAATCCTTATCTAAAAAATCTGCCCCATACTTTTTACGCTCCGTTGGTGTAAAATTTTCGCAAATCCCCAACCTCTGTATAAAAAGAACTTACTAGGTTGGAAACAGTTTAATGAAGAATATTATGAGATGATTCAAATTGATTAATTAAATGTACAAAGTTTGATTACTCATGTGGGGATATTTTATATCAATTATGTGTTCACATTTAATTTGAAAAGATTCAGATTACGTAGAAAGGAGAATTCCACTTAAAGTTAATGTTGCCAATGAAGTGACGTAAGAAAACAGGAAGTCGAAATAAGATTCGTAGCGGTTGGCCTTTTTATAAATATAACCTTATAACTCAAATCCCATTTGATGGTGCATGTTAAATGGCTATTTCTAAAAGTTAGTGACTTTTTTGTTTCCATTATAATCGGTTTGTCACGTTTAAGTTATTTGTCGGTCTGTCTCGCTTTTTTGTGCAACCTTTTTTCACCAGTTAAGGGTTAAATTAAATTGTTTACATTTAAACACGTTTTAATTGCTTTCAAACAATAATACTACTACCACTACCATCAATACTACCACTACTACTAATAGTGATGATGATGATTTTTTCTTATAGAAATGTAAAAATGTTAAGGTGATTCCCGTTGTAATTGGAACGCTTGGAACCATAACAAAAAGCCACCATAAATGGCTTAAGCAGATTGACGAGAAAATTTCTTTTCCAATTCTGTAAAATGGCGATAGTGTTAAGGTACAGCTTGAATATCAAAAGTCAATGGAATAGACTTGATGTTCAAAAGGAAAAATCTAACTAAAAACATCTAAAAGTTGAGACTACTATGAAATAATAATAATAATTATAATAATAATAATAATAATAATAATAATAATAATAATAATAATAATAATAATAATAATAATAATAATAATAATAATAATAATAATAATAATAATAATATGTGTAATGATGAGCAGGTGCTCCGTCGACGGCAAACATGGGGGGGAGCGATCCGCATCATGCGAATGTTGGCTCATTTAGTTTTAGGAACAAGATCACGGACCAAAAACAGGTAAGTAACCTCTTTAATTCAAGGTATGACA
Organism: Sepiola atlantica; assembly: GCA_963556195.1. Classification (NCBI taxonomy): domain Eukaryota; kingdom Metazoa; phylum Mollusca; class Cephalopoda; order Sepiida; family Sepiolidae; genus Sepiola; species Sepiola atlantica. The sequence goes on along the minus strand of OY744522.1, from coordinate 94,861,281 downwards.
AGGACACGGACCATACACAAGAAAGCAGGAATTAAAACAACAAACCAAACAAACATAGAAAAAATGGACCACAACAGAGAACATGGAATGCTACTATAAAAGCCGACACCCACATAAAGAGGCTACCGGAAACGAATGAAAGATATATGGGACATTTCTACGGACTACGATACAACGAAACAAAGAATAGCAGATCAAGTAAGACAGATAACTAAGAGAGGGTGGTTCTCGGAGATGGAATTAACGGAAATCAAACAAAAGATACATAGTGGAACAGATCAAGAAACACCACTTGACGAAAACTCTTAATACGAAGGCGGGCAAAACATAAACACTGAAACTGAAGAGGTAGAATACTACGAAATCACAGAACTCACTGAAGAATAAACAAGAGAAGTGGAAAACATCAAACGGTTCATGTTCGAGAACAAAACAAAAATCCCATCCCTAAGGAACGAAGATTGAAAGAAGTTAAAAGTTGAAACAGAGAAAGTAAACAGTACTCGCTTACATCTTAACAGACATTATCACAGACCTAAACAACTTGATATATGCGGGGGCAAAATCAATAAGTATGAAACTAAAAAGAGAAAATAAGACTGGCCAAAGCTTAGATCGGAGATTGGACTGGAAACATTGATTACCAAACATCGAAAGATATTAAAAACAGTAAACATGATGAATAGAACAGGAAACAATGGAAGATCAGAAATCTGAATCACAAGGAGAGACTAAATGAGAACCATGAGGAACAAAAACAAAAGATAGCAGCAATAGAAGGAAGACTGAAACGATAGAGATACACATCGGAACAGCACAAACAGAGCATGCCCTTTGAAAACAATGAAAACCAGTTTTACAAAAAAAACGAAAACGGAGAACGAACAACAAAACAACTGGAACGACAGAAACAAAACGTTTCTGATGCAAGATATTGGAAAAAGCCTAAAAACACAACAAACATGCACAAAGCTAACAAACATGAAAGCTGAACTACAGGAAATTGAAGAAGGAACAGAAATTGAAATTAACGAAGAAACGATTAAGACCACCCTAAATAAAGTGACAAACTGGAAAGCACCAGGCCACGATAAAATACATGCGTACTGGTTTTAAAAATTTACGACCCTACAGGAAAGGTTGGCGCAGAAACTGAGAGGATGTATCCACAAAACAGACGAACTAGAGTGGATGACAAAAGGTAAGACAACTCTCATACAAAAAGATGCTAAAATGGAAACGATCCCAATCAACTACAGACCAATAACATTTTTACTAACAATGTGGAAAATCCTAACGGCACAAATGCAAGAACAAATCTACCAATCCCTGAAATAAAAAGGATGCCGGAAAGGGAAAAGAGGGACCCATTATCTACTATACATAGATCAAAAGATCCTAAAGGAAGTCAAAAGCACAAAAAATAACATATCCATGACATTGATTGATTACAGGGAAGCTTACGACAGAATCCCGCAAGCATGTATAATTGAATGCTTAAAATGTACACGATACCCGACGGGTTTATTAATCTTATTAAGAAAGCAATGAAATCATGGAGACTAGAGCTGACAGAGGACAAAACCTGACTGAGATAAAAATACAGAGAAGCATTTTCAAAGTAGACTCTCTACCACTGTTCATGATAGCCATGATGTCACTCAACTACATACTCAGAAAATGTGATGCCGGATACAAGTTTACAGACACAGAACAAAGAATAAACCACCTCGTGTACATGTACGTTGATGACCTGAAACTATTCACAAAAAAGGAACTAGAAAAGCTGATAAATACGACCTTAATCTTCAGCCAGGACATTCAAATGGGATTCGGAATGGAAAAGTATACACTGCTATAGATGAAAATAGGAGATGCGGACGCTAGGCGAACAGGAGAGCTATAAATATATATGAATATATAAATTTAGGAGTTCTGGAAGCAGACACCATTAAATCTACAGAAATGAAAGAGAAGATTGGAAAAGAATATTTGGGAAGAAAAAGAAAACTCTTAGAAACGTAATTATATAGCAGAAATCTAGTAAAAGGAATCAACACCTGGGCAATATCACTAAGAAGATAATTTAGACTATTCATAATCTGGACTGAAGAAAAACTCAAGCGTCTTAACCAGAAGACTAGAAAATTAATGATCATGCACAATGCACTACACCGAAAAAAGGTTACGGACAGACTCTACTTTAAAAGAAACGAAGATGGAAGAGACTGTAAAGTATAGAAGAATGTGTGGAAGACACAAAAAAGAGCTGGAGAAATACATAACTCAAAACACGGAAAGGCAGCAAGAGACACCGTATCAACAAACAACTCAGCAAGCACAGAAACCAGAAACATAAAGATAAGAAAAGAAAAGTGGGAAGAAAACCACTACATGGACGCTTCATAAGACTCACAAGAGAAGAAAACAACGAAAATAGCTGGACATGGTTAAGAAAAAGAACACTTGAACAGAGAAACAGAATCTTTAATGACGACTGCACAGAACAATGCGATTAAGACAAACTACATTAAAGCTAAAATAGATTTTTTAAAAAAAACGGGAAATAGTAAATGCAGACTGTGTGAACAAAGAGACGAAACAGTAAATCATATAATAAATGAATGCAGCAAACTATCTCAAATAGAATACAAGAATACTACGAACTGTGGAAACAATTGAATTTCGAACACGCAGACAAATGGTACACACATAAACCAGAGACAGTACTGGAAAACGATAAACACAAAATCCTCTGGATGTACAAACAATCGGACTCGACAGAAACAAAACATTTCTGGAGCATGATATGGGAAAAGGCTCAATATCACAACAAGAATGCTAAATGGCTGAAAGATATGAAAAATAAACTACTAGAAATTGAAGAAGGAACAGAAACAGAAATTAATCAAAGAAACTATTAAGACAGCAAACTGGAAAGCACCAGGTCACGATGGAATACTGGTTCAAAAAATTCACGACCCTACATGAAAGGCTAGCACAGAAACTGTATACATAAAACAGACGTACCAGAGTGGATGACTAAAGTAAAGGCAACGCTCACACAAAAAGACGCTAAGAAGGGAACGACCTCAAGCAATTACAGACCAATAACCTGTTTTTTCAACAATGTAGAAAATCCTTACAGCACAACTGAAAAAGCAAATTTACCATTCCCTGAATAGCCGTTGGCTACTTCCCGATGAACAAAAAGGATGCCAGAAAGGGAAAAGAGGGACGCATGATCGGTTATACATAGATGAAAAGACCCTGAAAGAAGTTAAAAGCAAAAAAAAGAACATATCTATGGCATGGATTGACTACAAGAAAGCGTACGACAGAATCACTCAAGCATGGATAATTGAATGCTTAAAAATGTACAAGACACCCGACAGGATTATTAATCTCATCAAGAAAGCAATGGGAACATGGATATTAGAACTGACAGCTGGATAGCAACACTTGACAGAGATCAAAATACAGAGAAGCATTTTTCAAGGAGACACCCTATCACCACTACTGTTTATCACAGCCATTCAACTACATACTCAGGAAATGTGATGCCTGATACAAGTACACAGGCAGAAAACAAAGAAAAAGCAAAAAGGAACAGGGAAAGCTGATAGATACGACCAGAATCTTCAGCCAGGACATTCAAATATAATTCGAAATAGAAAAGTGTGCATTGCTAGAGATTAAAAATAGGAACGCTGGAGACGACTGTCGATGGGGGTAGAGGAGGAATGAATATTTGATGTGTACCCCATCGCTGTCTGTGGTTGTTCTAGCTGACGAGTGGGTGTGCGTCCTGTCATTTGTGGTTACTCCGGGGATCTTCGCAGGTGACGCCTGTTGCGTCAGTAGCTTCCGCTGGGGGCCTCGACCATGTAGGAACGTTCATCTAGGCGTTGGTTCACAACGCCCTTTTCCCATACTCTGTCACCTTTCTTGTATGGGCGCATCCTTGGGTCAGTGCTGGTAGGTTGTGTGTACGACGATTGTAGTACTTTGCCGGAAAGCATTGCTTACGCTCAATGAGCCTTTTGTCTTTTTCCCCCTGGTTTGTGGACCTGGGTTTCAGCAGGTTGATGCTCATAGGCAGAAGTGAGCGTGTGCGGTGATTTGGCAGTCGCTGAAATGGGCTGCTTTCTATGTGTTGTGTAGGGGTATTCCTGAACTGATCGGTGCCAGTGTCTTTGTTCTTTATTTGCACTTTTCACAGCGGATTCCGCCTTTCCGTTAACTTGCTAATTTCCGGGGCTTGCAATGAGATGTGCGAAGTCCCATTTCTCCGAGAAGTGTTTAAAAGCTGATGAGGTGAACTGGGTTCCAGCGTCGGAGATCAACTGGCAGGGGATCCCATATCTTGCAAAGTGTGCCTTCAACTTGCGGATGATGGTGGAGGTTGTTGTGTCTTCTAATCAATCTATCTCCCAAAAGTTTGAGAAATAATCGACATTTATGAGGTATTCCACAGTCTCACTTTCAAACAAATCAATGCCAACTTTCTGTCATGGCCGATCAGGTATATCATGTGGTATTAATGTTTCTTTCGGTTGCTCTGTGACGAACTTGCAACAGGTTTCGCAAGTGGAGATGAATTCACGTATCTCCGATGACATTCCTGGCCAGAAAACACATTCTCTAGTGTAGACATTCATCTATGCCAATGTGTGAGGAGTGATGTCATTCCGGAGACTGAGTGGAATGAGTGCTCGGTCGCCCTTGAAGATAAGTCCATATTGAACTGACATCTCATGACGGGTGTTGTAATGTTTAATCGTATATTTTGGAAATGACAACAGTTATTTCCTTGCACTGTAATCATTGTAATCTGTAATTATCTCCCGTGTTCTTTCTTTGTATATAAACAGAAGCCTAACGCGTAATCGTTCTTATGCACCGGGCGACCGATCAAGTTAACATCGTGTTGTGTCCTTTTTGACCTCTGTCCTCCTTGCTCGTATTACTTCTTATTTCAGTGAATGACCACGCCATAACAACATAATAGGTGTGATAATATGGGTGCAGCACAGCGGGAAGTTCCATTTTCTCGGTTGGCCAACCCTGTATTATTGTCTTCCTGATTTGGTCGCATACCTCGTCGATTCGTTGCTTTGCGGATCTGAATCAGTCTTTCATCCCGGCTATCCATGTTGACAAGCTCGAATTCGGCTTGATGTTTCCTTTCAGTTGTCATGTACGACCGCGATAGCATGTCAGCGATATACATGTGTTTTTCTTTGAGGTACACAACGTCGATGTCGTACTTCTGAGTCCGCAATAACATTCCCTGTAATCGTTTTGGAGCTTTTGCAATGGTGTTTTTCACTATGGCTTCCAGTGGTTTATGATCTGTGTGTATCTCGGTTGTATAAGTGTATTGGTGGAATTTCTCCAGTGAGAATACAATTACCAGCATTTCTCTTTAGATCTGGGCGCATCTCTGCTCGGTATCAGTCAGCGCTCTGCTTGCATATGCTACTGGCTTGCCTTGTTGTAGTAATGCTGCACCAAGTCCTTCTGAACTGGCGTCACACTGTATTGTGAGGGCTATTTTCGGATCGTAGTAAGCGAGTACGGGTGCTTCAGTGACTACTCGCTTCATTTCTGCGAATGCGGTATCTCGTGCTTGCGACGATATCCATGGAACATCCTTGCGCATCAGTTGCCGTATGGGCTTGGTAGGAACCTTGCTAGGTAGTTGACCGTCCCACAGAGTCTCTGTATCTCTTCGATTGATGTGGGCCGCTTTAGTTTGGTGATCGCGTCAATTTTAGAAGGATCTGGGAGTAGTCAATCACTGGATATGAGGTAACTTATGAAACTTATGGCAGTCTGTTTTACTTCTGCCTTTTCTCGGTTCAGCTTCATTCCTCTTTCTCGACGCCGTTGTAGGAGTGCCTTCAGGTTTGCATTATGGTTAACTGAGGCTTGTTCTAGCTCATTTCCTGAACCGAATGCAATTATATCGTCGACGACGCATGCAACTCCATATAGACCGTCTATGGCTTGATGGAGACGCTTTTGAAATATTTCAGAGATCACACAAGTTCCGAAGGAGAGCCTCAGCCACCGGTATTAACCGAGCCCTGTTTGGAAAGTTGTGAGGAGGCTTGATTCGTCGTCTAGCACTACATGCCAGTATGCTCACGCAACGTCTACTTTAGTGAAGTATTTTGCATTTGTAACTTAAGTAGTACTTCCTCTATGGTAAGTAGTTGGTATCGCTCGCGCTTCAGCGCTTTGTTTATCGGTTTTGGATCTATGCAGATTCGGATATCCCCTGACTTCTTTGTGGAGATAATCATTTGACTATTCAAGTCTGTTGGTTCGTCAACAGAGTTGATAACTCCGAGGTTTTCTAACCTTTTCGATTCGTCGTTGACTCGAGAAATCATAGATACTGGTACGGCTGGGACAGTATGGGTTGTTATGATGGGGCCCACTTGTAGGTGCACTTGACCGGGCAGTGACCCCGGTTCACCGTTAAAAACGTCCGCGTACTCTGTCATATGTTGCTCACAGACTGGGTCTGAGTGAACATTAGCGATGTTGTCATAATGTACCGTTATTAAGTCCATCTGTTCAGTCGCCCGTTTCCCCAGCAATGGGATTAGGTTTTCTTTAGCCAGAGTACTTTTTCGTGTTTTTGGGATTGCGTAAAGTAATCCTGCATCTGCCGAGCGGTACTGTAATTTCTTAGACGCTGGTTGCATATTGATTTACATCGCTCACATATTTCAGTGGAATTACATTAACAGTAGCACCACAGTCGACTTGGAATTTTACCTGTTTAAAGTCTAGCTTCATTCTAGCATTAATGGTTCTGTCATTTGTTTCCCTCTCTCGGAGTTGACGCTTAGTACGTAGTCCGTATCGCTAGAAGAGTCACGCTGCTTCTCCGGGCATTTCAGTGCAAAGTGATCTTTGTGACTGTAAAAGTTGCATTTCTGTCCATATGCAGGACATGCTTCTTTTCTTTTGCCATGCCTTCTGCCACAGAAAGGACAGTCTACTTGCCCGTACCTTTGGTTCTCTTTTTTATAAGCTGGGCATTGGACCTTGTTAATCCGTTCTTGTTGGTCAGAATTAATTATTTTTAGCCGCGTCTCCCTTGCTCCACAGCTACGCATATGTCAACACTGTTGAAATGTTAGTGCCGTATTTTGCAGCAGACCTTTACGGCCATGGTTATCTCTTAATCCTAGTACGATACGGTCGCGTAGTCATGTAAACATTAAAAAATTGCACGATTTAGCTAGGTTGTGTAGTGCCGCAACGTAGAAGTCGATAGTCTCACCTGGTTCTTGGTCTCTTTTGTTGAAGAGGTATCTCATTTGTCTGTCCTATGAAGTGTTGGTCGAATTTGGCTATCACCGTATCGACGTCATCTTTGTCTTCGGTGGGAGCAAATTGAAACCCGTGGATAGTAAGAGTGTCTAGTCCGACTGCTTGTAGAAACAACGCTGTTTGGTACTGTTTATTCTGGTCTGCATGTTTAACGATAATACAGTTGTTCTTCCACATCTGTTTCCATAATTTCTATGTTTCCGCGGGGTTGGTTTTAACATCCAAACTGCTTGGTGGCATTACGTTTGTTCGAAAACTTTCCGTCATCTGTTTCGCACGGGGGACGTATTTGACAGTTTGTAGTAGTAGTTGTAGCACTATCCGTCGCTTGGGAAGGAGATAAACCTTCACGTGTTGCTCGTTCTGACGATGACTTTGTATTTCAGGTTGTGAGACGTGTTTTACATCTCCGCTGCCACCATGTTACATTACGATGTATTTAAGAAGTTAAGAGAACACAAGTGTAGGAGTGAGGTAAGACATACTGGCTGAAGCCAGGCTTTGTTCCGAGAGAGACAGGAAATGGATGCTGATGCATGCCGGGAGTAGGCAGGGAAAAGAGGGGGTATAGTCCAACGTACATGGGTGGGGAGCATAATGTAACAATACACACCACTAGTGTATGCGTGTTCGTACGAAATAGATTTGAGTTCGTGTTCCCTGCCTCAGCATGGCACACGCTGACCTTAGGTCTTTTTTTTTATTGACAATTTCTTGAACATCCAAGTGTTGGATCAGTCCCTCTAGCTAGTAGTACAAATGAGTCGTGTCCCCCTGTCTTTATTGTAGGTGTCATAACTCCTCCATTATGCCCGTTTCCTCGATGTACTTTATCCCTGACCCTGACCCGCCCTAATTATATTTATCTTCGAGGACGCCGCACATTCCTTAAAACCCCTACCCTGTATTTCTGTTTTCCCTTAAACAACACCCCCTTAGGGACTGGCTCTCTTGCTTTCGTTCGTTTCGATAGACAGCGAGCAGTTCAAATCTTAGAAAGGATATTGATTTACTCCTCTCCAGGAGTTAGGCACAAGGCCAATTTTTATCTTACTCCCACAAGTAAGATGTGACCCAAGGTCGGGTCAGGAAAGTGGGTTTAAAAATTGCCTAGGCAGCCCCGTCGGCATTCCCCGGTAGGGGCGCCTCGGGCAGTAAGCAATAAACTTACTCCTCCCCAAAGAGGGGAGGCGAATCCTGGGCGGGTGGACCTCCTAGAACTGCACAGGACAGACCCATAGACCGGCGTAAATCAAGCCCGAAGGCCAAGACAATACCAGTCTATGGGGTGCAGTATCCATCGGAACAGATACTACACTTTGATCTTAGCCAAAAGGTTGTTCTCTATTTTTCTATCTCTTTCATTTTAATTTATCTTATGGGATTTTTAAAGGCTTCTTTGTTCTCTCACCTACATCATCATCAAACATTGTATATATTTTGTAAATAAAAATGAAGGAGAAGTTTGGCAACACCTTGTCGGAGGCTACGATCAAGGCTGGTGTCTTTGTTGGACCGCAAATCCGAGAGGTAATGAAGGACGAAACTTTTCCGACAACTCTAAACCCCAAAGAGCTGACAGCATGGAGGAGCTTCAAAGCTGTGACGGACAACTTCTTGGGGAACGAGCGCGCGGACAACTATGAAGAAATAGTGCAGCAGCTGCTGGAGTCCTTCAGGAAACTTGGCTCCAGGATGTCCCTGAAGATCTATTTCCTACACCAGCACCTGAACTTCTTCCCTGACAACTTTGGAGCTGTCTCGGACGAGCACAGCGAGCGATTCCACCAAGAGATTTCACTCATGGAGACGCGTTACCAAGGGCGGCACAACCCGAGCATGATGGGCGACTTCTGCTGGTTCCTACATCGTGAAACTGACACAGAGCAGCACAAACGCAAAGCCAAATGTTTAAAGCATTTTTAATTACATTCTAGTAGAGTTTTTCTGTAATTTCTATAATTTTGAAGCATTTATGATGAAATAAATGAATAAATGAATTTTTGTAAATTTCATTGAAACCCTGACTTTTAGGCAATGGGAGTATTTCTGAAACTCAAAATCCTAACGTGATACAGCAAAACGGTTATTTGAAATCAGCGTACCCAAATTAGTCTAAATCACTATTTTTTTTCTAAAATTTGTTGTCCAGTGTTATCGACACCAGACTTATAATCGACATGCCAAAACTGGAGAACATAAACAAAAAACTCTCACGGTGTTCGTGGTGATAGGAAGAACAAGAAAGTGATAAGAGCGACCCTCGATATGATCACCAAATTATTATCGTTAGTGGGTCATAGACCACTTAAAATGCAGTGGATATAACATCTGGAAGACCCTATTCACGGCACAAGAGAAAATCACGTCACAGAAATGAAATCATCACCAATGACTACATCTTAAGGATGGAATATCGGGGGGGGGGTAAAAAACTAACTGTCTCAGTTTTTCATGTGCCATTCCACATCAAAGGCTAACACATCGCCGCATTTCTCAACAAATATGGCAACCTAATGTCGGTAAGCTGCGACAATTACCTTTCGGTCTTGCATTTCGACTTAATGTTGAACCCGAAAGCGTTTTCGGAAATACCGTATTACGTAGAAGTCGGAGAGGATAAACTATCAATCATAGTTGCAGGTGGACGCCCAACTTGCTGGACCTGTGGTGCCATTGGACACTTGACAATTGAATGCACGGAACGAAAAACCACAGGTCCAGTAAACCCCGAAAACAGAGTGGGGGACTACTTGGGTCCTAGTGTTGGAGAAAAAATTAAAATACGCATAGAGGGAAAAAAGGAGACAACACCACTGAATTCCCCGACCTCAATCTTCAAAAAGAGGGGAGTTGGACGATAGTCACCGGGAAAAAAAATCTCCAGAAAGGTTCGCCCTGGATCAAATGAGACGTGAGGAAGAGAAATATAAAAAGTCAAATGATCCAGAGCGAGAAAAATATTTTGAAGTTGTTCAACTGAATAAGGAACTGAAACCTAATAATGTCCCACTCTCCTCCCAAACCACAGACCAGCCAAATAGCCCCCAAGCCTAGATACACCCCGACCACATCACCTGTTTCCCCAGTCTCTAAACTAAAAACAATCCTCTTCAAAATGTCACCGCCAGTTACCGCTCCCATAAAAGCACTACCGGTAATCCAATAGGATTAACCTAATACACTTGAATACTGTCAAATACAGTCCATAAAAGAGACTACAAATTTATCCCAAAAGCCCCAATCCCCAAAAAAACAAAACCGACTTCCCAAGGCCCTCTCCGTTCGTCTCTCCTAATCAGACCCCAAGAAAAACACCGCATGCCTCCCCTAAAAAACACAATTACTCCGTCCTCCTTAACCTTAATTCAAACACACACTCAAACCAAATCCTCCCACTCACCAATGAAAACGGACCTGAACATCCCCCTCAACCGCCCCAAATAAGTGACCAGCTTCCGCCCCCTAAATGGAAAAATCGTTAACTTTTTTCCCGGGAAAGATATTTGTCGAATTTCAACAGAAATAGTTAACAGAGCCAAAGGGCACCACCAGGCTGACCTTTAAAATGTTAGCATTCACTGAATTGGAAGGAAAATCAGTCGAGGACCCCTACAACTTTCCCAATGCTTCCTGAAGTTTAACTGTCATACGAAAACTAGACGAGTCTAAACCTGATCCAGGGCGTAATGGTCCGGAGGTAAAACGGCAGACTATAAACATCAATATCGTAGTAAGCCATGCTGATGACGTCTCCATGGACGACTTTTATGTACGTATAAAATTAATAAAAATATATATACTAAAGAAAAATACGTCCTATGAAGTTAAAGGCGACTGATAATGCAATCTTCTGCATTGGTCTGTATCAGTTAAGAATTGAACAATCGTAATAGCAAAGCAAAGTAACAAACGCTACCATCACCAATAAAAACAATTACATAAAATACATTAAATATTTAGGTGATAAAAAAAAGGCGTAAACCCCCAGACGCTATAGTCATTAATATCGAAAGTTCGATCCTTGTATCGGCTGTGAGATACAGAAACACGTGTCCATGAATTACTTTTATGTACGTATAAAATGTATATATATATATATATATATATATATATATATATATATATATATATATATATATATAGGCTTCTTTTTCTCTTTAAGACTAATATCGTTGAATATGACAACTCATGTCTGGATATCATTTTGAGGATCCTTTCCATTAGCCGAATCAGGGTCTTTGTTTCCCCTACCAGCGCCATAGCTTAGCACCTAACTAACCAGCATTCCTACCCCCGCTCTCAATTTCGAAAACTCAGTAGAAAACACCACCATATTTGAACATACTACTAATCAACAAAAACTCTATATATTAGAAGCTTAATATAAAAACCAAAAAAACATCGATTAACAGAATCAATTTTAATACTAGCGATGTCATTCTAAAATGCTAACTTTAGCTCCGTATTAATAATATAATTCCCGTCAAAACTACCTACCAATATCAACACCATGGCCTTTACCCGATTCCCCTGGAGACGGAGCCAGATGAGCTCGAAAGTACTTGGGACCTAAACGATTATGGCAGATTCATCCGCCAATTCCCCACGGAAACAAGACCCTGATTCGGCTAAAGGAAAGGATCCTCACAAAGATATCCAGACATAAGTTGTCTGTCAACGATATATATATATATATATATATATATATATATATATATATATATATATATATATATATATATATATATATCCACTGCTATATCAGAAACAGTTTGTTTGTTCGAACATTTCTTCAGGTTCTAATACAAGATCTAATTCTAAAGAATTCTAACTGGAAGTGATCAGTTCAACCGACCACGTCAATATGAGAAAACAACGTTAATTCATACGGCTCACTCACGACCAATCAAACTTGGTTAGAAGTTATAATAACAAAAAAAAGAGTGTAAGGTCTTTAAAAGAAGATAGTTTATTACAGCGTATATCTTGTACAAAACAATAGCACTACCGGTAATCCAATAGGATTAACCTAATACACTTGAATACTGTCAAATACAGTCCACCATACATACTACTGTGTACAGACTAGTATACTTATAAGCCTCGAGGGGAGTGAGGTGTCCCATCACAAGACCTCCCCCCGAAGCTGAAAATCTCTCTTGAATTTTCTGTTTCTAATATTTCTTCATTTCAGGATCTGGGCCCCTATTGGTTTTCTTTTACGTGTACTCTTTTACGAACTAATAGAATTGGATCCTTTCCAGTTTGGGGCGAATACAAATTTTGTTCAGCTCGTAAGTCTGGTCCAGTAGATGTATACATAGGTTCATGTACAATATTGGGCAGTGGCATGTCAAAAGCATCACATAGAATCTCCATTGGGACTTCTTCCTCGCTTTTTTCATTATTTTCAGCATATCGTAGTCTAATTTGGTTAATGTGTCTTTTACACACGAATTTTTTACTTTTTATCGTGTAGACCACTTTGCTAATCATTTTCTGAATTATACTTGGAAATGTTTAAAATATATCTCCTGTGGAGTATCTTATGTTTACATCTTTCTTTTTAGCAATTTTTTTTCTTTGGAAAATCGATTGTATTTTTCTTTGCGAACATAAGTTCGAGTTGTTGTTTCCATTAGGAGTCACCCTATTAATTACTAAAAATGTATGGATAGTTTTATCTTCCGTGTCCATATATTTATTTTTTGTAAGGCACGTGTCAACAAATTTTTCGGCTTGATTGTTCGATGATATTACTGTTGTAGTAATGTAAATCCTTAAATTCTTTTCCTGTGAACATCGTACCATTGTCACAGACCAGAGTCCGAGGAACTGCGAAACGACTGAAAATTTCATTTAATGCACTGACGGTGTTCCTAGATGTAGGATGCTTGCACTTGAATACCTCAGGCTATTTTGAGGAAGAGTCCACCAAGATCAAGTAATAATATTCATTAATCGGTCCAGCATAGTCTATATGTAGACGTGCCGACGGCAAATCCGTTTTTGGCCAAGGATTCGTTTTTGACCTCGGCATAGTTTTACAAAACTTTCTATTTCCTTGTCCATTCCTGACCAGTATACGTAGCATCGCATGAGTGATTTCATCTGGGACATGCCAGGATGACCGGTATGAAATTCTTTCAGCATAACTTTACGTAGAGATTGAGGTATTACAATATATCTGCATACATTAAAATGTTGTCGTATATTGAGAAAGGTGAAATCTGAGTTCACTTTTTCTTTCTTTTGTTCAATCTCGTCGGTTCCTTTATTTTTAATATAAAATCATCTTTTTCGACTTTCTTTTTTATTTGTTCTAATGTTACAACAGGCCGGAGATTTCTTTTTCTTCTTTTAGTGCTGCTATAACCGTCTCTTCTAAAATTTCTTCATTTTTGGGGGATTAATCTTGACAGTCCATCCGCATGCCGATGTGTTTTGGTATTCCATCCTAAAATGATAGTTCAGTAGGGTTACACCCCATCGCTGTAAACGGTTAGCAGTGTGGATAGGAATGCGTTTTTTATCCAAATATAGTTTATGGTCCGTTTTAAGTATAAATGATCTACCATGTAAAAAGCAATGGTATTTTAAACCCCGAACACAATCGATAATACCTCTTTCTTGATTTGACGATCATTTTTCTCAGCCGGTAGAAGAGTCCTTGAAGCGTGCGCGATCAGTTTAGTAATACAGCACCTACTCCGTATTCACTAGCATCAGTCACAAGGATGATTTCTTTCATAATGAGCTAGATCTGAGAGCAGACTTTTTATTTTCTGGAAAGCCGTCTCGCAATCTTTTGACCATATGTATTTTTTGTCTTTCCTTAATAAATCGTACATTTTTGGAATGTAGATCGCATAATATTGGGCCAACCTAAGAAACGATTGTAGTTTTGCAACTGTGTCGAGTGCAGGCATATTTTTAATTGCATCGGTCCTCTGTGGGTCCGGTTTCCTGCCTTCACTCTCTACCACTTATCCGAGGTATTTAATTCTTTCCATAAAGAATTGAGACTTCTCGGGACTTAATTTGAAACCGAATTTTTCTAGTCGTTTGAACATAGCTATGGTGTGTCTTTTGTGTTCGTGAACGTTCTTACTTTTGATTAGAATATCATCTAAATAGGCGATAGCAAACTCAAGGCGTCATAGTGCCCATAATCTGCTGAAACAAAGTTGGGCGACTTTTAAGCCGAAAGAGAGCCTATTTAGTTTTTAAATTCCCTTACATGTATTTATGCACAAATATTTTGAGCATTCCTCGTCCACTTTAAGATTTTTCAAAAAATATTTCCTCCATTTAACTTCGAGAAAATGTCTTCTGGTGAAGGAAGTGAATAATTATGATCAATCGTTTATAACCCGGTTGAAAAATCGGCGCACACTCTTATTTTTTGTTTTTTTCTTTTTGACTTAGACGGTGTTATATCTAAGGTAGACACCTTAGATATAACTCCCATTTTTTCCAGTTCCTTGTGTTACGATCTAACTGCGGGATGATCGGTACGGATTAGCAATCAGATCGTTACACATATATTTATTTTATTTAATGTCCGTTGGCACGTTAATCATCTTTGGTCAATCGTCGAATGTCGGATTAACCGGTGAAATTCGTCTTAGGGGAATTGGGATAACCAAAGCAATAAATGACGAACACAGACACGAGTGAAATTAAAAGTCAATAAAGATTTTTATAAACAAATAGAAGATGACACCACGAGAAAGAGTGAGGGAGACAGACGTGTATTTTGGAGAGTGGGTGCAGATGTATGCAACATAAAAGTTTAGTCAAAATATATATATATTTGTATAAGAAAGATACTGGCAAGAGATAGGCCAATAGTTAGCTGTTTGTCCGAAGTATAATACGGATCAAAAGTCCACGCACATACAATATAAATGATGACACGAAAATCAATAATCTCATTGAATAGTAATCTTTGGGAATAAGAATAAGATGGATTCAATCCCCGATAAGATTGTCCTTTAAGTTCCTGGAATCGTAATCCTTGGGAATAAGAATGTTCTAGATTCAACCGGCGATACGATTGTCCTTTTCTCTGTTTTATTTACACAAGCGTCCCGTCTGCCGTTTTCGCCCTTTCTGACGTATTCTTAAATTCACCTCGTGTGTTTTGTTTTTCGCGTCCTTGCGACATTCCCTGTCTGTTCCGTTTCCGGTCGCCACGTCATCTGTTCTTCATAACCTCGCCTTCCTCTTCCCCAGTCACGCGGCTGCTTGAATCGCACGACAAAATCTTAGAGAGAGAGATAGACAGAGACATAGAGAGAGTAAGCGCTTCGGTTGACTGCGACAGTCATTAAAGAGAGAGAGATATAGAGCGAGAGATATATAGAGAGCGTAAGTGTTCGCCTTGCTTTGAGAATTATTTATCACACTTGTTAATTTGTATAAGGAGGAAAAGGGACGTTTCTCTTAGGTTAAAAAATTGGACTGACATGAGTTCAAACTTGACTTCTGTCTTTGTACATAAACTAACCTAAACCCCCAGAGAAAACTCTGGGATACTCTTCTTTCAATTCATCCATGAATTTTTCATTTTTCATTTTTTTTTTTTTTTTTGCACTGTTTATTTCGTTAAAAAAAGAGTTCATTGGGAGTTCAAATAAATTTAACAGTACTATCCAGTCTATTCTGAAGGGACATGAATTAACCCCTTGAATCACATATACTTTTGTTTTTGCAGTTTTGCCACAGAAAGAAATATCGCACTTTAAAGTTTGTTTTATCCTGAAAACCCTTTGGCAATTTTCTTGGTTTCAGATAATTTCCATTTTTTCCAATTTTTCTCCATGTTTGTTCGTCAATAATAATACTGAGCCAGAATCCAGTAAAACAGTGGTTGTACGACTATTTATACGTAATCTACGTATTTTCGATTTTCACTGTTTTTTTTTGGTAACACAACGTTTACTTTTTAAAAATTATTTTTCTTATTCTTGCGGCAAACAAACAATTTATGACCCTTAATTCCGCAAGATTCACAGAATTTTTTCTTATACCAACATACATCTTTAGTATACTTAGTATTTCCTGTCTTTTAGAATTTAAGACTTTTTGTTTTTTTATGCGTTTTTTCCTCAATTTAACATTAATGAGATGTTTGCATTCTTCCGTCGCTCTTTGCAACGTGATTTTCGTGTCTTGTTCCACCATTGTTAAGATTCTAGACCTTATTTCTTTTTACTTAGGGGCCGTTAGTCCTTGAACAAAAATTAGGCATTTGGGGATTTCATCGATCTTGAATTGTTCAACCAAAGAGTTTACTGTTCCTGTGTATGCCAAACAATCCTCGCTATCCGTTTTCACGATGTTTAGACATTTGCATCGCGTGTAGAATAGACTATTTCTTTCATCGAATGAAACTTCCTCAGTTTTTCTGGGCAATATCAAATTCGTATATTTGGTATTCTCCTCTGTTCCCAGTTTCTGTAATAACAGGGTTACCTGTTGTTCATCCGACCAATCTAAGCACCTCGTAGTAAATATCGTTTCAAATCGTCTAAAATATGCTGGAAATGTCATGCCAGAATCAGGCTTGTATACAAATTCAGATAAAGAATTTGCAATTCATTCGGCAGAAAAAGAACTGTTTTTTTCTTTCACCGGTGGTCTGTTTCAAAATTTTTTCGAACTTTTCTGTCGTTGTAGTATTTGTTGCTGCAACTTTCGATGCTGTTGTTGTTGCATACTCGTACACAGCATTTTAATCATTTCGACTAATTGCTCTATATGGAACATGCTCAAGAGAACTCGACACACAAAAACAATTTTTTTTTAGAAAAAGTAATAGCAGTAACTAATAATAGTACACTATTATTTAACTAATAATGGTACACTATTATTTAACTAATAATAGTACACTATTATTTAACTAATAATGGTACACTATTATTAGTTACTAAAAAGTATTGAACTATACAAATAGTTGTATCTTGTTAATGGTCCGAGTTCGCATTTGTGTCACATTTCTTAAATCGAACAATAAAAGTATTCTTACATTTTTTAAAAGGTTTTCCTCTTTGACACGCCTTTTTTAGATGTCTTTTAGTTGTTCGTTAGCGCACATGTACGTCCGGCGATAAAAACTGTTTATTGTATGCTTTTTTTTCTTTTTTTGTACCTTGTAGAGGTAAATCCTTCTTTGTAGTGTGAATTCGATTAGCGAACCACGTTTGTAGTTACTATCTTTAAATCAACGTCAGTCGGATTATTTCGTTCACAGTGTGACTTGCATGTATTTTTTACTGAATAAACCAAAGTACGCGTGTGACTGAATATATTCCAAAATTTGGTTTCGTTCCGAATCCTTGTTTGCCAGTTCATACCATATCTTTTATGGGTTCGTTTTCGAAATTCTCGCCGCCAGCGTTATAATAACAAAATAACCAGAGTGTAAGGTCTTTAAAAGAAGATGGTTTATTACAGCGTACAAAACAATAGCACTACCGGTAATCTAATAGGATTAACCTAATACACTTGAATACTGTCGAATACAGTCCATGATACTCTTCGTAGTATATATATATATATATATATATATATATATATATATATATATACTACAGACTAGTACACTTATCAATCTTGAGGGTAGTGAGGTATCCCATCTCAACACTAAACAACGCAAGAACTTATTCAGAATCTGAGCTCAAAGGAAAAGTAGGCATATTTTAAATCCACGCCACGGCGACAGGAGCGGGAACCATCGAGGCTAAATGTCATCATAAAACAGCAAACAGCAGAAAAACGGCGATCTCATTTCCCAGCCGGTGATAGCCTTTCCAGCAGAGGACAAGCAGCTTAGACATTTGACGATCTCTCCAGCTAATGCTGTCATCGGCAACAATCACATCTAGAATATCTCTTCCAAGATACCAACAAGAAAAACACATATATAAGATATCCATCCCCAAGACAGTAGCAACAAGAGAGCAGTAACAACACCATCTAAGATATCCTTAACCAAGAAGCATTTCTTACAGAGATAAAAACACAGCTCAGAGATCAATTATACCTCACACACAAATCGAGACGCTTGATCATATCCATTCTAACCGCTCATTTATGTCAGTTTCTTACACATGTGCAAAAGAGTCGAATCCCCTTTAACTTTCAAGTGAGGTCAGTTTTTTGCACGCACAAAATGGTCTGAGATTATTTCATTTATATTCTCATATTATACAATACATCTTTTCTGCCCAGGGAAAAGTTTTAAGTTTTATTTTTCTGCTGAGTCATGTTGGGAGCCAACTGCTAAAAAAATAAAGTAAAAAGTCGAACAGTAACTTGTCTTGAAACAATATTTATGTGCAAAGTGACAGTTAATCTTTTATTTACGAGATCAACAAACGACAATTATAAGCTGAAGTTGACATTTTTATGACAATGATAATTTTCACTTTTGTCTAGTTTTTTCACACTACTCTTTTTTATTACGATTGGCAATCATTTTAAAACACACATTGCCTTGTGATACCTGTAGAATGCGAAAACAGGTAATAATCATTTCTGGTACAATTGACCAGTATTCTGGTACGTTGACACACCTGTTCTCGTTAGATCACCGAAGTTAAGCTACGTTAAGCCTGGTCAGTACCAGATGGGTGACCATTTGGGAATGCGAGGCGCTGTATGTCATCTCCCCTGACCGGGATTTATATGCACGCGTGGACCGCATGTTAATTTGATATTTCCTAGAAATTCCCTCTTTTGGTGGAAGTCAGGGCGAATGCCACACCAGGTATTACCGAATGTAAAATAAATGAAAAGTAATAATGCCATTTATATTATAATTGTATAGGTTTATTAGTCTGTCGGTCACTTCTAGGCACCAAAACTTCTTAACAGAACTTTTTATACTAATGAGTTACTACTTACCGAGGCCAAAAGTCACCCGAAGATAATGATATTGTCAATTGAACAATACGATGTGAAGATTGCGAACGATACATGGAGTGGACAAAATTCGATTACTTAAGAGGAGGACTCAAAAGTATTTGTTGACATTGGGCTTGAATACGACAATGTTGTAGTCTGCATAGAAGCAGTCTCATGATAATATGGGAAGTACTTGGAAAGAAACTCTGTTCATGGAAATGTTGTTTCATTTTTTGTTTTATGTACACAGAGGAGGAAAGAAAAGTTCTTTGCAATGGTTCTTATTGTGAATGTTTTATTGTGAATGTTTTACAGGGAAGAACTGAAGATTGGAGCTCAGTCGAGCACCTTCTATGAAAATAACGTTAGACTAGTAACATTTGTTCTGTAGAAAAGGGAACAGTATAGAACAGAAGAGAACACCCCCACTAGATTGCGAAGTGGATTTTGCACTTTGTCCAGTTAAGAAAAACTGCTCTGATGTGGCAGCAATACTCCATTTTAGGACGTACTTGACTCTTATGCAGGTAGATGATTGTATTAGACGCCACATATTTGCTGTAGCGGTAGAATGATTCAATTATTTTCCAGCGACCTTAGCAACGGATTTGGTGTAAGTCTTTCATTTAAGGTCTGTTGGGTGTGTGTAAATGGGATTGACATAGTAAATGTGCGACAATAATAGTGTGTCTGTTTTACCGAGGAGAGAGTGCATACGTATGCACATGTGTACATGAATTCGGTTAGCAGTGTGTGTATGTTGCCGTTATGTTTAGTAGTTCGTGTGTTTCTTTCGTTGCATGTGTCGAGGGCCTTCGATCCCAAAAAGCTGAAGCATGATTGTATCTTGTCTCTGAAAAAAACGGGAAAGAGAAAGAAAAACGTTGTATTTGGGTTTTTATATAACACGCGAAATGTCAGAATTAAGTAAAGCGGACATTGATCATTATCATCAATGTACGAACACGAATCTTATTACTATGTAGATCATTTTTATTTACTCACTAAGAGTTTTCATACAAGTCATTAAGAGTGATTGTTCACTGCCAATAATGTTAACTATCCAGTTTGGAGTTTGGATGTACCAAAAAGGTCATCTTGCAGGATTAGGTGCACTTGATCGAAAAAAAAAATAACATGATTAATTGTCGAAAATAAAATATTCGTTCATTGAGTCCAGTCATCTGGTCGAGAGAAACAAACACGGTTGCTTGTCAGAAATAAAATAATTGTTGATTGAAACCACCTGAAAAGCGGCAGAAGGATATACCTCATCGCTGAATAAACGCTATGGGGCGTGGCTACTTTGACAGCGAAGTCCCACAGTGGGAATGTGCCTACTGTGGGACTTCATTGTAGTGATTCTTTGCTAACAACGATCCTTGGTATACTCTAGAATTTGAGTGGCACTAAGCCTTCACAAGGTTCCATTTTTCATCGCACCTTTCCATGAGAGGTCTGGTTGGTGTCTCTCACTCTCTCTCACTCACTCTCTCTCTCTCACTCACTCTCTCTCTCTCTCTCTCTCTCTCTCTCTCGTCTTTCTTTTCATCCTTTTATGACAAATTTTGCGTGGTGCCGGTCGAGGCTGGTGTTACCACATGCATCTGTGAGTTTGTGCCTCGTATTCTGTTCTTTCTGTATGTTTTGCTCTTTTTCTATTTAAAATTATCTATTGCAGGTTAGCATATATTGGTCCTGTTGGTTGGTTTCCGCATTCAAAGAATTTTTCTTAAGATGTCTATTTTTATCAGTTCTGTTCGTTGTATAGCTTCAATCTTCCCTTTAATTCCAATTTCTCCTAGTCTTTTTTTCCAGGTGTTTCGTCCCTTCTTATTATTTACTCACTAGGAGTTATCACACTGGTCATCGTCAGTGATCGCCCACTGCCAACAACCTGTGATATTCCCTGGAGTCTGAGTGACAACAAGTCTCCTCAGACTTCCAGTATACTCCACTTCTTTTCGCTCATCACCACTGATGACCTTGTGGTATCGCAACAGCCACCTACCATCGATTTCCCGCTGATAAGGGCTATTAGTCCCCTCTGTGGCCTGAGTGGCAACAAGCCTCCCCAAGGTCCCAGAGCTGTCTGCGCTCTTCCAGTGGAGGTCTGGTTTGCGCTTTCCCTCCTCGACCCTCCGTCCATAATTTTCGTGGTGTCAGCCTATACTTGTGCCTCTCTCGTGCGGTTGTATTTTCCCCGGTTCTGTTGTTTTGTACTTCCATGTGTTTGTTCTCCATTCGTTGCTTATGTGGGTTGGTTTCCGCATTCGAGGACATTTCTCAGGATTGTAGCTCTTTTGATCATTACTGTCCTTTGTATGGTCTCATATTTCTCCTAGTCTTTTCTCCATGTTTTTGGGGACTGTTCCTAGTGCTCCTATGATTATTGGTGTTATACTGACTTTCTTCATGTTCCATATTCCTTTCAGTTCTCTGGCAAGTTCAGTATATTTGCTTCTTTTTTCCGTCTCTTTGATCTTCACTCTGTGGTCCGCTGGAACGGCAAAGTCTACGATTTTGCAGGATTTTTCTTTCTTGTTGATTATTATCATATCCGGTCTCCTTGCTGTTATGGGTTTGTCTGTTTGTACATTCATATCCCATATGATTTTGTGTTTTTCGTTTTCTAGTACAGTTTCTGGTTTGTGTCTGTACCGTTTTTTTGCATATTCGAAATTCAGTTGTTTGCACATTTCCCGGTGTACTTCTTTCCCCACGCTGTCATGTCTGTTCTTGTATTCCTTTTGGGCTAGCTTGCTGCATTCACTTATATGATTTATCGTATGTCCACATAATCGGCATTTGCTGTTTTCCTGGGTTTTATCTATCTTTGCTTTAATAAAGTTTGTCCTAATCGCATTGTTCTGTGCGGCCGTCAGCAGAGATTCCGTTTCTCTGTTCAAGTGTCCTATTCTTAGCCATGCCCAGCTATTTTCATTGGTTTCATCGCTTGTGAGTCTTATAAAGCATCCATGTAGTTGTTTTTCTTCCCACTTTTCCTTTCTTGTCTTTTTGTTTCTGGTTTCAGTGCTTCCGGAGTTGTTTGTTGGACTGGTGTCTCTTGCTGTGGTGATCAGTCTTTCCGTGTTCTGGGTTACATATTTCTCCAGCTCTTTTTTGGTGTCTTCCACACAGTCTTCTATACTTACCAGTCCTCTACCTCTTTCATTTCTTTTCATGTAGAGTCTGTCCGTATCATCTTTATTATTATTATTATTATTATTATTATTATTATTATTATTATTATTATTATTATTATTTTAATGGAAATAGCTCCAGACACGGCATGAAGCCACTTTTAAATAAATAATACTTCATGATCAAAACCTAGCCAACGATGGATAGGTTCTGACCCCAAAAACAGCAATTTAGCTATAATCTCGTTACATTATTAAAGTGGGTAAGTGTTCATGGGAGATGAACAAGCGTTATGGGTGTCTTCTGTAACTAAAAAGTGCTTTTTTGTAGGGAAATGTCTTATGAACGACGTATTTTGATACGAATAAGCAAGTATTCACCATTTCTCCAGCATTTAAAATAACCGGATTTCATTTTTCAATTAGTAAACCTCGTTAACAGAATGGCATATCTTCTTTCACGTTTTAATCTGATAATTTTCAAACTATTCAGACTTTTCTAAACATTGCGTTTATCTGAAAACATGGAGCTTGGGTTTACGGTTTCGGCGGCCTCATAACGCTCGCTTCACCCCTTTTTTGTTTTTAATCCTCACATTACATGAGCGATGTCTTTCAGAAAGGGGGAAGAATTGCTGTTTTCTTGGTCGGCTATTGTTTTAAGTAGGTTGTAAGTGGAGATGTTCAACCATCACATAATAATCAACTCGTGTTAATGAGTTGATTCAAGTATTTTTTAACCTTGATGACTAATTAATAATTTTAAAAAATGGTGAAAAAATATTACATTCTTTCAACTTTCAAATGGAATCTTATGTAATTTTAATTCTGTATATCCCAATTAAACAACTAATGTACCATTTACCTAATTTATATAGATTAAACTACTCCAAATATACATAAATCTATTTATCCCTTCATTTGTTGGAGTTTTCCCCCTTTTATCCAATTAAGTGGATTCAGCCGGTTGGGTTTAATTAAACCGATCGGGGTTATCTCCTCCTGCTTTTAGCCCGCCTCGAAGTTGAGTTATTATGGAGAACAAGAATCCCATCTATAATTTAAATAATGACTGGTGTTATATGACCGATAAAAGGACTCCTACTTCAGGATACACTGCGAGAAGACTATCTTTCTGTGTTTAAATTTGAACTAGTAATATTCACGTTTTAAGGACTTACTAATATACATATCAAGTCTAGTTAAGACTATACACTCTTTCTCTATCCTCCTTTCATTTTGAAAATCAAACTTGATGATATGTAAAATCTATGTGCCATCTAGTATTTTTTTGTTTTTGTGATTTCTTTTATCTTTCTGTTTTTGTTTTTGTTTTATTTTGTTTTATTGTTCATACAAAATGCTTTTTATCTAACTCATTATGTAACTTTCTTTGATGTGTTATCGCATTTGTGATTTTTGTATTTGTTTTCTTTGCTGTTATTTTTCATACTCAATATTTTTCTATCCTATTATTATTATTACTAGCAAATATATGCTCCATTTTTGCTACGCTGCCGCATCAGAAATGAACGCTCACCCGTAAACCGATGGAGCCCCAGTCATATTTATTGGGTAGTTAGACATTGATTTTCTTTTTTTTTCGACCAAGAATATTTTTAGTTAAAAATAAATAAAAAAAAAATTTCGACCCCACCCCAATTTTTTTTTACATTATAAAATAAAAACATTTTTAGTTAAAAAGAAGAAAAAAAATCCCCCCTCAAATTTTTTTTACTCTCCCCCATACATAGAAATATTTTTAGTTAAGAAAAAAAAATTTTTTTTGCCCCCCCCCCAATTTTTTTTATCCTCTATACATATTAATATTTCAATTAAAAAGAAAAAAAAATTTTTTTACCCCCCCCAAAAAAAAATTTTTTTTTACCCTCCCCATACATAGTAGTATTTTTAGTTAAAAAAAAAGAAAAAATTTGACCCACCCTCCTAAAAAAAATTTTTTACCCTACCTATACATAGTTAAAAGAAAAAAGGAAAAAAAATTAGGAGGCGCCTCGGTCATATTTTTATATGACCGAGGCTCCTCCTAATTTTTTTTCCTTTTTTCCTTAAACTCATGTTTAAATATGCTATTGAAGGCGCCTACGTCATATCAAAGAACCAGTTTCGTTATTCTTCCAAAATGGTTACCCATTTAGTAATGGCCGAGATATTTGTTGCTTAACTGCAATTTACAACAAAAACACGTCGTCTTAACAACGTAATGAAAATAAAGAATGATAATGTGAAAAACTCCTCTCACAATGACGTCACTTCCGAAAGGACCGAAAGGATGAGTCAGCAATTTATTTTTCCAAATTTATTTTTACTAATGGCTGGGATGTTTTGTTGTAAATTGAAGTAAAGCAAGACTGCTTAATTTCAATTTACAACAAAACACCTTGTCTTTACAACGTAATGAAAATAAAGAATTATAATGTGAAAAAAAATCGTCTCAAAATGACGTTACTTCCGAAATTGCAATGGACTGTGCAATTTTAAGAGTACTTGCCATTCAAAGTATGGTTTAAAAAACGCGCTGGTTTCTTAATGAAATGTGTTTAATTAATTGTATGAATAATTTTTATTAATATCACCTTATCGGAAAATATTGTAAATACATATGTAAATTTATAATAGCAGTTATATTTGTAAATATGAATTTAATTGAAGTTTTGAATTATGTAAATGGCAAAATTCGTCTAATGCTTGAGCGACTTTTTGTAACAGTATATAAGGAAGTATTAGTTTAAGTAAGATTCTTGACACGTTTTCTGTTCTAATCGCAGTCTCGTCTTGAAATTTCTTTCTACTTTATTTATATGTTTACGGCGGTTTTTGTAGTACTATATATAGAATCTGTAATATTACTCTAATGGAGTTTCGGCTTCAGATAGACAGACGGACAGACAGACAGATACATAATCTCCATTATTAATAGATAGTTACACTATTATTATTATGAAATGCTGAAATCAACCCAGCCACAGTCTCATTTCGAAGGAGATTCAATTTTGAGAAACTGCGAACTGGCCTGGCTTCCAAGAAGATCTTGAAAGGAAGATTGCCCATCTCCTAGCAGACCCAAAAAGCTATGACAGCTTCACCAGGTCTGTGTGCCAAGCAGCCCGGAAGAACATCCCAAGAGGCTGCCACACTTAATACATACCTTGACTCGATGCCCATGCAGCTTGAAAGATCTTCATAAAAAAGTGGGAAACTTTCCTATGACCACATACTTCAAAGACATGCAAAGAAGAAGAATTACAGAACTATTTTAATTCTTTAATAGCGACAAAGCTAAAATGATAGCTACTTAGGAAAATACTTTACATTCTACCAACCCTCCGGGGGACTTTATGATGCTTATTTTACAGAAAATCTGATAGAACAATATCTTTTTAACAGTTACAGCCTATCCATATCTGTAGACCCAGAGAAAAAAACATATAATTTCCTTAAACCTTACTACAGGTACATATGCTTCTTGCCAGTCACCGCCTTTTTATGTTCATAAAAATTCAAACCATCCTCATTCAATAATGAAATCAATTGCTCCAGCAGTTCCTGATAGTATATCAAAACTTTCTGCAAATAAAACTATATTCAACCAAAATTCTCGGTTTTATACATCTCTAGATATAGAGACAAAATTACTTTCAAGCAAATAAAAACATCAATAACAACAATACTAAGGAATAATATAAGTAATTCTAATACTGAGAATAGAAATTTCCCTAACTTATTTCGCTAAGTTCTTCAACCCGGGCTGAACACCCTTATAGCCCCACCCGACAACAGAATCCATGTAAAACACAATATTTGGTTTAATCCTCTGTATTCTAATAACGTGAATATAATTTATTAAAGAATTGAAAATTGTTTAAAACACTTACATATTTATATCCTAAATAAAAACACTATCAAAATGTCTTACTCCACTTTTCTCCAACAATAAAAAAAAAAATAAAGAGGCTTCCATTCCCAATGAATAGAAAACCGGATAATTGCAACTGTCGATACAAAAATTCTTGCCCGTTTCAGAATGACTGTATACATAATGATGTGGTGTGTACCTGTATCGTTAAAGAGAAAGGGCCCTAGTGGCGCTTAGCATCCCAACCTTTTTTAATAGTTCTAACTCTCTGGATTCGGTAGGCATGTCCCCCGCCAATTAACATCACCTAATCAAACACCTCCAGTTCAACCTAAGACACGAACCACCACTTTAGATATCAACTTTCCGACCCATCACAGCTCCCACATCATATTTTCCCTAGAAATAACACTCAAACTATTAATATTAACAATGATAACAGCATTAACTCTAATAATAGTTTTAATAATAGCAATGATAATGATTATATTTCTAACCTCAGATATAAAGCATATACTTACATTGGTTCCACCTCTACTCTGATCAAGAAGCGTATCTCTAACCACACAAGCTCATTTAAAAACCATAATAAAAACGACCCTTCATCGCTTGCAACCCTTATAAAAAACTCAACAGCAGAAGTATCCCATATGTTTTGAATTTGTCTATTTTTTAGAGGCGGCTTCCTATAAACCTGGGTCTAAGATCTGTTACCTGTGCACCAGTGAAGCTCTTATAGTAATGAAATCTAGGACTCCTCTTATCAATATAAAAAGTGAAATTATAGCCACCTGTATGCACAAAAGAAAATTCAAATACGACCAATTTTTAACACCATAAAGTAAGCCTCATATGTTTTCCTTGACTTAGATAGCCCTCTTCCGTTGCTGCCCTCCCCCACCATTTTCTCTAAACTCTATAAATGTTTTCGATCCTTTTCCTCCCATTGCACCATCCTCAGGTTGGAAATCTTTTACGACTTTTTGTTACTTTTTTCTTTTGCTTTTTGGCGCAAATTTTTATGTTTTTGATGTGTTTTTATGTTATTTAACCCCCTATACATTACTGTTATAGATATGTGTATGTATGTGTATATATTTGTATATGTATGTATATGTATGTGTGTATTATGTACCCATCTTCTTAATGATTTTTCTAACCTATATTTATCTCCATGGCCCTTTATCCCAATGAATGGCATATTTTCATCTACCTTCCCTTTATATATTTTAATTTATTCCATATTGAACATTTCCTCCCCCCCCCTCAATTCCCCACTCCTTCTCTCACCACTCTGACATTATTCTCTTCACACTTTTTAATATCCATGGGTACTATATATGAATAGGAATTACTACGAAATTTTTTTGGGGTACAACAAAATCTAGATAATAACTCATACACCCGAAATATATAAATACTCCTAATTAATTAACTACATTCTACCAAGATGCTGAATATCACCATATTTTATAAGCTTATAATACTAATTTGTAGAGACCCTGTTAGGAAATTTCTTTTAAATTTAAAAGAATCATATCTACAATTTTAAATGTTTAATGTGTAAATTTGATTATTAATTATTAGTTTTTATCTTGTATTTTAGTTATTTTAGTAATTCCATATTTTAATTATTTTGCACATTTTAGGCAATACACTCTCGGTAACTGAAATCATCTGCATAATGAAAAGTAATTTCGTTTATTACTTATAAGGTGGAATCAAGAATCTTAACTGTAAAACCTGAGATTCGAGCTTAATTATAATTTTTTCTCTCCTTTATTCTTGAAATGGCGTAGTCATTTCAGGGGGAAAAATGTAATATTTAGAATTGTTAGAGTTAACTCCCCTTAACTTTGACAGAACTTTTCAAATAATCTCAGATTACCTCCCTTTGTTTGCTTGTTTTTTGTTAATTAGATAATTACATTCTTCGTTTCGTCAAGACCTTTTTTCGATTGCTTTTGTTTTTAATTCAGTTTTATAAATAACCACCAACTGGCAGACATCCATTGTTGTTGGTTTTTATCACATTGTGGCAATTCTGCCCCAAAAGCGGGATCTTCGGAACATTCTACTAGCCTTCTTAAATTGTTGAAATTAATTTTGGACTATGTTTCTCATATAAAAATTGACTTTGCACAAGAACATTGTTTTTACCATCAGCTGAGAAAAAACAGGAAATACACGCTCACGAACAAAAACAGAATTTTTCAAAAAATAATTAAAACTTCTTTTATTATATACTAGTATGGCTCAGGGTCATAAAAACACAAAATAGAAGAAAAATAGCGTGTGTAACATCTTTATATTCAAACTTCTATTTCTCTCCCTCTCTTTATCTTTCGCCCCTTCTCTTCCTTTCTCGCCCCATTTCAACGCCCCCCTATCCCCGTTGCCACCCTCTCCCTGTTGCCTCCACAAAAAAATATTAAGAAATATTTTGTTAAAAAATATTAAGAAATATTATTTTGTTAAAAAAAACAGAAATTCCCCCCCCCCCCCCGATTTTTTTTACCCTTCCAAAAGAAATATTTTTTGTTGAAAAAAAAAAAGAAATTTCTTCCCAAAAAATTGTTTTCGCCCTCTCCCACCCAAAGAAATTTTTTTTTGTTTAAAAAAAAAAATGAAAAAAAAAAATTTCCCCATCCCCCACCAAGAAATTTCTTTTTGCCCCCCAAAAAATAAATATTTTTTTTTGTTAAACAGAAAAAAAAAGGAAGGGAGGAAATGAGGAAAGAAAAAACGAAAAAAGGGAAGGAGGAAGGAAGGAAGGAATTAAGGGAGGGGAGAAGGGAAACAGGAAGGAAGGGAGGGAGGGAGGAAGGGATAGAGGAAAGAAGGAAGGGAGGAAGAAAAGAAAAGAAAAGAGAGGAAGGAAAGGAAGGAGGAAGAAAGGAAGGGAGGAGGGGATGAAGGGAGGGAGGAAGGAAGAAAGGAAGGAGGGGAAGGAGGAAGGAAGGAAGGAAGAAAGGGAATAAGGAAGGAAAGAAGGGAGAGGGAGATGAAGGAGGGAGGAAAGAAGGAAGGAAGTAAGTAATGAATGGAGGAGGAAGGAGGAAGGAAGAGAGGGAGGAAGGGGGAGGGAAGAAGGGAGGCAGGAAGGAAAGAATGGAGGAAATGATTGAGGAAGAGAGAGGGACAAACGAAGGGAGGGATGGGGGGAAGAAAGACGGGAAGAAGGAAAGAAGGAAGAAAGGAAGGTAGAGAGGAATGGAGGAAGAAAGTAAGGAAGGGAGGAAGGGAGGGGGGAGGGAGGAAGGGAGGGAAGGTGGAAGAAAGGAAGGTAAGAAGAAAAAGGGGGAGGAAGTGGAGAATGAAGGAAGGAAGGAAGGAAGGACAGCAGGGAGGAAAGGAGGGAGGAAGGAATATTAGCGTCTATTAATTAAGAAGAGAAAGGTAGAAAGGGTGGGAGTGAGAGGGAAAGAAGAAAGGAAGGAAAAAAGGGGTGTAATTTCTTCCTGCCACTCCCTTCCTCTGATGTCATTTTCCGTTGAATGATGACTGGCATTTTTTTCTCAAATTAGAAAATGGAGGAAAAAAAGCTACCCTCCATTGAAAAACATGGCTCAGTTGACCCCCAAAAGATAATTTTTTTTTCTAATTCTGGCCGGTTCGAATGATATAAACTGTATGACTGTTTGTTGAGAACTCTCGGAGGATATACGTTACATACATACATACATACATACATACATACAGACAGACAGACAGACAGACAGACAGACAGACGGTTCCCTTTTATATAATACTAGCAGGGCTACCCGGCGTTGCTCGGGGTTATTAAAAACACAAAATAGAAGAAAAATAGTGTGTGCAACATCTTTGTATTCAAACTTCTATTTCTCTCCCTCTCTCTATAACCGTCTTTTAATCTTTCTCCCTTTCTCTTCCTTGGTCGCCCCATTTCACAAACCCCCTTTCCCCATTGCCACCTTCTCCCTGTTGCCTTCGGCGAAAACTGTCTCTTTTCCACCACTCCTCTTCTGTTACCCAGGGCAAAAGTATGACATATTTTTATTAAAAGTACTGCGCTTTCTATATATATACTTATCTTTGCCCCCAGTGCACATACTATATATGTGCATACTATATACGTACCTATCTCCGCCCCGGTGCGCATACTATATCTGTACCTATTGCTGCCCCGGTGTGCATACTATATAAGTACCTATCTCTGCCCCGGTGGGTATACTATATACGTACTTATCGTCGCCCTGGTGAGCATACTATATATGTACCTATCTCCAACTAGTGCAAATGCTAAATATGTACCTATTGCCGCCCCGGTGCGAATGCTAAACACGTACATTTCTCTGCTCCGTACATTTCTCTAGTGCAAATGCTAAATTCGTACCTATCGCTGCCCTGATGCGAATACTAAATACGTACCTATCGCTGCCCTAATAAACAATAAAAAAAAACAAATAAAAACAACAAAAAAACATCACAAAACATCAAATTTTGCAACAAAAAAAGCAAAAAGAAAAATAGGTTGACAAAAAACAGGATAAAAAAATTTTTTTTTTCACTTCACTCCCACCCTCCTCCCAAAAATCTTTTTTCACCAACGCCAACCCTCGTACAAATATTTTTTTTTGTAAGAAAAAAAAAATTATTTTCCGTCCCCCTCAAAAATTGTTTTCTTTTGACCTTCCCCACCCAAAAAAATATTTTAAGTTAAAAAAAAAAAAATCTCCCCCTCTAAAAAAAATCTCTACCCCAGTCTGCATATATACCACCTATCTCTGCCCCGGTGCGCATACTATATACATACCTATCACCACCCCAGTGCGCCTACGTAAAAACTCATATTAATGCGCTCCTGTCGTATCAAAAAACCAACATTATGTACGTTCATGTTGTCACTATCATAAAAAATAACTCATATTAATGCGCCCCTGTCATATCAAAGAACAAAAATCAAGTTAATTCATGTAGCGCCACTATCATAAAAAAGAACTCATATTAATGTGCCCCTGTTGTATCAAAAAACCCATATGGTGCCTTTGTGCCCCTGTTCATGAAGAAGAAGAAGAAGAAGAAGAAGAAGAAGAAGAAGAAGAAGAAGAAGAAGAAGAAGTAAACGTATTACATAGAGGTGCAATACTGCACAAGCCACCTAAAAACGTATTCCATAGGGGCGATATACTGCACAAGCTCCCGGTCGCATATTTTTGCTAGTTGGAAGCAGAACAAATACTACATCACCTCCACACCTCTCAAAAAGGAGGAGGTAATGCCTCGGAGGATGGTACAGAATAGATACTACACTAACTCCACACCTCTCAAAAGAGGAGGGGGTAATTCCTGCAAAGATGGTATCATGACAATAGAACAGATACTACACTACATCTACACTTCGACAAATAATTGCCTGACGCGTCCAGATCTGGCTGTATCTCGATCAGGCGCCTCGTTTAAAATGACCAAAAAACACTAAAAAAAAATTGACAAAAGCCATAAAAAACTTTTTAAAAACCGATACAAACAAAAAAAACATAAAAATTGACACCAAATAGCAAAAACAAAACATTGATAAAAAAACATGAAAAACATCGAAAAAGCTATAGAAAACATCAAAATCTTCGCAAAAAAACAAAACAAAAAATTGACAAAGAACATAAAAAAAACATTTTTAAAAAACACATAAAAAACAAAAAACAATTTCAAAAACCAAATTGGCGCAAAAACTTGAAAAAACGTCAAAAAAACAAATAAAATACAAAAAACTACAAAAAACATCAAAATTGTTACCAAAGAGCCATAAAAAACATTGACAAAGAAACATAAAAAATCATTGAAATTGGCGCCAAACAAAAAACAGAAAAACATTGATAAAAACATCAAAAAACAATTAAATAAAACAAATAAAAACCAAATAAAAACATCAAAATTTGCAACAACAAAAAATTAACAAAAATAAACAGGATAAAAAATTCTTTCATCCTCCCCACCCCCCAAAAAATTTTTTTACCCTCGCCAACCTTCCTAAAAATATTTATTTTTTGTAAAACAAAAAAAGTTTTTATCCCCCCAAATTGATTTCTTTTACCAAAGCAATATTCTTAGTTAAAAAAATTTAGAAAATAAAAATTTTCCCCCGCCAATTTTTTAAAACTCTCCTCTACCCCCAAAAGAATTTTCAGTTAAAAAAAAAAAATTACCCCCCTCCAAATAAAACTGTTTACTCTCTCCCACTCAAAGAAATATTTTTAGTTAAAAAAAAGAAAATGTCCCCCCCACCAGAAAAAAAAGTTACTCTCCCCCACCCAAAGAAGTATTTTTAGTTAAAAAAAAAATTTCCCCCCAAACAATTTTTTTTATAATAATTTTTAGTTAAAAGAAAAAAAAAATTCCCTCCTCCCAAAATATTTTTTTTTACTCAAAGAAATATTTTTGAGAAAAAAAATGTTATCTTCCGGGAGGGGGGGGGGATAACTAAACCGTATTTCCTGTTTTGGATGTCAAGCGCAAACGTATATCAAAGAACCAGTTTTGATACTCATGTTTTAATATGCTATTGGAGGCGCCTCAGTCATATCAAAGAACCAGTTTTCATACTCATGTTTTAATATGCTATTGGAGGCGCCTCAGTCATATCAAAGAACCAGTTTTCATACTCATGTTTTAATATGCTATTGGAGACGCCTCAGTCATATCAAAGAACCAGTTTTGTTATTCTTCAAAAATGGTCAACGGGATATGCGTTGCTTAACTCCGATTTACAACAAAACACCTTAACGTAATTAAAATAAAGAATAATAACGTGAAAAAATCCTCTCACATTGACGTCATTTCCGTAGAATGAGTCAGCAATTTGAAATTAATATTAATTTATTTGCAAACATTTTTTCTAGCTACCCGACGGTTTGGCTAAGATCAAAGTGAAGTATCTGTTTCGGAAGAATAAGTCAGCAATTTTGAAAATTAACTTTAAATTATTTGTAAACATTTTTTCTAGGTACCCGGCCGTTTGGCTATAATCAAAATTCTTCTGTTCTGGCTGAAGTTTATATGTAATTTTCTCCCTTGAGTCTAAATATGCTTCGTGGATTTTGTCTAAAAGGTTTTTAATTGATTATATGTTGGGATTTTTCCCGCTGAAAATGGAAGACGAAGCCTCAAGTCCGCTGGAAGAGAACTTGGCGGCAATGTACGTGACCGGACAAGAAGAGAGAAGACAAACAACGTATATATATTGAGAAGGATATTTATGTAAAAAGAGGGGGAAAAAGAAGAGAAGAAAGAGTTGTTTGCAAAAGAAGTGTCTTTTGCGGACTCACTGAAATGCCAGTCATCTTTTAACAGGATTCCTTCAGGTCACACTGGATTGTCCTTGTAAGTGGCTTCTTTAGGCAGAAAAAGGGAACTGTGCACGCGCAAGGTGTGAAAGAATGGAGGCTCCCGGAACGGGTGGATTAGCCTAAAATGTTCGAAAGGGCCTTATCATTTAGGCCATATGTGCGTAAACGTACGCTAAAAAAAGGGGGAGCCCGACGCAGCTAAAGGCAAACCGGTGTTCCCTGCTGGGCTGCTGGAATCAAAGAGACCGAGGTTTTCAAATCGGCGCTCTCCAGTGTTTTCTGCTGTGAATGAAACAGTGGTCTGCGATTGGCTGACTTTCATCCAATCACAGGGCACTTATATCACTCCACTTAATAATTCCAATATTCTCCCCTCACACAAAATTGCAATAATCATTGCAACATAATTTGCCACAGTTGAAAGGAGGTGTTTACTGACAAAGGAAAGGGGCAGGAATTTGCCAAAATGCTACAAAATGATTTTTTTTTGAAAAAGGGGCAGACAATTTGCCAACGTTCTACAAATGAATTTTTTTTTGAAAAGGGGGCAGACAATTTGCCAAAGTTTTACAAAATTAATTTTTTCTTTGAAAAGGGGGCAGACAATTTGCCAAAGTTTTACAAAATGAATTTTTTTTTTTGAAAAGGGGGCAGACAATTTGCCAAAGTTTTACAAAATGAATTTTTTCTTGAAAAGGGGCAGACAATTTGCCAAAGTTCTACGAAATGAATTTTTTTTCGTTTTTTTTTTTGTCTGTGAAGGCAGTAATAGCCCGTGTAATGTTCAAACCTGTTGTTTTTGAAGGCAGTGATAGGTAAGGGTGACAAGTTGTAACTTGAAACCCTCCCCAAAGACAAGAAAGTTCCAACATGAAAATCTTTTTGAAAAGAGGCATATTTGCCATGCAATGGGTTGTTCTTTGAATTGCAACAAGGAAGGCTCCAAGGGAGGAAAGAAGAAGAAAAATGTCAAGTTAAGTCAATTTAGGATTTTAACCTCTTAAAAGGTTTTTTTTTTTGATAATTAACTTAGTAATATATGTAAGGGTCGTCCTGAGAGTTGCCTTTTCCCTTGATTCCTCTGTTTCGCCTAGCGCGTTGCGAAGTGTGGCTAGAAGTAGTGTCTGGATCTGCGATTTGTACTGACTCAGACGTATTAGCGCCCCCCTCACCAGGTGGATCTGAGCTATGAACAGTATTAGGGTGGTGAGCATGTGTCAATGACAGCTCCAGTGGATACAACAACTTGATGGAATGAATCTGAAGCCGTCACCTCTTTTTACCCTTACGGAACGAACTTTGCTATCATCACCCACTATTAACTCCAGAACTCTTCCCAGGAGCCAAAATGGTCTAGTTTTAGCAGGGTTCTTCACTAGAACAACATCATCAATACTAATTTTGTTCCGAAAATCAACCTCGTGCAAGTCTCTACACTACTCCCTCAAACTGAGTAGATAATCCTGATACCAAAGCTTGCGGAATCTGGACAACATAGAGTCACGAACTTCAATGGATTTGATTACATCTAATCTTGAAGGAGGATCGGATTTCCAAACATCCTGATCATCCAGCTTCAGTGCGAGTCCCAAGTTAGCATTAGGACGAAGGAAGCAATTGGGAGTAATTACTTCGAGGCCTGAATCCGAAGAACATCTATAAGTGAGAGGTCTTTGGTTTATGGCACTCTGAACATCCGAGATTACGGTGAGGAAGTCGAAATAATTAATTCGGGAACGACCAATCGTTTTATACAGACATGATTTAATAGTTCTGATCATGCGTTCCCATGTACTTCCAACCCAAGCAGCATATAGGGGTATTCTGATATGCTTGATATTATACAGCTGGAAGTGTTCACTGAACTCCGAGGAGGCATAGGCTTCCTCCATAAGATTACAGCCGGCTATAAATGATTTGGCATTGTCGCTGTAAATATGAGATGGAATCCCATGTATATTCGTGAATCTGATCAGAGCCAGAATAAATGAGTGGGTACTAATGTCTTTAACCAGCTCTATATGTACTGCTCTAATGTTGAGGCAAGTAAATATGAGCATATACATTTTAGTAACCCCCTGATCACCCTTTATCCAAACATGTCCGGTGTAGTCAATCCCAGTGTGTAAAAAAGGTTTAATGAGATTGACGCGGTGTTTGGGCAGATTGGTAACCTTAGGATACTTAAACGCTAAATTATTAAACTTTTGGCACAAGACACACCTAGAAATAACTTTTTTGACGGCCTGTCTTGCCCTGGGTATCCAAAATCCTGAAAGGCGGATTTTGTTCAATGTTGACTGAATGCCTAAATGTTTACATCTTTTGTGGTATTCCACAACAATAAGTACAGTCAACTCATGATCCTTAGCCAATAGAACAGGGTTTATAACCTCATAGTCATAGGTAGTGGTTCTACCCATTCTACCCTTGGTCCTGATTATCTCCCTTTGATCTATGAATAGATTCAAATTCTTTACCAGTTCAGGTACCTTTTTACCTAGAGGAGATTGAAGATAAGCAAATTCTACAGGAAAGCTTTGTAGTTGCATTACCTTAAGCAGATAAATTTCGGCATCATTGTTAGGGTCCTGATCTAATTGCTTTAGCTTATTACGGATCCTAAAGATATTGGCGGTAACCTTGACCAATTTATTGAAGTCAGAAAATTTATTGAACGGTACCACCGGTTGAGGTTCAACTTTGGTTACAGTGCAATTCAAAGAAGTGGATTGCACAATGGACTTATTTTGTGGACTTAGGCACTGAAGTTCACTGGACGGCCATTCTATGGGACTTTTACTGAGCCATTCAGGCCCCCGCGTCCAACGGTTTAAATTCTGTCTGAGCTTTTCCAAAGTTATCCCTCTTGTGAGCAAGTCGGCAGGGTTATGCTCTGTAGGAACATATCTGAATTTTACAGATAAGGATTTCTTTTCCTTTAGTTCTTCTATCATTTGTTGGATATCCCTAAGTCTGTTTCTTACAAACAGATTCTTGGTTTTAATGTTGTCTGACAGGAGCCATGCAACACAACCTGTGCATCCACTGATATCACAACGTCTCCAATCTTAATTTTGGAGTAAGCCTTCAACAGAGGGAGTAAACACTTGATGGCCAGGAACACAGCCAACAGTTCAAGTGTGGGTAAGCTTTTAGGTTTCATAGGAGCCACCTTAGCTTTTGAAAATACCAGGTGGGACTCCCCGCCTTGTATGCAATAAACTGTAAACCCGTAAGCTCCCTTGGAGGCATCGCAAAATATATATAAATCAGCAGGACAGTCCTCACTGACTACAAATCTGGGGAATCGCAATGAGTCAAGTTGGGATAGATCACGTGCTAAGGCAGACCATAAGGTCAGAAATTCTTCCGGCACAGCATCATCCCAGTCCAATTTTTGAGACCACAAGTCTCTTAAGAGCATTTTACCTCTGATTGTAACAGGCAAACACAAGGATAGGGGATCGAAAACCCTTGCTATTTGGGATAATACGCCCCTCTTAGTGTTAACCGATGGATCAATAGGGGACCCTGCAATCTGAAGAGTGTCTTCACGCGTGGAATACTTATACCCTAAAACCTTTTCGAGTTCACAACTGTGCTCTACGAATTTTTGGTCCTTTATCATTAGGGTTTTAAGTTTTTCACAATTCGTATTCCACGATCTAAGGTTGAAATGACCTTTTTCCATACGGTTGTTGGCCTTAACATATAGATCCGATAACACCTCAGCAGAGTTACCAGTCTTAATCAGGTTATCGACATAGAAATTTTCCTTCAACATCTCAGTACAGGAATCAGAGGGAAACTTGCACGCATGGTGCTTTATTATAAAGTTTAAGATGAAGGGGCTGGCGTTAAACCCAAAAATGATCGTGGTATACCTAAAACAAACCAGTCTATTACCCTCCTTCATAAAAAAACAAAATCTGTTACGATCCTTGAGGCACCTCAGCTTAATCATAAGAAAGACTTTACGTATGTCGGCCAACATTACATACTTATTGGACCTAAACTGTAACAGTAACTCTAGCATATCTCCCATTAGATTTATGCCAGGATAAGCAGCCTCATTTAGGGAGCATTTCCCATTAGTTTTTAGGGAGTAGTTAAAAACGGGTCTAATCTTTGTAGTGGCCTGCTCCTCTGTCTTGAAAACAGGCCTATGGGGTATCCAAACATGCCTTGAAAAATCTTCAGGTGCGTTCAATGATACCCTCACGCTCTTGCTGATGAAACACCTCCACATAATCCTCAAGTAATTTTTGTTGTTCTAGTTTATTAACAACTCTGTTTAACACAGATAGAGCAACTCTGTGGTTAGAAGGTACAGACTTTATTTTGTCCTCGTGCCAGGTGAGTTCAATATGATAGGTACTGTCCCTAAATTCGATGGAGTTTTCAAACTCCATTATCTTCCTTTTATCATAGTCAGAAATATCTTCCAGTGGTATTCCCAGGGAATCCACATCGAACATGTTTTCTAAATTCCTTTCTACCTGACTTTCTTCGAAAATTTCAGCAAAGGGGTCAGGGTAAGTCTTTTTGGGGTTCAGAACAAAATTGACTCTAGTGTCTGAGCATGAAGAATATTCAGACACCATGGCATGATAATTATGTTGAAGACCTCTCCCCTGTGATTCAGGAGGGGTGATCTGATTATCATACAAAAAATGTTGGTTGTTGCCTAAGGGAGAAATGCCTGTAGGAAACTCCCAAGCAGAGCCCCTCATGCAGTCCACCATTTTAATATTTTTCATGAACTGAATCACATCGACACCCAAAAGGCCATGAACTCGTATGTCACTTTTTTCATGCAGAAAAGCCAACTTATATTTCAAATTAGTCAAGTTGCTTTTAACAGATTTGAAATTATCAAACCTGAGATTCATGTTAAACTCATCGTCGATAAGAACAGGTAGGGACAAGGAATTTCCCTTATTTACCTCAACACCCACTACGACTTGGTTCAACCTTTTTTTCTTAGACCCTAGGAAGGTCCTAACATCATATTCCACTGGAGAGAGGAAGGACTCATCACACCCCAATCTGTCCATCACCTGCCTACAGAAATAAGTTCTTTGACTCCCTGTATCAAAAAGGCAGTTGAATTTATGTTTACGTTTCCCTTTCGAGATTGTAATGGTAAAATGTAAGTCTGTTCCCGTATGCCAGTGTTCGTACACATATGTGTGGAAACAGAATTGCCTTTATTATTAAAGGACTGTTTGCATAGAGGGCTTATATGAGCTCTAGATTTGCAAAATTTGCATGCATGTGGCAACTTATTTTTCTGGCCGGGGCAGCTATCCGTTTTATGGTTTCCGCCTGCACAAAGGAGGAGAGATCAAGTTCCTTGCATCTAGAACGCCTAGATTCATAGGAGGAGTACCTAACACAACGACCCATGAGGTGTCCGTTGACGGTACAAAGTCTACAGTGGGTAACAGACTTGCTGGCCCCTGTAGTAAAATTTTCCAATGTAGAAGCACTGGGTTTGTAAATATTGCTCTTAAAATATTCCTGCCGTGACTTAACTCTATCTTGACGGTGAGGAATAGTATTATTACTTTTGGGTTGCCTAGTTCTTTGTAAGGTTTTTATAACCTCGTTATAACTATCAAAAATCTGATTGATTTTTGGATAGTTGTTAAACTTCCTAATTACCTCCTTCTGAAAAATTGGAGGCAATTTGGCAAAAATAATATGGCTCATTAACTCAAAGCCGGGAGAATTTTCATTAAAAAAATCCAAGTCAAATGAGGATTTTAATTCCGATAAATCGGCCATGACACCAGATAAAAATTTCCTTACATTTGTAAGGTCTGGATCATATTTGGAACTATAGTCCAATATCTGCCTAAATATTTAATCTATAATGAAAGGCACCTCCAAAAAATTATTTTTTTAACAACTCAATGGCTACGTCATAGTTGTCGTCCTCAAGAGAGAGGTTAGAAATCAACTGTGAAGCGTAGCCGGTCAAAAAACCTTTTAAGAGAGAAAGCTTCACCCTTTTGTTTTTAACCGAGGTGACACAATTCTCAAATTGAGCCAAGAAATTCTTGAATTCAAATTTCCCTAACTCCTCTCCCGAAAATTTCGAGCATTGTATTTTCGGCACGTGTGTATACAGGTGTTGTTCTGTAGCGCCATTTTGAACAGGAGAGATGGAGGCAGGGGGAGAAGGAACCGATATCATATTTTCTATATCCGAAATTTTCTCAGACACATACGAAATAAATTCGGCCTCTTCAACTTCCACTGTTCTCCAAGACAAACCACTGTTCTCCAAGCAAACCACTGTTCTCCAAGACAATATCTGCTTTATAGCAAACTTCACTTATCTTAGTGTTTGCTGAATCCAAGTCAGACATCCATTTGCTAATCACCTCTTGCTGTCTTACGAAATAAGATTTGTTAAGGGAATCCTTACGTATCATAATATCCAATACGGAGGTGATTTTCCTTTTAAGGGACTCTCGCGAGAACAATAAGGATTTAACCCCTTTTAAATCTCTAAAGTCGGTCATAATGCCACGGTAAGGAAGGAGGAACACCTCTTCTAAGGGATTTTTTATACGTTACACCGAGAGACCGTATAACACCGTTTGTAACTTTTAAAACTGTAAACAAACAGGCTTAAAACAAGTAGCGAAAGATATTGAATGAATACACCACAAGCACCAAATGGAAAACAAACAAAAATACGAAAAAGGCAAATCTAGTTTTTAAGCAAAAGACAAATCATCTCCTTCAAGTCGAGCCACGTCACGTTAAGCCTTATGATCTTCTACTACAACGCAGGATTTAACCTGCAAAATGCGAAAGAGTTCATGCTCGTAAAATGCGAATAAAAGTTATCTTAATAATGCCAAAGTAAAGGCATTACTTGTTTCGCAAAATGTTGGTATTTTTTCCCGCTGAAAATGGAAGACGAAGCCTCAAGTCCGCTGGAAGAGAACTTGGCGGCAATGTACGTGACCGGACAAGAAGAGAGAAGACAAACAGCGTATTGAGAAGGATATTTATATAAAAAGAGGGGGAAAAAGAAGAGAAGAAAGAGTTGTTTGCAAAAGAAGTGTCTTTTGCGGACTCACTGAAATGCCAGTCATCTTTTAACAGGATTCCTTCAGGTCACACTGGATTGTCCTTGTAAGTGGCTTCTTTAGGCAGAAAAAAAAGAACTGTGCACACGCAAGGTGTGAAAGAATGGAGGCTCCCGGAACGGGTGGATTAGCCTAAAATGTTCGAAAGGGCCTTATCATTTAGGCCATATGTGCGTAAACGTACGCTAAAAAAAGAGGGAGCCCGACGCAGCTAAAGGCAAACCGGTGTTCCCTGCTGGGCTGCTGGAATCAAAGAGACCGAGGTTTTCAAATCGGCGCTCTCCAGTGTTTTCTGCTGTGAATGAAACAGTGGTCTGCGATTGGCTGACTTTCATCCAATCACAGGGCACTTATAATTCACTCCGCTTAACAATTCCAATATATATTACTAATTTTTATTAAGATTACTAATGAGGAAAACATCAAAAGAGACGGACGGGCATAGGTTGACATATAGACGGACAGATTGACGGACGGATGTAGCTTGACGGATGGGCATACGTAGCTGGATTAACGGACAGACGGACGTAGCTAAACGCACAAACAGACGTAGCTGGACGGACGTAGCTTGCTTGACGAACGGAGGGATGGACGGACGAACGTAGATAGACAGACGGACTTACGTAGCTGGACAGACGGACGTAGCTGGACGGACAGACAATGTAGCTGGAAGGACGAACGTAGGTGGAAAAAGTCCAGATGGACGGACGTAGCTGGACGGACACGTAGGTGGAAAGACTACGGACGGACGTGGGTGGAAAGACTAACGGACGGACGTGGGTGGAAAGACTAACGGACGGACGTAGGTGGACAAATTGACGAACAGACATACGTAACTGGACGGACAGGCGGACTAAGCTTAATTGACAAACAGACGGATGGATGTTGCTGCACGGACAGACGGACTGACAGACTGACGGACAGACGGACGGACGTAGGTGGTCAGAGAAACGGACGTAGATAGACGGACGTAGGTGGACGGATTGACGGACGGACGTAGCTGGACGGACAGATGGGTGTAGTTGGACTGACTGACAAACGGACGAGTGTAGGTGGACAGATCGACAGACGCACGTAACTAGACAGACGTAGGTGAACGGATTGATGGACGGACGTAGTAGACGGACGCACGTAGGTCACCAGATGGACGGACAGACGTAGCTGGACTGACGGACATACGTAGCTAGACCTACGGACATAGCCGGATTGATGGATGGACGTAGCTTGATGAACGGACAGACTTAGCCTCCTACAGCGGTAAGATTGGATTTAAAAAGCCAGCGCCCGAGAAAGTGAGCACTCTAGCCATTAAAAATTGCCTGGGCAGCACCGTCGGCATTCCCCGGTAGGGGAGCCTCAGGCAGTAAGCAATAAACTTACTGCTCCCCAAAGAGGGGAGGCAAAGCCTGGGAGGGTGGACCTCCTTGAACTGCACAGGACAAACCCACGAACCGGCGGAATCAAGACCCGAAGGCCAAGACAATACCAGTCTATGGGGTGAAGTATCCATCGGAACAGATACTACACTTTGATCTTGGCCAAAAGGTCAAGAAGTTACGAGAACGTAACTATTTTATTTATGGAGGAAGTCCCACAATGTACAAAGTCGGGAAAGTGGGATTTAAAAAGCCACCGAGAAGGTGAAAACTCTGGCCTACAAACAATGCCTGGGTAGCCCGTCGGAATTCCCCGGTAGGATATAAGGATATTAATATTAGTGAAAACAATGGGAGAGCATAATTCTCTCTTCCTTTAACTTTATTGATTTAGACGTTATTTTATGAGGATATTAATATTAGTGAAAACCATGGCGGAACATAATTTTTCCTCTTTACACTTTA
Organism: Sepiola atlantica; assembly: GCA_963556195.1. Classification (NCBI taxonomy): domain Eukaryota; kingdom Metazoa; phylum Mollusca; class Cephalopoda; order Sepiida; family Sepiolidae; genus Sepiola; species Sepiola atlantica. Next base: position 94,818,732 of record OY744522.1, on the reverse strand, counting down.
TTGATTTAGACGTTATTTTATAAGGACATTAATATTAGTGAAAACAATGGGAGAGCATAATTCTAACTTCCTTTAACTTTACTCATTTAGACGTTATTTTATGAGGATAATAATATTAGTGGCAAAAATGGCGGAGCATAATTCTCTCTTACTTTAACTTTACTGATTTGGACGTTATTTTATAAGGATATATTAATTAGTGAAAACAATGGCGGAGCATAATTGTCTCTACCTTTAACTTTACTGGTTTAAACGTTTTTTATAAGGATATTAATATTAGTGAAAACAGTGGTAGAGCATAATTTTTTCCTCAGTTAACTTTACTGATTTAGAAATTTTTATAAGGATATTAATATTAGCGAAAACAATGGCGGAGCATAATTTTTTTCTATCTTTACCTATACTGATTTAGACGTTATTTTATGAGGATATTAATATTAGTGAAAACAATGGCGAATCATAATTTTTTCTTCCTTCAACTTCACTAATTTAGACATTATTTTACAAGGATAGTAATATTAGTGACAACAATGGCGGATTCGTTATTTTATAAGGATATTAATATCAGTGAAAACAATGGCGGGCATAATTTGTTCTTTCTTTAACTTTACTGATTTAGAAGTAATTTTATAAGGATATTAGTAGAAACAATGGCGGAACATAATTCTCTCTTCCTTTAACTTTACTGAGTTAGACGTTAATGTATAAGGATATTAATATTAGTGAAAACAATGGCGGTGCATATTTTTTTTTTTTTTTAACTTATCGGATTGACATCCAAATAACTAAGGGGAGACAAGTACGACCTCCCTTTCAAAACATAACTACACCGGTTGGCCGTTAGGTGTCGCTTTTCACCAACAGGTGGCGCTGGAAAGCGACACCAGAGTTATTTGCCTTCGGACTATAAAAACCGTTGCAAACGGAAATCATCCTCTTGCCTACTCGACCAGCCTCGACAGAACGACACTGGCGCTTCGTCTCTCTCCTTCTTTTCAGCCCCTCACCACTCTTGCTTCCAGAATTTCTTCAGACACAGCAGGGAGAATTGTTTCGCTCCATCACCCAGTCGCAAGACGATGCGACGACTACCTGCCGCGTCAAAAGATTCCTTCTCCCCTTTTCTGACTGCTGGACACACATAGTAAGCTTTGCATTTTCTTTCTCTCTTTTCAATTACACACGCACACACACACACGTACACACGCACACACGTGCGTGTTTCTTCTTACAAAACTTATTTAAAGAGACACTATTTCTTTCAAGCCGTCAAAGAGACATTTATCCAAAAGACACTAAAAGACTTTGGAACATAATTTTTATGTGTAAAAATGCAAAATAAATTGTTGTTGTTAATATAAATGTTTGAGTATTGGTATTTTATTTGCCCTTCATTTGTGTTGAATGTTGACGTTTTCTTGCTCGTTTTTCTTCAATATTTAAGAGGGATAGAATGCGTTACCATCCCCCACAAACTTTACTGAGTTAGACGTTATTTTATAAGGATAATAATAATATACGTGAAAACAATGGCGGAGCATAATTCTTTTTTCCATTAACTTTACTGACTTAGACGTTATTTTATAAGGATATTAATATTAGTGAAAACAATGGCGCAGCATAATTTTTACTTCTTTTAACTTTACTGGTTTAGACGTTATTTTATAAGAATATAAATATTAATGAAAACAATGGCGGAGCATAATTGTTGCTTTTTTAACCTTACTGATTAAGAAGTTATTTGATATTAATATTAGTGAAAAAAGTTATTTAATATTAATATTAGTGAAAAAAAATTGCGGAGACGTTATTTGATAAGGATATTAATATTAGTGAAAAAAATGGCGAAGAATAATTCTCTCTTCCTTTACTGATTTAGACGTTATTTTATAAGGATATTAATATTAGTAAAAACAATGGCTGAGCATAATTCTCTCTTCCTGTTTACTGATTTAGACGTTATTTTGTAAGTGTATTAATATTAGTGAAAACAATGTCGGAGAATAATTTCTTTTTTTAACTTTAACAGACGTTATTTTATAAGGATATAATATAAGTAAAAACAATGGCGGAGCATAATTCTTTCTTCCTTTATCTTTACTGATTTAGACGTTATTTTACAAGGATAGTAATGTTAGTGAAAACAATGGCGGATTCGTTATTTTATAAGGATATTAATATACGTGAAAACAATGGAGGAGCATAATTTTTTCGTTCTTTAACTTCACTGAGTTAGACGTTATTTTATAAGGATATTAATAATGGCGGTGCATAATTTTTCCTTCCTTTAACTTTACTGATTTAACCCGTTATTTTATAAGAATAAGAATATTAGTGAAAACAATGGCGGAGCATAATTTTTTCTTCTTTTAACTTTACTGGTGTAGACGTTATTTTATAAGGATATTAATATTAATCAAAAACAATGGCGGGACATAATCTTCTCTTCCTTTAACTTTACTGATTTAGACGTCATTTTATAAGGATATTAATATCAGTGAAAACAATGGCGGAGCATAATTATCTCTTCCTTTTACTTTAATGATAATGCTGTTATTTAATAAGAATATTAATATTAGTGAAAACAATGGCGGAATATATTTTTTTTCCTTTACCATTACTGATTTAGACACTATTTTATATGGATATAAATGTTAGTGATTTTATAAGGATATTAATATTAGTGAAAACAATGGCGGAGACGTTATTTTATAAGTATATTAATATTAGTTAAACAATGGCGGAGCATAATTCTCTCTGATAATGACGGTGTTTTATAAGGATATTAATATTAGTGAAAACAATTGCGGAGCATAATTTTCTCTTCCTTTAACTTTACTGAATTAGACGTTTTTTATATGAATATAAATATTTTGAGTCAAAAAAAAGGAAAAAAAAAATTTGCACCCCCCTCCCCAAAAAAACTCTTTTTTTATTACTATGTATGGGGGATACGTAGAAATATTTTTAATTAAAAAAGAAAAAAAGAAAAAAACATTTTTGCAAGAAAATGTTTTTTTTGCTTTTTTAATTAAAAATATTTCTTTGTATGGGGGGATATATATTTTTTACCCTCCCCCATAAATATTTTTAGTTAAAATAAGAAAAAAAAAATTTTTTGACAACCTCCGAATTTTTTTTATCCTCCCCCATACATAGAAATATGTTTAGTTAAAAAATTAAAAAAATAAGAGGAGCCTCAGTCATATCAAAGAACTCAGGTTTAAAAATGCTATTAAAGGCGCCTACGTCATATCAAAGAACCAGTTTTGTTATTCTTCCAAAATGGTCACCCATTTCGTCATTGCCGGGATATGCCTTGCTTCAATGTACAATATAAAAAAACCTTGTAAAAAACAACGTAATGAAAATAAAGTATGATAATCTGAAAAAAATCCTCTCACCATGACGTCACTTCCGAAAGGATGAGTCAGCATTTTATTTTTCCAAAATGGTCACCCATTTAGAAATGACTGTGATATGCCTTGCTTAACTTTAATTTACAACAAAATACATTGTCTTAACAACGTAATGAAAATAAAGTATGATAATCTGAAAAAATCCTCTCACAGTGACGTCACTTCCGGAAGTATGAGTCAGCAATTTATTTTTCCAAAATGGTCATCCATTTAGTAATGGCCGGTATAATAAGGAGGTAATGCCTAGGAGGGTTGTATCATGACAACAGAACGGGAGGGAGGAAGGAATATTAATGTAGAAAGAAGAAAGAAAGGAAAGAAGGTGAGTGAATTTCTTCCCGACACTCTTTTCCTCTGACGTCATTTCCTGTTTATCATGACTTATACATAATTTCATCGATTTCTTCTGAAATTAGTAGATAATAACGTAGGAAAATGAAGGAAAAGCCACCCCCATTGGAGAAAAGTGCTCAGTTGACCCCGAAAGGGTCAATTTTTTTCCGATTCGGAGATAATACACGTCCGGTGGTTGGCTGGTTGGAATGATGTAAACTGTGTGAGTGTTTGTTGGGTACTCTCGTAGGAGAAGCTTTACATACATAAATACATACAAACAGACAGACAGACAACTAGGATTTATATAATAGACTAGCGAAAATAGACTTCCTAACGGTCGTCTATTTTTGCTAGGCTGCCACGTTCTTGGGTGGTTAGACAAAAAAAAAATTTGTCTCTGAATACTTGTTTTGTTTAAAAAGGAAAAAAAAAATGGTTTTATGGCGGGAAAAAATTTTTTTTTTTCGCGCCAAAAAAAAAAAAATTGGGGGAGGCGAAATTTCTTCCCCCCCTTCCCCTTCCCCCCTAAAACAATCGAGAGCGAACGCAGACCCCAATGTATTTCCAATGAACAGTTATACGATAATTCATTTGTCACTAGAAGAAGTTGAAAAAAAAACGAATTCTTTATCATTTAAAGTTAATATGATTATATCATTTGTCTTGGTGGGGCAGATGTTAGCGCGTCGGGCAGTTAGCGTCAAGGTTGTGAGTTCGAATCGCACGCTGAGCGCCGAAATTATTTATTGTTTATTATGTTTTCAAAAATTCCCCAGGACGGACAGAGAGACATCCTGCTCGTTATATTATAAGTGGACTCGCCGCGTTCTTGGGTGGTTAGACAAAAGCAAAGAAAAAAATTTGTCTCCGAATATAATTTTGTTTAAAAAGGCAAAAAAAAAAAATTTTTTCCCGCAAAATTTTTTTTTTCTTTCGCGCCGAAAAAAAAAAATTACCCCCCCTCCGGACCCCCCCCCCCCTGAAAAAATCGAGAGTGAACGCAGACCCAATTGTATTCTGGAAGAACAGATCGAGCGCGGACGCAGACCCCAAAGAATAAAAAGAACCAGAGAAAGTCTTCGTTATATTATAAGTGGACTAGCGAAAATAGACTCCCTAACGGTCGTCTATTTTTGCTAGGCTGTCGCGTTCTTGGGTGATGAGACAAAGAAAAAAAATTTTTTCCGAATATTTTTTTGTTTAAAAAAAAATCAAAATAAAAAATTGGGGGGGGGGGGAATTTCTCCCCCCCCCCTCGCGACCCCTCCCCCCCCTAAAACAATCGAGAGCGAACGCAGACCCCAATGTATTTCCAATGAACAGTTATACGATCATCCATTTGTAACTGGAAGAAGTTGAAAAAAACCTGGATTCTTTATCAGTTAAAATTAATACAATTATATCAGATGTCTTGGTGGGGCAAATGATAGCGCGTTCGGCAGTTAGCGTCAAGGTTGCGAGTTCGAATCGTAGTCTCGGCGCTTAAATTATTTATTGTTTATTTCTAAAATTACGTTTACAAAAATTCTCGACGACCGATAGACAGACAGACAGACAGACTTCCTGACAAAGAAGGTGCTCGTTATATTATAAGTGGACTAGCGAAAATAGACTCCCTAACGGTCGTCTATTTTTGCTAGGCTGCCGCGTTCTTGGGTGGTGAGACAAAAACATTTGTCTCCGAATACTGTTTTGTTTAAAAAGACAAAAAAAAAATTTCCCGCCCAAATTTTTTTTTCCTGCCCAAAAGAAAAAAAAATGGGGAGGGGATCTCGGCCTGGGCGCCGAAATTATTTCTGACTTAGAAATTACGTTTACAAAAATTTTCGACGACGGACAGACAGACAGAAAAGGTGCTCGTTATATTATAAGTTGACTAGCCAAAATAGACTCCCTAACGGTCGTCTATTTTTGCTAGGCTGCCGCGTTCCTGGGTGGTTAGACAAAAGAAATGAAAAAAAAATTGTCTCCGAATACTTTTTTTTGTTTAAAAAGGAAAATAAAATTTTTTTTTTTTTTTTAGGCGGGAAAAAATTTTATTTTTTTTTGGCGGGAAAATTTTTTTTTCGCGCCAAAAAAAAAATGAAAATAAAAAATTGGGGGGGACTTTCTTCCCCCCCACCCAAAAAAAACAATCGAGAGCGAACGCAGACCCCAAGGTATTTCCAATGAACAGTTATACGATCATTCATTTGTAACTGGATAAAGTTGAAAAAAAAACGGATTCTTTATCATTTAAAATTAATACGTGCTATCACTTGTCTTGTTGGGGCAGATGATAGCGCGTTCGGCAGTTAGCGTCAAGGTTGCGAGTTCAAATCGTAGTCTCGGCGCTTAAATTATTTATTGTTTATTTCTGAAATTACGTTTACAATAATTCCCCAGGACGGACAGACAGAAAGACAGACAGACAGACAGAGAAATGCTCGTTATATTATAAGTGGACTAGCCAAAATAGACTCCCTAACGGTCGTCTACTTTTGCTAGGCTGCCGCGTTCCTGGGTGGTTAGACAAAAGAAATGAAAAAAAAATTGTCTCCGAATACTTTTTTTTGTTTAAAAAGGAAAAAAAAATTTTTTTTTTTTTTTTTTTATTAGGCTGAAAAAAATTTTTTTTTTTTTTGGCGGGAAAATTTTTTTTCGCGCCAAAAAAAATGAAAAAAAAAAATTGGGGGGGGACTTTCTTCTCCCCCCCCAAAAAAAAACAATCGAGAGCGAACGCAGACCCCAAGGTATTTCCAATGAACAGTTATACGATCATTCATTTGTAACTGGATAAAGTTGAAAAAAACCCGGATTCTTTATAATTTAAAATTAAGACGATTATATCACTTGTCGTGGTGGAGCAGAGGATAGCGCGTTCGGCAGTTAGCGTCAAGGTTGCGAGTTCGAATCGTAGTCTCGGCGCTTAAATTATTTATTGTTTATTTCTGAAATTACGTTTACAAAAATTCCCCAGGACGGACGGACAGACAGACAGACAGAGAAGTGCTCGTTATATTATAAGTGGACTAGCGAAAATAGACTCCCTAACGGTCGTCTATTTTTGCTAGGCCGCCGCGTTCTTGGTGTGTGAGACAAAGACAAAAAAAATTTGTCTCAGAATACTTTTTTTTGGAAGTAAAAAAAAATTTTTTTTTTTTTTATTAGGCGGAAAAAAATTTTTTTTTTTTTTGCGGGAAAATTTTTTTTTTCGCGCCAAAAGTTTTTTTTTTTCGTGCCAAAAAAAAAATGGAAAAAAAAATATTGGGGGGGGGGAATTCTCCCCCCCCCCCCTCGCGACCCCCCCCCCCCCCTTAAAACAATCGAGTGCGAACGCAGACCCAATGTATTTCCAATGAACAGTTATACGATCATCCATTTGTAACTGGAAGAAGTTGAAAAAAAACCGGATTCTTTATCAGTAAAAATTAAGACGATTATATCACTTGTCTTCGTGGAGCAGATGATAGCGCGTTCGGCAGTTAGCTTCAAAGGTTGCGAGTTCGAATCGTAGTCTCGGCGCTTAAATTATTTATTGTTTATTTCTGAAATTACGTTTACAAAAATTCCCCAGGACGGACAGACAGACAGACAGACAGAAAGACAGATAGACAGAGAAGTGCTCGTTATATTATAAGTGGACTAGCGAAAATAGACTCCCTAACGGTCGTCTATTTTTGCTAGGCTGCCGCGTTCTTGGTGTGCGAGACAAAGATGAAATAAATTTGTCTCAGAATACTTTTTTTGGGAAGAAAAAAAAATTTTTTTTTTTTTGTTTACTAGGCGGAAAAAAAAATTTTTTTTTTTTTTGCTTAGGCGGAAAAAAAATTTTTTTTTTTTTGGCGGGAAAATTTTTTTTTTTCGCGCCAAAAAAGAAAATGGAAAAAAAAAATTGGGGGGGGAATTCTCTTCCCCCCCCTCGCGACCACTCACCCCCCCTAAAACAATCGAGTGCGAACGCAGACCCAAGGTATTTCCAATGAACAGTTATACGATCATCCATTTGTAACTGGAAGAAGTTGAAAAAAAAACAGATTCTTTATCATTTAAAATTAAGACGATTATATCACTTGTCGTTGTGGAGCAGATGATAGCGCGTTCGGCAGTTAGCGTCAAGGTTGTGAGTTCGAATCGTAGTCTCGGCGCTTAAATTATTTATTGTTTATTTCTGAAATTACGTTTACAAAAATTCCCCAGGACGGACAGACAGACATCCTGACAGAAAGACAGACAGACAGAGAAGTGCTCGTTATATTATAAGTGGACTAGCGAAAATAGACTCCCTAACGGTCATCTATTTTTGCTAGGCTGCCGCGTTCTTGGGTGGTGAGACAAAGAAAAAAAATTTTGTCTCCGAATACTTTTTTTGTTTAAAAAGGAAAAAAAAATTTATTTTTTTTTTATTAGACGGAAAAAAAAAATTTTTTTTTGGCGGGAAAATTTTTTTTTTTTGGCGTGAAATTTTTTTTTTTTTCGCGCGAAGAAAAAATGAAAAAAAAAAATTGGGGGGCGGGACTTATCCCCCCACCCCCGTCTGAGCCCCTCCTCCCTGAAAAAATCGAGAGCGAACGCAGACCCAATCGTATTCTGGAAGAACAGACCCAGCGCGGACGCAGACCCCAAAGCATAAAAAAAAGCGATTTGTTCAAGGATTAGAATTAAGAAACTAGTTTCAACTGTTTCCTTTAGCTCAGACGGTGGCGCGTTTGGCTGTTAGCGTCAAGGTTGTGAGTTCGAATCGTGCCGTTGACGCCGAAAATTATTTATTATTTATTTAGTCTTTAATGTATTTGTTTATGTTTCCGACTTTGAAATTAATTAAATAGTAATTATCTCGCCCCCTCCCTCCCTTCTGTTTACAAAAATTCCCCAGGACGGACAGACAGACAGACAGAGAAGGTGCTCGTTATATTATAAGTGGACTAGCGAAAATAGACTCCCTAACGGTCGTCTATTTTTGCTAGGCTGACGCGTTCTTTGGTGTGTGAGACAAAGAAAAAAAAATTTGTCTCAGAATACTTTTTTTTGGAAGAAAAATTTTTTTTTATTTTGGCGCCAAAAAAAAAATGGAAAAAAAAAATGGGGGGGGGAATTCTCCCCCCCCCCCCTCGAGATCCCTCACCCCCCCTAAAACAATCGAGTGCGAACGCAAACCCAAGGTATTTCCAATGAACAGTTATACGATCATCCATTTGTAACTGGAAGAAGTTGAAAAAAACCCGGATTCTTTATCATTTAAAATTAAGACGATTATATCACTTGTCGTGGTGGAGCAGAGGATAGCGCGTTCGGCAGTTAACGTCAAGGTTGCGAGTTCGAATCGTAGTCTCGGCGCTTAAATTATTTATTGTTTATTTCTGAAATTACGTTTACAAAAATTCCCCAGGACGGACAGACAGACAGACAGAGAAGTGCTCGTTATATTATAAGTGGACTAGCGAAAATAGACTCCCTAACGGTCGTCTATTTTTGCTAGGCTGCCGCGTTCTTGGGTGGTTAGACAAAAGAAATGAAAAAAAATTTGTCTCCGAATACTATTTTTTGTTTAAAAAGGAAAAAAAAATTATTTTTTTTTATTATGTGGAAAAAAAAAAAAATTATTTTTTTTTTATTAGGTGGAAAAAAGGTTGCGAGTTCGACTCGTAGTCTGGTCGCTTAAATTATTTATTGTTTATTTCTGAAATTACGTTTACAAAAATTCCCCAAAACGGACAGACAGATATCCTGACATCCTGACATCCTGACAGAGAACCTGCTCGTTATATTATAAGTGGACTAGCCAAAATAGACTCCCTAACGGTCGTCTATTTTAGCTAGGCTGCCGCGTTCTTGGGTGGTTAGACAAACGAAAAGAAAAAATAATTGTCTCCGAATACCATTTTGTTTAAAAAGGCCAAAAAAAAATTTTTTTTTTTTCGCGCCAAAATCTTTTTTTCGCACCCCCAAAAAAATGAACAAAAAAAATTGGGGGAGGGGAAACTTCCCTTCCGGACCCCCCCCTCCCCCTGAAAAAATCGAGAGCGAACGCATACCCAATCGTATTCTGGAAGAACAGATCGAGCGCGGACGTAAACCCCAAAGTATAAAAAGAACCAATTATTATACGATCATTTATTGCTAAATGAGAGATGTGAAAAAAAGCGATTTCTAAACCCACACACACACACGGACCCCCCCCCCACACACACACAACAATCGAGAGCGAACGCAGACCCAATGTATTTTCGAAGAACTGTTATACGTCATTCATTTGTAACGTCATTCATGTAGTGTGACTATCATAAAAAAGAACGCATATTAATGAGCCCTGTTATGGTTCAAGTTAAAAAAAAAATTGCCCCATTCCCCCCAAAAAAATTTATTCTCCACCCCCACACCCCCAAACATTTTACACTCTCCCAACCCTGAGAAATATTTTAAGTTCAAAACAAAAATTCCCCCGACCACCCAAAAAAAGTTTGACCTTCCACCCCCACCCACCCTAAAAAAACTTTATTCTCACCCTACCCTAAGAAGTATTTTAAGTTCAAGAGAAAAAAAAATTTGGCCGACCTACAAAAACATTTCCCCGACCACCCCAAAAATGTTTAGCCCTCCAACCACACCCACCCAAAAAATTTTTACTCTCTCCGAACTCTAAGAAATATTTTACGTTCAAAAAAAAAAAATTTGGCCCAACCCCGCAAAAAATTTTCCCATACTTTCCCCCAAATTTTTTTACCCTCAAAAAAACATTTTTTTACCCCCCAAAAAACTTTTTTTACTCTCCCCCTACACTTAGAAATATTTTAAGTTAAAAAAAATAAATAAATTTTACCCCACCCCAAAAATATTTTCCACGGCCTAATTTTTTATCCTTCACCAAAAAAACTATACTTCCCCGTACCCTAAGAAGTATTTAAAGTTCAAGAGAAAAAAACCCACCACCCAAAAAATTTTCCCGCCCCCCCACCCCCAAATTTTTTATTCTCTAACCCCATCCCTCAAAAAAAATTGTGTTCACTCTCCCTCTACCCTGAGAAGTATTTTAAGTTAAAAAAGAAAGAAAAAAAAATTTGGCCCCAACTCGGTAGGAGTGGAGGGTAAAAAAAAATGTTTACTCTCCCCCAACCCTGAGAAATATATAAAGTTACAAAAAATAAAATTGGTCCCACTCCCAAACCATTTTACTGATTGAGACGTTGTTTAGTATGTATAGAACTATTAGTGAAAACAATGGTGGTGCATAATTATTTATTCCTTTAATTTTACTGATATGGATACAAATATGAGTGAAGACAATGGTGGAGCATAATTATTTATTCCTTTAATTTTACTGATTGAGACGTTATTTTATATGTATACAAATATTAGTGAAAACAATGGCGGTACATAATAATTTCTCCTTTAACTTTACTGATTGAGACGTTATTTTATATGTATACAAATCTGAGTGAAAACAATGGTGGAGTATAATTATTTATTCCTTGAATTTTACTGATTGAGACGTTATTTTATATGTATACAAATATTAGTGAAAACATTGGCGGAGCATAATTAGTTCAATGTTTTAATTTTACTGATAGAGACGTTATTTAATATCAATACAAATATTAGTGAAAACAATGGTGGAGCATAATTATTTCCTCATTTACTGATGGAGACGTTATTTTATATGTATACAAATATTAGTGATGGCATTTGTCATATCTAACAATCATTTTCTTAATGTGTGCCATCGTCGGGTCCGTAACATCTACCGTCTTGCCCACACAGCTTACGCTGAACCCAGTCTCTTGTTGTGCGGAAACAACTCCATCACGTCGGCTACAGGCGTCCAGCAAAGCGAGCCAATGGGCCCCCTCCTTTTTTCTCTGGCCGTCGACGACATTGCCCAATCTTCCTCGACACCGATCAACATTTGGTATCTTGACGACCCACTTTAGGCGGCTCTATCGATTCGGTGCTCCACAACATTGAACGGATCGTCCCAGCTCTGGCTGATATTGGTTTGTTAGTTAACCCTAACAAATCTGAAATAATCAACTTGAACTGTTCCACCGTGGAGTTTCAACGGGGAATAGATGGCCTACGACTCGCCCTGGGATCCGTCTCAATAACTGAACGGGACAACACAATAATTCTTGGGTCGCCTATCTGCTCTAAAGGTATAGCTGCATCCCTACAAGACAAGTCTACAAAGCTAGAGTCTATGGCAGAGTGCATCAACATGATCGACGCTCATGCGGCACTGTTCCTGCTGCAAAACTGTTTTGCAATGCCCAGACTTCTATTCACACTGAGAAGTGCTCCATGTTACAACAAAGTCGATCTTCTGGAAAATTTTGACAAAATTTTACGTCGCTGGGCCAGTGAAATTTGTAATGTTAATTTTGACGACACCGGTTGGCGCCAGGCCACTTTACCGTTTCGGTTCGGTGGCCTTGGTTTGCGCTCTGCAACCGATACTGCGCTGCCGGCTTATGCTTCCTCGACTCACACTTCGGCAGTTCTCGCTGACGAGATTCTCTCCTCATATCTCGAATCCCTGTCTTCAGATCTTTTGACAGCCGTTTTGTCAACATGGACGTCAACAAACATTCAGCAACCACCCGATCTCATACATCAGTCGTCCTAGGACGACATTCAATGTCAATCCATGTTTGCCGAACTCGTCCGTAGCAGTAACCAGCATAGAGTTGCCTGCCTGAGAGTGTCGGCTTAACCTTATAGCGGTGCTTGGCTCAGTGCCATCCCTTCAGCGACACTTGGAACCCTCTTGGACAATGACACTATCCGGATCACCGTCTCACAACGGCTGGGACTCCGTTTGTGCCACCAACACCGGTGTCGCTGTGGGCAGGTCGTTGACGAGTTTGCCCTGCATCCTCTCTCTTGTCGATTTAGTGCCGGCCGCCTTGCCTCGCCACTCCGCCCTTAATGACGTAGTCAGGCGAGGTCTCGACTCGGCAGGTTTTGCATCAGTCCTTGAACCAGTCGGAAAGCCGCTGATCTGGGACGCCACTTGTTCCGACTCCTTTTCACCAGCAAGGATTGCGGAATCCGCGGTGAAGCCCGGCACGGCGGCTCTGCTTGCCGAAACAAGGAAGCGCGGAAAATATAGCTCGCTTACTGATCGTTTCGTCTTCCAACCAATTTCAGTGGAAACGTCGGGTGTGCTTGGCCCCGAGACTGTTAAATTTTTTCAGGACATTGGACGGAGGATTTCAACGTCTAGGCACGAGCCCCGTGAGTCAGCCTGGTTGTTCCAACGCATCTCCCTGACTATCGTTCGTGGCAACGCTATGTCAGTAACGGCGGCGTCACTTCCGTTCTAATCGTCATCTGTTGACTCTCTCTTTCTCTGACAATTGTTTAAAGCCTTATTGTTTTTTATGGAATAATTGTACGTGAGTAAACAACCTTATATCATAAAAAATACTCTTACCCAAGTCACTAATTACTAGCTAATAATGAAATAAAATTTCGACATAGAACTGAAAAAAAATAGTGAAAACAATGGCGGAGCAAAATTATTTCTCCTTTAATTTTACTTATTGAGACGTTGTTTTATATGTATACAATAACTAACGAAAACAATGGCGAAACATAATTATTTCCTCCTTTAATTTTACTTATTGTGATGTTATTTAATATGTATATTATTAGTAAAAACAATGGTGGAGCCTAATTATTTATTCCTTTAATTTTACTGATTTAGACGTTATTTAATGTGTACAAATATTAGTGAAAACAATATTGGAGCATAATTATTTATTCCTTGTATTTTACTGATTGAGACGTTATTTAATATGTATACAAATATTAGTGCAAACAATGGCGGAGCATAATTATTTAGTCCTTTAATTTTACTGATTGAGACGTTATTTAATATGTATACAAATATGAGTGAAAACAATGGCGGAGCATAATTATTTAGTCCTTTAATTTTACTGATTGAAACGTTATTTTATATGTATACAAATATTAGTGAAGGCAATGGCGGAGCATAATTATTTTTCCTTTAATTTTACTAATTAAAGCGTTATTTAATATTATACATATATTAGTGAAAACAATGGTGGAGCATAATTATTTTGTTGTTACTTTACTGATTGAGACGTTATTTTATATGCATACACATATTAGTGAAGGCAATGGCGGAGCATAATTATTTTCCTTTTAATTTTACTAATTGATACATTATTTAATATGGATACAAATATTAGTGAAATCAATGGCGGACCATAATTATTTATTCCTTTAATTTAACTGATTGAAGCGTTATTTAATATGTATACAAATATTAGTGAAAACAATGGCGGACCATAATTATTTATTTCTTTAATTTAACTGATTGAAGCGTTATTTTATATGTATATAAATATTAGTGAAAACAATGGTGGAGCATAATTATTTTGTTTTTACTTTACTGATTGAGACGTTATTTAATATGTATACAAATATTAGTGAAAACAATGGCGGAGCATAATTATTTTGTCCTTTAATTTAACTGATTGAAGCGTTATTTAATATTGAAAACTTAAACCCCATGGAAATTCCACGCTTTCTTCATCTATCTTCATAATTTACTTTTAATGATAATATTTCGTTTGAAATAATAACTTTATGCAAGGTTTAATAATATTAAGTCGCCATTATCAGTTAAATAGTCTTTAAATAAATAAAACAAACATTATTCATAATAATTTATTTCTTTTTTAAAAAAATTTTATAAGAATTTATTTCTTTTTCAAATATAACATATTCTTTTTCTTCTTACTGTAAAACAATACTTTTTAACTAAAATTTTTATTTTAAATAAATAAAACGAAAGCATTAACCTTTTTAGTTAATTAGTTAGTTAGTTAGTTTAGTTAATTTATAGTTTTTTTCTTTCTTACCATAAAAATGATTGTCAGCTAAATATTCTTAAAATAAATAAAACGAATCTATTTAATTTTTTACATTGCATTTTCAGTGATCGGGCGATCCCATCTTTGAAAAAAGATGATGATGGGTAATAACGTATGTACGAACATTAAATTGCCTTTATATAGATAAACAACAGCTTTGTGTATACCTTTTATAAGAAAAAAATTTTAATTGAGGAAATATGTGAAATCTTTTTAATATTTTAATATGTACAAACGGGTCACCACTTATAAAGGCCAAACGTCCACTCGAGGATAAGGGTTAAATACATATATATTTACCAATTTATTGAATGAAGTTTACACTAAATTGAAATAGAAGCCGATTTCAGCGGGTGAAAGTGTTATTCTTGAGGTTTGGAAGTCCAATCAGAATCGAACAGATGCGTTGGCAGCGTAGACAGTGGCAAGATTAGCGTATGAAATAACAGAACCTATGGTGTATGTGAGGAAGGGGACGAGGGTAAGCCGTTCGACGGTTGATTGTGCAATAATCAATATCCAATCTAGGTCAATGCCATGTCAAGTAGAGAAATGGATCAACTGTTGACAACGGTAGCTCTGTGTAATGGTGACGTCAATCAACAGTTCTGTGACAAGTGCAAAAAATGGAAGAAGAAAAAAATCAACGGAAAGATTCTCCCGTCCTCATTTTTTATTATTTCACTTTGTTCTCAAAGATCAAGAGCTAACACTTGATTTCATTATGAGTTACATTTATATCCGAGGGCTCTTCTATGGAGTGTTCTTTTAGGGCTGCTACTTGTACGTCATTGCAGCTTGGTTTTCCAGAGATTGTGTCGAGGTACTTTTTTAGATTTGATTTTGATTGATTAGACCAATTACCCCTACCCAGGGCTTTACGCGCTCCACTACTTTTGGAGCTGCTCCCGCTCCTGCTCCAACGTCCAAAATTGGAGCTGGCTCCTCTCACGCTCCCCATTTTCAAAAAGGAGTCGCTCCTGCTCCAACTCCTATAAAAAAGGAGCGGCTCTTTTTCAGCGCTCCATAATGAAAATGTACCTTCTTTCATAAATGTTCTATTCTGCCAATGAATGGTCGAAGGATAGGGGTGGGCGTCAAAGGATCTCATTGATATGAGTTGGGGTGTCACTTTAAGTAAGATAATATTTGACAAAATCTCGCTAATATTTTGAGAGTTATAGGAGAACATGTCGGACGAAGTATAGGATTATACGTAAATTTTCGTTTCCTGAGGTAAAAAATAGAAATAGAAATATCCCTGAAGTATTTTGAAACAATTTTAATTATTTTTTCAGGAAAGGAAAATTTTACCCGATATTTTTTTTATTTATTTTGGAAGGGAATTTAGATTTGTTTTAAGTAAATGAAGTTTTACTTTTAAACATTATTAGTGATTATTTTCTTTTTAAAGACTCTGGAAGAGTAGAGACAGCCAGGAC
The DNA here is from genome assembly GCA_963556195.1 of Sepiola atlantica. Lineage (NCBI taxonomy): Eukaryota > Metazoa > Mollusca > Cephalopoda > Sepiida > Sepiolidae > Sepiola > Sepiola atlantica. The sequence goes on along the minus strand of OY744522.1, from coordinate 94,802,658 downwards.
AACATTACTCGTCATGTTGTTTAATATTTGTTTGTTTTACGAACGTAACTATTTTATTTATCTACCTCCCACAGCGGTAAGATGTGACACAAGGTCGGGAAATTGGGATTTGATAAACCAGCGCTCGAGAAAGTGAGCACTCTGGCTGTTTAAAAATTGCCTGGACAGCCCCGTTGGCATTCCCCGGTAGGGGCGCCGCAGGCAGTAAGTAACTTACTCCTCCCCAAAGAGGAGAGGCAAAGCCTGGGAGGGTGGACCTCCTATAACTGCACAGGATATACCCACAGACCGACGTAAATCAAGCCCTGAAGGCCAAGACAATACCAGTCTATGGGGTGCAGTATCCATCGGAACAGATACTACACGTTGATCCCGGCCGAACAGAGAAACGCGCAAGTACTTTCAAACAAATCGATTTATCCTTTTTTTTCTATAGTACAATTTGGGGCGAAAAAAAACCCATGAAGTTTATTTTTTAAAGATTGAATAAAAAAAATATTTTTCATAAGTTGCCCCAAAAATATCAATAAATTGTCAATAAACAATTCAGATATCTATTTAATGTCTTAAAATTTCATACAAAATATCTGGCCTAGAACTTGGGAGTTGAAAAAATATCGGGTCAAATTTTCCTCATCCCCCCCCCAAAAAAAAAAATGAACTGGAGCAAGTTTTCCTAGGTCATATTAAAATTAAAAAGTCATATTAAAATTAAAAATTTGAAAAAAAGGTGAAACGTCTATATTTGAAATCTCTAACAAAAGCAAACTGTTTACAATTTTAATATTCGATAATAGATTTTTTAAGATAAAGAAAGATATCTAATTTACTTTCGGTTCTACAAAAACAACAAATTAGTCAGAAAGTCTAATTATTTGCTTTTTAAAATTAAAATTTAAGATATTTCCTTAATTTAATTAAGTTTAAACATTGGTCTTATTGTAGAATAGGGACCGCTATTTTCTTTTGCTCATTTCGCTTGGTATTCGCCCAAATTTAGGATGAAACTGGTTGCTGGTCTTAATTGTATTTTTGGTCCTGAAATAAAATTCTCATTTACTTTTTAAATTATTGAGAATCTAACTTTAATTCCAGGTTTTAATCGCTGGCGGCCATGTTGGTTTTTATTGTTTTTTTCGTTGGACTAAATATATTTTTTCCTTGGATTAAAGATATTTTTACTGCTTTAACATTTTATTACACACAAAAAAAAACTTTGAACATTCTATTTACAAAAGCAAGTTTTAACGGAATTTAACGAATTGAAAAGCAAGCATGAAAAGGTTAAAACATACTAGTCTTCACAAATTTAAGAATTTAAAAAAATGTCGTCAAAAAGACGACGGGAAAAATTGTGGCATAAAAGTTCAATTTGATATATGCTAAATAATAAATTAGAATTTTTTGTCAGGACAAAATGTACCCTTTCAACCCCAAAAAATCGATTTTATCGAACATTTGGGTGAATACCGAGCGAAATGGGCGAGAAAATCCAAAGGCCCCTATAGTATAATTGAATCTAAAATTCTTTATTTAAAAATTCTTTATTTAAAAATTCTTTATTTAAAAATAGCTTATTTATTCAAACACAATAAACATCCTATCATAAATACAAAAAAAGTTCAAATCTATAAGAAAATAACGTCAAAGACATCTATAGACTCACTGGCTCATTTAAAGACATTTGGTGCTAAATTGTCTGTCTTCTGCCTTAAGAAAACTGTCCCATCAAAAATTTAACACATAGATGTAAAAAGTCTGAGAACTTCAAATGTTCTCCTTCTTTTTCCTGTCTCTCCCTCCCTCTCCCTCTCTCTCTCTCTCTCTCTCTCTCTCTCTCTCTCTCTCTCCCTATCTCATATATATTTAACAGATATAATTTAAAAAAATAACTCAGAGTAAACTCTGAGATTTTCTTTTCTTTTCCTTTTTATTGCTGAATAATAAAACTAAACATTAGTTTAAAAGAAAAAAAATCAAATAATTTTGGAGCGAGGAGCGCGGAGCGATAAAACCACCGCTCTTTAGTCCCAAATGGAGTTGCTCCCGCTCCGCTCCACTCCCGCTGAATATAAAATGAGCCCTCCTCTCCTTCGCTCCAGCAAAAAAGAGCGTGCTCCTGGAGCGCGCTCCTTTTTGGAGGGCTCCGTAACGCCCTGCCCCTACCTCAGTGTTTCTCATTCTCTCTCCCCCACTCAAGGTGAAAACATGAGAAAACCCGACACACACTGATTGCTCAACAAACTAAAAAACATTTTTTTCAAGAAAACCACATTATGGTTTTAGAAAAAGTACAACACAAAAAAGAACGTTATGCGTCAGAAGCGACAAAACAAAATCAAAAATTGTTTGTTTCGTTCTCTCTCTTCCTGCATTTTTACCGATTTGTCGTCCTTCCCTTCAGAAGACCCGCTATACTTTGTTTTCGTTGCAGCTCTATTCGTGATGCGACGATTCCAATATTTTCCTGATTGTATCAATTACCGATTATCTTCTATATTCCCGATTCCGATACAATTACTGATTCGGATTCCGATTCTTTTAAAATCTCTAAATGTTTAGCTATAGAGTCGTTGCCTGTTTTTTTTTTATAATTTTCGGATTACCGTAAAAAAACCTATGTAACATGTGCATTTATTTTCGCAAACCTAAAAATACACTTGTGGGGGGGTCTATAGATTTTTGTTTTACTGCTAGTTTAAAATCAATTCATTATTTTATCATTAGTACCAGCACTGGCAAATCAGATTTTAAATATAAACAAAGAAAAAATAATTAAAAGAATCGTTTTTGGCATCAGCAAATAGACATATTTTCCCCCGATTCCGATGCCCCCAAATTTTCACTTTTCCGACTCCCGATTCCGATTAATCGTCCCAATACTAATCTCTACCAATTTCTCGCTGAAATAGTTTTGTAACTTTTGTACGAAATCGTAGGTGTTATATTTGCACCTACCGAGCGTCGTGTATAAATACTTTATACACCCATGTCGTTGTTGTTGTTGTGTACCCAGGTTGTTGATCGTTGTTGACACAAAACCATGCAGACGTCAATGAACAGTTTTCAACAAGATTCATTTAAAACAGGGAAGAACAGTCACAGAGGTCGTATGCGTGCGGGGGAGAGAGAGACGGAAAGACTGTCTCGCCACACACGGCCACACTCTTTGCAATTGGTGACAGTAGACGGACGCGTCTTTCCTCGTTGAAATCTCGCCAGCTAACAAAGAGAGAGAGAGCTTCGCCCGGAAACCACATGGTTTTATAACTTCCGCCTCCTGTTACTCTCTGACCTTTGACCTTTAAACTTTTCCACTTACGAAAGAGTTCGTGAAGAATTAGAGTGCAAAGGGTCCAAGAACGTTTTGATGAAATAGCTGTGTGTATATATTATCGCACATGTGTTGTCAGTGATGGAGTGTATGTATCAGCTTATGTTCGGTGAACGGCGTTTGTGTGCTTCGCTGGGCGTACAGAAGTTCGTGTGTACCTCTAGTTATGCGTGTGATACTTGCCGAAAGCCTATGTTGTCTCTAGAAAATAGGAAGAAGGGCGTTGTGTTTGGGGTTTATAGGTGACAATCCAGGAGGAGTCAAGATCAGGATCCGTCGTTTTCTGGTTGCTTCTGCCTCTGCGTATGGCAAGCTATGATATGTCAGGCGCAAACCCGCAGATCCATGGAGTAGTGATAACATAGTTTCTCCTATGCACGTGTAACAACCATCGGTGTGCGTGCTATGGGGCAAACCTTCCCCAACTTCGTATGCACACGCTGGGCCTTACTTTTCTGGGTGTCGATTGTAAAAACCTGCAATATTGCAGGTATAACAAATAGTCAGAGTCGATGAGTATGACTTCATGCAGACCAGACAATCCTGAAGCTCAACAACAACAGCAACGATGATGATAATAGTAGCAGCACAGCTCTGAAATCCATTTTTCCATGTCCTGGTTTTACATGGGTTAGCAATTGTCCATTAAACAGTGTTTTGATCTAGCTGTTGGTGTCATGGAAGCTGGAAAAAATTTTGAATGGCCTTTCGGTAGATGTATCCCTCGCTTTTTCAGCGATTTTTTAACGTATCCATGAACCGTTTAGCCTGACCATTAATTCTCACATGGTACGGCGCGATCGTGATATGCTCCACTACAAAAATATTATTTTACATTCACTAGATGTAAATTGCGTTTCTTTGTCCGATACAATACAGTTAACGACCCCAAACCGGGCGAACAATTCATGTAAAAAAAACTAATGGTTACTTCCGTATTTGGTTTTTTACATTTTCATATTTCTTGCCATTTCGAGAAACTGTCCGCCACTATTAGTTCATACAAACCATCCAGTGAACCAGAAAAATCTATGTGGATCCTAGTCCACAGTTCGTCAGATTTCGGCCAAGGTCTAAACTTTATAGGCGGTGTCTTCGCTGCCAAAACACAGCATCTGCATATTTCACCACATTTACAATGTCTTTGTCTATGCTTGTCCAATACACATGACTTCTTATGAGTCTTTTAATTCTCGAAATTCTCTGGTGACCGACATGAAATTCTATTATTATGCTTTTCTGTAATGATGCAAGAATATCCACTCGTACATAACTATTTCATTACAGATTGAATACACTTCTTACATAACTATTTCATTACAGATTAAATACACTTCTTACATAACTATTTTATTACAGATTGAATACACTTCTTACATAACTATTTCGTTACAGATTAAATACACTTCTTACATAACTATTTTATTACAGATTAAATACACTTCTTACATAACTATTTTATTACAGATTGAATACACTTCTTACATAACTATTTCGTTACAGATTAAATACACTTCTTACATAACTATTTCATTACAGATTGAATACACTTCTTACATAACTATTTCGTTACAGATTAAATACACTTCTTACATAACTATTTCGTTACAGATTGAATACACTTCTTACATAACTATTTCATTACAGACTGAATACACTTCTTACATAACTATTTAATTACAGATTGAATACACTTAGATTTGTCGCTGTTTTTCTTTATAAATGGTGTCTTATTACTAAAATAAATTATCAGAAGTAGACATTAATGGATTTTAACACAAACCCGTCGAAGAAAATCTTTGGACAAATTGGGATATAAACTGATTCATTCAAAATTGCTTTTTACCATAATTAGATGATTATATTCTGATTTCGTGCCCCCAAGAATATCGCTTGTCAAGCTCATTTGATGTAGCCTCTCTAGAGTTGGAAACTAATGCATAAATGAGAGTTTTTGGGTTAGCAGTATAGAACAGTTGAGGTAGCAGGTTTAGTTCACAAGGGAAGGCCAAGGAAAACATGGGTGGAAGTGATAAAACTGAACCTGAGGGGTATAGGGATAAATAAAGACCTGGCAGGGATAGGTTAGTTTGGAAGTCAATTTCTTAAAGCCGTCCAACGCATGCCAACATGTAAAACGGATATTAAACAGATGATGATGATGATGATGATGATGATGATGATGATGATGATGATGATGATGATGATGATGATGATGCCCTTTTGATGCATCATTTATACTGCAGTTTAGGACTTTGTCAGCTCGATGCTAAAAAGCCTTTCATACTAAAGTCAATATTGTAGCACTATGGCGACCGATTCTTCGATCCCCGCAGATTATCTGGATGGCGGCTTCTCATGCAATCATTTAGAATCTCGTTGTGTAGATGACATGCGGTAGCAATTCCTTTCCTCTCTGCTTCTCTCTCATTGTAGTCCTCCTCTTTTCTTTTTAATAACAGTGGTCGTAAATAAAGAATAGCACAAAATAATAACGTTTCCATAGGGGAATAGGAGCGCTGTCACGAAATTGACCGTTGTCTTCCACAGTCCAGAAAGGAAACGAATGGTCTGATCGGCTTATTTGTACTTCCCCTCTGTGATGCAACCCTCTGTACACAAATCTCTTCAGCTCTAAATTTGAACTTTGAATGAAATTTACCATTCTCTGATAAATCGTAAACTGACATGGAATATTTCCAATTCTAACTTTATTTTTACATGCTCAAATTTAAATATTATTACAAATGCAAAATAAAAAATAATAAACACATGGTTCTGCATAGATCGAACAGAATTCCTAAAAGAAAAATATTTGTAAAGATGATGCTTAATGTATCTATTTATTTACATCTGTTGAAAGAAATAAATAAATAGATACCAATATATTTTCGTTGAAAAACGCCTTCTAAAGTTGAACCAAAATGACTGAAATTAATCCAACATCAACGCTTGTGACTAATACTTGCCCGCTGGTCAGTTGGTTCGCCATTATTAAAGTTTAGTTTTGGTTTTAGATTCACCAAAATTACTGATCTTATTGGGAACTCCATCTACATTTACAGCTCATCGGATAAAATATAGAATTCCTCCATGTACCTAGTGTTAGACGGAATTTGCATGAATAGAGCCTCTTCGCAAGTGCTTTCTATCTGTATAACACATCACGATGAGATTGCTTCCCTGCATATTACAATATGGTCGTCTTTGAATACAATGGCAACAGATTCCTGTTATGAACCGTCCCAACAAGTTTTTAAACTAAGTCCAATCTAGTAATCATTTTCAATTCTCTTATAACATTCTTTATCTCTGGCGATCCTTCCATCTCATAAATCCTTATCTTCAAGTGCCTTTTCGCCTTGAAGAATGCTGATACATTAGTAAATATTTTTTAAAAATACAAGTCCACCTTTAACAATTACAAAAGAAAATAAATATAAGTTAATACTTACAAAAGAAGACTTGGTAAATGTTCAAATGCCAATTTTATTTGCGCCAAAGAATTTAATACATTTTAGAAATTGTAGGGTAAACTATGCATTTAATAGGTCAGGAAAGAACCGCTATTAAATTGCTGAAAGAACTTTTTATTTAAAAAGTTCAGTAAATAGCTATTTTTTCTTAATTGAAATCGCTTCAGACAAGGCATGAAGCCAGTTGATGTAAGAATCTAACAAGAACGAAATATTATTATCGCAAAGACAGGAGATGCCTATTGGCTTTAGTCTTGAAAAGACCAAGGCAATAGGTAGGAGGAAAACAGTCAGCAGGAAGAGAGTTCCACAAACCTTCAGTTCTTGGAAAGAAACTACTGGAATAGGTAGCTGCATTATAATGAGGTGTCAAAACAGCGAATTGGTGGAGACCACTAGAATAACCGATAAAACGAACTGAAAGAAAGAAAGCAAGGGAATAGATCACAAAATTCTGAAGAACACATAGCAGGGCGTTACGAGGCCCTCCAAAAAAGAGCGTGCTCCAGGAGCACGCTCCTTTTTGCTGGAGCGAAGGAGAGGAGGGCTCATTTTATATTCAGCGGGAGTGGAGCGGAGCGGGAGTAACTCCATTTGGGACTAAAGAGCGGTGTTTTTATCGCTCCTCGCTCCAAAATTATTTGATTTTTTTTCTTTTAAACATTAGTTTTTTATTCAGCAATAAAAAGGATAAGAAAAGAAAGTCTCAGAGTTTACTCTGAGTTATTTTTTAAAATTATATCGGGTAAATATATATGAGATAGGTAGAGAAAGAGAGGGAGGGAGATACAGGGAGAAAGAAGGAGAACATTTGAAGTTCTCAGATGTTCACACCTATGTGTTAAATTTTTGATGGGACAGTTTTCTTAAGGCAGAAGACAGACAATTTAGCATCAAATGTCTTTAAATGAGCCAGTGAGTCTATAGATGTCTTTAAAGTTATTTTCTTATAGATTTGAACTTTTTTTGTATTTATGACAAGGATGTTTATTGTGATTGAATAAATAAGCCAATTTTTCTTTTAATTCGTGTTTTTAAATAAAGAATTTTAGGTTCAATTATACTATCAGCGCCTTTGGATTTTCTCGCCCATTTCGCTCGGTGTTCACCCAAATGTTCGATAAAATCGATTTTTGCCGTGAAATGGTACATTTTGTCCTGACAAAAAATTCTAATTTATTTTTTAGCACATATCAAATTGAACTTTTATGCCACATTTTTACCCGTCGTCTTTTCGGCGATATTTTTTGTTATTCTTAAATTCACGACTAGTATGTTTTAACCTTTTCATGTTTGCTTTTCAATTCGTTAAATTCCGTTAAAACTTGCTTTTGTAAATAGAATGTTCAAAGTTTTTTTTGTGTGTAATAAAATGTTAAAGCAGTAAAATATCTTTAATCCAAGGAAAAAATATATTTAGTCCAACGAAAAAAACAATAAAAACCAACATGGCCGCCAGCGATTAAAACCTGGAATTAAAGTTAGATTCTCAAAAATTTTAAAAGTAAATGAGAATTTTATTTCAGGACCAAAAATACAATTAAGACCAGCAATCAGTTTCATCCTAAATTTGGGCGAATACCAAGCGAAATGAGCAAAAGAAAACAGCGCTCTCTATTCTACAATTAAACCAATGTTTTAACTTAATTAAATTAAAGAAAATATCTTAAATTTTAATTTTAAAAAGCAAATAATTAGACTTTCTGACTAATTTGTTGTTTTTGTAGAACCGAAAGTAGATTAGATATCTTTCTTTATCTTAAAAAATCTATTATCGAATATTACAATTGTAAACAGTTTGCTTTTGTTAGAGATTTCAAATATAGACGTTTCACCTTTTTTTCAAATTTTTAATTTTAATAAATGTTTTTGCCCGACCTAGGAAAACTTGCTCCAGTTCATTTTTTTTTTGGGGGGGGGGGGAATTTGACCCGATATTTTTTCAACTCCCAAGTTCTAGGCCAGATATTTTGTATGAAATTTTAAGACATTAAATAGATCTCTGAATCATTTATTGACACTTTATTGATATTTTTGGGGCAGCTTATGAAAAAAAAAATTTTTATTCAATCTTTAAAAAATGAACTTCATTGGGGTTTTTTCGACCCAAATTGTACTATAGAAAAAAGATGGAAAATCGATTTGTTTGAAAGTACTTGCGCGTTATAAAAATAATATACATTATACAATATATTTACGTTCGTAAAACAAATTAATATTAAACAAACACAAGACGAGTAATGTTGCCCTGGCTCTTCCAGAGAAATTTTTTCTTTAAAAAGAAAATAATCACTAATAATGTTTAAAAGTAAAACTTCATTTACTTAAAGCAAATCTAAATTTCCTTCCAAAATAAATAGAAAAAATATCGGGTAAAATTTTTCTTTCCTGAAAAAATAAGTTGTTAATGTAATGAAAATTAAAATTGTTTCAAAATACTTCAGGGATATTTCTATTTCTATTTTTTACCTCAGGAAACGAAAATTTACGTATAATTCTATACTTCGTTCAACATCTTCTCCTATAACTCTCAAAATATTAGCGAGATTTTGTCAAATATTATCTTACGGTCTTACACTTAAAGTGACATCCCAACACATATCGATGAGATCCTTTGATGCCCACCCCTATCCTTCAACCACTCATTGGCAGAATAGAACGTTTATGAAAGAAGGTACATTTTCATTATGGACTGCTGAAAAAGAGCCGCTCCTTTTTTATAGGAGTTGGGACAGGAGCGGCTCCTTTTTGAAAGTGGAGAGCGTGAGAGAAGCCACCTCCAATTTTGGACGTTGGAGCAGGAGCGGGAGCAGCTCCAAAAGTAATGGAGCGCGTAAAGCCCTGCATAATACAGGGTGACCCAAAAGTGTTTCGTCCGAATGAAATAAATTTGGGGGCATACCTAGTTTATTATATTCACAACATCATATCAAAACACTAGGGTCTTTGGCCTTTTTTTCTCCATTCTACAGCATGTGTTCTAGATGGACTCCTTTTAGCTCCGTGCATTTCCTGAAGCGCAGAACGAAGTTGTCCATGACGTTCTTACAGACTGAATTGGGACTGTTGGCTTCCTTGAGTTCCGTGATGGTTCTGGGGTTCCCTGCGTAATCCTGTCCTTAAGATAGCCCCAAAGGAAATAATCGGGGGGGGGGCTTAGGTCCGGGCTATGGGGTGGCCACTCAAAATTAGTCTTGAGACTGATCACTCGGCCTCCGAAGTTCTCTTTCAGCCAATCTCGGGACAGGTTTGAGGTGTGAGAAATTGCTCCGTCTGGAACCAGAACTTGCTCATGAGCGACGGGTAGAGGGTCTGGAGCTCACTCTTGAAGGTTTTGAGGACCTCCTCATACCGCTCCTTGGTGACTGTCACTGCTGCGCCAGATTCTTCGATGAAGATTGGTCCGATGATGCCTCTGACCGAGATTGCAGCCCACACCGGGCAATTAGGAGAGTGCAGGGGCTTGGTGGCTACTTCATTGGGTCTGGAGGACCCCCAGAAGACATTTGTCTTGGAGTTTGCCTTTCCGTCAAGATGGAAGTGGGCTTTATCTGAGGTCCAAAGGAGGTTAAGGAAACCTGGTGTCTCCTCGATCTTATCGAGCATCTTGACTGCCATAGCGCTCCTCTGCTTCTTATCTGAGGCTGTAAGGGTCGACAGCGTCTGTATTCTGTATGGGTAAGCCCTGATATCGTTCACCAGCACTCTCCTGCAAGTCTCACGGGAGATACCGAGGAACTGACTTCGCTTATGCACAGAGTGTTTCGGACTCTCCTGGAGAGACTCTCTCACACTTTCGACCAGCTCGGCTGTCCGCTTTTTGGGACCTGCCGAGTGGCTTGGACGGTTCTCACTGGCAGCGTTGAAGTTCTCCACCGTCCCATACTTCTCGAAGTGGTCCACCCAGTTCTGAATTCTGCTTTTGGGTGGATCCTTTTCACATCCGAACTGATGCATGAAACTGTCCTAGGTTTTCTTAAACGAGCATGTCTTGTACTAAAATTTAACACAGTGTATTCTTTATCCCAGCTTCCACTGAGGTCTTGGTGTACTCACGGTCGTTGATTCTGCCATGTCATGTAAAATAAGGGCAATCGGTGAATAAATAAAGGAGATATCACATAAAGTGTACACGGGGCCCGTTTTTTTTTAGTCACCCTGTAGTATTTATAGAAAAGACTAGTAACATCATGTCTGTGAGAGAGAGGGTGCAGAGAAGAAGAAAGTGTGCGGCCAATCAAATTACAGATACGTTTCTGCACCTTATCAAGAACCCTCAAATGGGACAGAGATTCACCAGCCCAAATATGACAACAGTACTCCATACATAGTGTGATAGCAGACTTGTAGAGATAGAGAATAGCCTCAGGTGTGAGAAAGTGTTTGGAGCGACTTTACGAGAAGCAGAAAGAGCAATGGATTTCATGTATCAACTCCAAGAAAGATGTGATGCGAAAAAAAGACCAACAAGTTTAAAAGAAGAGCCATCCATGAGAATCTCAAAAAGAAAAGGAGCCCACGATTGAAATACACGAACTGAGTCATAACAGGATTAAACGAAACAACCCAGGTCATCTTCTAGATCTGCTTTATATTTCAACTGATTCCAGGGAGATTGGCCAGAATAGAGTATGCTATCATCAGCACAGATGTTAATCTTCTGAATAATATTCTCAGGAAGATCATTGATATAGAGAAAAAACAGTGTTGTGCCTAGAATAGAGCCCTGAGGAACACCCGCATTGATAGACCTAATAATGTCAAGAACTTTACCACTAATACTAATATAATAATATACTATTATAATTATCATCTATTATATAAACGTCACCTGTCTGTATGTATGTATGTATGTATGTATGTATGTATGTATGTATGTATGTATGTATGTATGTTGGTCTTCTCTTCCGATACTACCCAACAAACACTCACACAGTTGACATTAGTCTAACCAGCCAGCCTCCGGGCGTGTTATGTCTGAGAATTGGGGGAAAACGTTCATATTTTCGTATAGAAATGGCTCGAAACGTTGAGGGGGGGTTGCAAAATCCAGACAGAGTACAAAAACGATTTGCGCTTGCGTAAAATATATGTCACTTCCGCAACAAGACAATTTTGAATGCGGAACCTATGACAAACGTAAGTCCAAACTAAAGTAATTTAAAGTTTACAAACGTTTTTTATTTGTTTCTGTAATCAACAATTATAAACAACTTAATTTTTATTTAAATAAAAAACTTCGCTAATCTTATTTGTTTATTAAACGTATCGTAAAAAAAAACACTATAAGACTTTATTATGCATCTGCCCTCGTGGGGAGGCAAGTAAATACTGACACAAAAACATTTTTGTTTAGTTTTCCACCGTGAAACGCAATATATTTTAATAAATACACAAAATATATACATTTTAAAAAATCACCGTACAACAGTCATTTGGCCTCCCCATCCATAATCAACAAATAGACGAAGAAATAATTATGCTTCGCCATAGTTTTCACTAATATTTTTATTAATATAAAATAAAATAACGTTTCCATTGCATGAAGTTACACTAAGAAATAATTATGCTTCACCATGGTTTTCACTAATATTTTTATTAATATAAAATACCGTTTACATTACATGAAGTTGCACGAAGAAATAATTATGCTTCGCCACCATTTCTGTTTATTAAACGTATCGTAAAAAAATCACCTTACATCAGACATTTGGCCTCCCCATCCATAATCAACAATTATCAACAATACAGATAATTTTATTTACAAATATTTCTATAACTTAATTTTTATTTAAACAAAAAACTTTGCTAATCTTATTTGTTTATTAAACGTATCGTAAAAAACAAACACTATATGACTTTATTATGCAATCTGCCCTCGTGGGGAGGCAAGGGGTTTCTTTTACGACGCTCAGCAGATGCGCGAACGGGGTCCAAAAAAAGAACGAGAAAGGGTTTAAAAACATAAATTTGCAACAAGTGAAGTTGACCTACGACGAGAATAGATATTTTTCTACTTACCTATGTAATTTGTTTTTATTTTTACGTATTATAAATGGGTTTTCATTAGATGTAAAAAAAAAAAGATTTCTTGTTTTTTTCCCCACTCGTTTTCACAAATTCAATATGGCCGACTCAGGTGCATTCGTTAGTAACCCCCCCCCCCAAAATCGGACATTTTTTTCCCAAGTTCCGGTGACAAAACTATTGATTTCTAATAAATAGCGGTTGTAACGGTCTAAAAATACAAACAAATGCCACAGGCAAGTTAGAAAATAACTTTTACAGCCTACAGTTACTTTTATATATTGTATATTTGCTCTCTCTCTGTCATCAGATTGCGCCTAATTTTTCAATGCTTGTAATTGAGTTAAACATTTAATCATTGTAAATTTTTCAAGTATAAAAGTAAGTAATATTACATTTGTTCGGATCGAGGGTCGTGTCCCCCGATTATAAACGTGTTCAGTAAATCAAGCAATGTTGCATGCAAAGACAGAGTAATAATTAATAAACAAAATAAAGTAGTTCAAATAAAGTTTATTGAACGTGTGTGTACGTGGAATGGTGAAGTGTGTGATGTATGCATGTGTGTCGATGGAAAAACAGTTCTTGAAAAGGTATAAGAAGAAATGAATCCGGCGTAGGAAAAGTCTTTGAAAGTCGTACACAAAGAAAATGAGTTGAGAACTCTTACCGTTGTTTGACCACGTGTTGACGGAAGAAAAGTGTGTTGGTTGTTGTTTTGCCGAGACTAGTTGAAGAGAAAAGCGTGAGACGAAACGCTAGTGTGTTAGCGTCGTTCTGCCGAGGCCAATCGACCAGAAGAGAAAAGTGAAACGGAACGCTAGTGTCAGCGTCGTTCTGTCAAGGCTGGTCGGTGAAAAAGAGAGAGAATTTCCGTTTTGCACCGGCTTTTATAGTCTGAAGGGCAGATAACTCATGTGTCGCTTTACAGCGCCACCTGTTGGTGAAAAAGCGACACATACCGGCAAACCGGTGTAGTTATGTTTTGAAAAGAGGAGGTAACTGCTACAAGGACTCCCCCCCAGATTGAAAAATATTGAAAATATTATTCAATATGTACAGTTGTAGATGAGAAGCATTCTTTGTGGGTATGTCTGTTTTGCTGTTGAAGATTAGAAAAAGTAGTGTGCACGCTACTTATTTCTGTTTCTGCATCTGTATCGAATGATTGATCGCAAGTGCGTCTGCGGAATTGAGTGTTTGTAACGCATGTGGATCTGCGTGTTGTTTGGGTTTGCATCAAGTTTGAGCGCAAGTGAGTTTGCGGTCGAAAAATGTTGAGTGCAAGTGAATTTGCACTTGTTGGTGGCGTTGTTCATGTTGATTAGTCTGCGTGATGCGGAGCTGATGAACGAACGTTGAATTGTCAGTGTTGTCCGGGAATGTTTGGTGCTTGGGTCTGCGCGGTTGTTGATGAGTGAGCACAAGTGGGTCTGTGCGGTGTTGATGAGCGAGCACAAGTGAATCTGTGCCGTGTTTATGAATGAGCACAAGTGAGTCTGTGCGGTTGTTGATGAATGAACACAAGTGGATCTGTGCAGTTGTTGATGAATAAGCACAAGTGGGTCTGTGCAGTTGTTGATGAATTAGCACAAGTGAGTCTGTGCAGTTGTTGATGAATTAGCACAAGTGAGTCTGTGCAGTTGTTGATGAATTAGCACAAGTGAGTCTGTGCAGTTGTTGATGAATGAGCACAAGTGAGTCTGTGCAATTGTTGATGGATGAGCACAAGTGAGTTTGTGCAATTGTTGATGAATGAGCACAAGTGAGTCTGTGCAATTGTTGATGAATGAGCACAAGTGAGTCTGTGCAATTGTTGATGAATGAGCACAAGTGAGTCTGTGCAGTGTTGATGAATGAGCACAAGTGAGTCTGTGCAGTTGTTGATGTTGTTCATGTTAATTAGTCCGTGTTGTGGAACTGATGAACAAACATCTAGTTGTTGATATCGGTGGTACACTATGGTCAAAATCAGATGCACAAATGTCTGCAAGTGAGTTAGCAGGTCCAGGTACAAGTGGGTCTGTACTGGTGTTGGTGCGCGTCGTTCGAGTTGATGTGTCCCCCAGTTGATCAACGAACGTCCAGTTGTTGAGTATTTAGTGGTGCTTGTGCAGTTGTACTCATTTTAAACTGGTGTGATTTCTTCCATAGTGTTGTCAGTGAGGTCCGGAAATGTTTGGTGCTTGATGAATGTCCGGGAAAATGTGGTTGTTCATCTTGTGTTGAAAATTGTTGGTAGGCCTTGAAGGGTGATGTTGTTCGTGTTTGTCATCGTGTGTTGGTCGTTTTGTAGTTTTCTTTTCTTTTATATATATATTTCCAACACGTGGGTAGAAAGGAAAAAGGAAAAAGAAAAAAAAAATGGAGCCGTAATTTGTTTCACACGCGGAATGACGTTTTTTGTTTTCGTTTTAGTTTAATGTTAGTTTCCACGTAGAGAAAGAATGGCGGCTGCTCTTTTTTTCTTTGTTGTCGAAAAGAAAGAAAAAAATAAATTCGTATTTTCTTTTTTTTGTTTGAATTTTTATTTCCACGTGGTCCGAGAGATAAAAATAGCGTTTTTTTTGTTTTTTTTGAATTTTTTTTATCAACACGTGGTTGTGGCAAGGGGTGGCGGCATTTTTTGAATTTTTTTTTTTTTTTTCAACACGTGGTCACGAAAAAGATGGGCAGCGTGAGCGTTTGTTTTCTTTTGTTTTCTTTTTATCTACACGTGTTCAAAACAAAAGAAAATGGCGTCTTGTAAGGTCCTTTTGTTCGTCGAAAAAGAAGAAAAAAGTTTGTCTTTTTCTTTGTATATATTTTTCCGACACGTGGGTAGAGAAAGAGAAGAAGAAAAAAATGAAATTGTAATTTGTTTTATACTCGGAGAAAGCCGAGAAATTTTTTTTTTCTTTGTTTGGGTATTTCCACGTGGCCAGGAAAAATGGCGGCCTCTTTTTTTTTGTTTGTTTGTATATTTCTACCTCGTGGGTAGAAAAAAAAGGAAAAAGATGGGTGCGTAATTCGTTTCACCACAAAAGAAAAAACGAGAAATGATATATTTTCTTTTGTTCTAGTACGAAATTAATTACTCCGCCACATACAACAAAGTTTGCACGTCGGGTCACCAATTGTTACGGGACCGAGTTGTGTTCCGCCGGACTATAAACGTGCAAGGTTGAATCAAGCGATGTTGCATGCAAAGACAGAGTAATAATTAACAAACAATATGAAGTAGTTCAAATAAGGTTTATTGAACGTGTGTGTACGTGGAATGGTGAAGTGTGTGATGTATGCATGTGTGTCGATGGAAAAACAGTTCTTGAAAAGGTATAAGAAGAAATGAATCCGGCGTAGGAAAAGTCTTTGAAAGTCGTACACAAAGAAAATGAGTTGAGAACTCTTACCGTTGTTTGACCACGTGTTGACGGAAGAAAAGTGTGTTGGTTGTTGTTTTGCCGAGACTAGTTGAAGAGAAAAGCGTGAGACGAAACGCTAGTGTGTTAGCGTCGTTCTGCCGAGGCCAATCGACCAGAAGAGAAAAGTGAAACGGAACGCTAGTGTCAGCGTCGTTCTGTCAAGGCTGGTCGGTAAAAAAGAGAGAGAATTTCCGTTTTGCACCGGCTTTTATAGTCTGAAGGGCAGATAACTCATGTGTCGCTTTACAGCGCCACCTGTTGGTGAAAAAGCGACACATACCGGCAAACCGGTGTAGTTATGTTTTGAAAGGAGGAGGTAACTGCTACACATTTCATTTGAAAACATGCATTTCACTTTCCATTTCAACAGTTTTAGTTTTAGTTTAGATATATTTTCCGTACTTTTACAGCTAAAAACTCATTTAAATGTTTTCTATATCGACTCGTCAAGAATTTCAGCTGTTTTCTCCACTTTTTCTTTAATCTAATATCGTTAAAACACAAATTTCATCTCTTTTTTTCCTCACACTCTGTGTTAGTCAATTGAATTCGATTTAAAACTGGTGTCTCGACGTCCCGTAATCAAATGGAACAATTTATAAAGGAAGTTCACAAAACTTACGGTTATCCTACTTTGAAAATTTTCAAAATGGTTGTCATATTTACATCTCTCTTCGTAAGCCAACCCCAAATAAAACGGTATTTTCACACTTAAATAAAAACATTTACATGTACACATTTGACTGACAATTGTTCACCCCCCCCCCCCCAAAAAACACAACAAATTAAAATATATTTATTTATAATTCTTATGTATTTTTCTTTAAAATTATTAAGATTCTATTATCGTCTGCCAGTCTTACATTTACCGGTTGGCTACATATTTCTATTCATATAAAATAACGTTTTAATTAGTAAAGTTACATGAAGAAATAATAGCCGAAGAAATAATTATGCTTCGCCATAGTTTTCACTAATATTTTTATTAATATAAAATAAAATAACGTTTCCATTGCATGAAGTTACACTAAGAAATAATTATGCTTCACCATGGTTGTCACTAATAGTTTTATTAATATAAAATACCGTTTACATTACATGAAGTTGCACGAAGAAATAATTATGCTTCGCCACCATTTCTGTTTATTAAACGTATCGTAAAAAAATCACTTTACATCAGACATTTGGCCTCCCCATCCATAATCAACAATTATCAACAATACAGATAATTTTATTTACAAATATTTCTATAACTTAATTTTTATTTAAACAAAAAACTTCGCTAATCTTATTTGTTTATTAAACGTATCGTAAAAAAAAACACTATATGACTTTATTATGCAATCTGTCCTCGTGGGGAGGCAAGTAAATATTTACATTTCTCTTCGTAAGTCAACCCCAAATAAAACGGTATTTTCACATTTACATGTACACATTTGACTGACAATTGTTCACCCCCCCCCCAAAAAAAAAACACAACAAATTAAAATATATTTATTTATAATTCTTATGTATTTTTCTTTACAAGTATTAAGATTCCATTATCGTCTCCCCGTCTTACATTTACCGGTTGGCTAAATATATCTATTCATATAAAATAACGTTTCAATTAGTAAAGTTACATGAAGAAATAATAGACGAAGAAATAATTATGCTTCGCCATAGTTTTCACTAATATTGCTATTCATATCAAATAACGTCTTATCAGTTAAGGGTACATAGAAACTATAGTTGGTACTGCAGTATAGTGTATATAGGTAACATCGGTGCTCATGCAATAAAGGTACATAGGAAATACCAGTGTTTTTACAGTATAGTGTACATAGGAAATACCAGTGCTTATGCAGTATAGTGTACATAGGAAATACCAGTGCTCATGCAGTATAGTGTACATAGGAAATACCAGTGCTCATGCAGTATAGTGTACATAGGAAATACCAGTGCTCATGCAGTATAGTGTACATAGGAAATACCAGTGCTTATGCAGTATAGTGTACATAGGAAATACCAGTGCTCATGCAGTATAGTGTACATAGGAAATACCAGTGCTCATGCAGTATAGTGTACATAGGAAATACCAGTGCTTATGCAGTATAGTGTACATAGGAAATACCAGTGCTTATGCAGTATAGTGTACATAGGAAATACCAGTGCTCATGCAGTATAGTGTACATAGGAAATACCAGTGCTCATGCAGTATAGTGTACATAGGAAATACCAGTGCTTATGCAGTATAGTGTACATAGGAAATACCAGTGCTTATGCAGTATAGTGTACATAGGAAATACCAGTGCTCATGCAGTATAGTGTACATAGGAAATACAAGTGTTTATGCAGTATAGTGTACATAGGAAATACCAGTGCTCATGCAGTATAGTGTACATAGGAAATACCAGTGCTTATGCAGTATAGTGTACATAGGAAATACCAGTGCTTATGCAGTATAGTGTACATAGGAAATACCAGTGCTCATGCAGTATAGTGTACATAGGAAATACCAGTGCTCATGCAGTATAGTGTACATAGGAAATACCAGTGCTCATGCAGTATAGTGTACATAGGAAATACCAGTGCTCATGCAGTATAGTGTACATAGGAAATACCAGTGCTTATGCAGTATAGTGTACATAGGAAATACCAGTGCTTATGCAGTATAGTGTACATAGGAAATACCAGTGCTTATGCAGTATAGTGTACATAGGAAATACCAGTGCTCATGCAGTATAGTGTACATAGGAAATACCAGTGCTCATGCAGTATAGTGTACATAGGAAATACCAGTGCTTATGCAGTATAGTGTACATAGGAAATACCAGTGCTTATGCAGTATAGTGTACATAGGAAATACCAGGGCTCATGCAGTATAGTGTACATAGGAAATACCAGTGCTTATGCAGTATAGTGTACATAGGAAATACCAGTGCTTATGCAGTATACAATAAACAAGAAATACGTTTTATTTATTTTTTAGGGTGGGGGATAGAGAAATTTTAAACTGAAAATATTTGTTTTAAAATTTTAATTTAAAAAATCTACTTGATTCATTTACTTGCTTTTTGGTATAGGATATATACAACCCGTGAAAAATACGTACATCAATAGGTATTTTTTCAGTTTGTTTTTTGGGTTTTTGGGGGTTTTTTTTCAAAAGTATCTGCTAAATGGATAAGCACCAAATTTCTTATCCAAAAACATTAAATTTTGAAATTAAATCCGATATTCTTTTCATTATTTATTTACTACAAAATAAAAACAAACAGTTATTTCATTATAAAAATAAATTATTTATTTATTTGTTTGGGTGCTTTTATGTTTTAGCATAAAACCAACCAAAATAGTAAATATGTAATATCTTTTTTATATGTACTGTCTTTTTCTATTGACAAAATTGTACCAACCCACCCCATTTAAAAAATTATTTTCACAAATAAATCAAAACACTTACATGTACACATTTGACTGACAATGGTTCATCCCCCCCCAAAAAAAAAAAATTTAATATATATATTTACAATTCTTCATCTAAAGTTTGTCCGGTTTCTATCTATATTTTTTCTTTGAATTTCTTCCTCTTCTATTATCGTCTGCCCGTCTTACATTTGGCGGTTGGCTGTTTCATCTTCTTTGAGATGTCTAGAAACATATATTCATTATTTAAGTGTTCGCACTTGTATGAAAAACATATAAACTAACATTTCAATACTTTAATAAATGTTTACATTTATTTTCGCATGCTTATACTTAAATGAAACCGAATCCATTTCAGGGTTCTTCTTTAGTTTAGCTTCTCATTAAAAAAAAAAAGAACACCGAAAATTGCAAATAAAAAAATAGGGGAACAATTTGCCCGATTTTACTTGCCTCCCCACGAGGTCATAATAATAAACTATGTCGGTTTCGATGTAGGGAAAATCTAGCTCCTGAAACGGTGGTATTCTGGATTGGAACAAAAGTAAAAATTGCCTCCTTCTAGAAGAATTTCTCATTTACTGATTCAGATAAAAAAGAAAGACATTTTAATGATAAAGTAAAAATGAGGTGGGGATGCCCCCCACCAAAATCTGCATGAAAAACAATGGTGAAATGCATTTTTGATTGATATTTATTCCATAGGTCTCTAATTTTCCTACCTTGCATAAAGTCCACGATTTTCACATGCTTAATTTTCCAGTACCTAATTTTCCAAGACCCCATAAAATAGCAAATACAACTGCACCTAATTTGTGCGAATACATAGTTGCAAATTTCTATTACAGTTGACATTACAATATCTATTTCTTTCTGATGGATATTTACCATTTTAAAAACAAGGGATACTGAAATATATAATTATCATATTATTTGACACATTTTTTGCGAGAAAAAAAATTTCTGTTTAATTATCTTTTCCTTTTTTTCCACTGCAGTTGAAAACCTCGGTGATCGTTGATACAAGTGAATAACAAAGAAATACGTATTCAGATTCTATCTTTACTTATTATTAACATCTACTTTTATTTGTTTCATTAATTTACATTGTTTTTATGTTACAGTTTATCGACTCAGTTGAGTCATTTACACCTACAGGTTCTTTGTTTCCTTTTATTGTATAATAATCTCATATTTTCCATATTTTACAAGTTATTATTTGATTTAAAATTTACTTACAATTCTTTCAATTAACTTGCTTTGTTTTATTTGCTTTTACTTTTTTGAATTCAACTTTTAATAAAAAAAGAACAATGCCCAGGAAATCCTCATCATCGTATGGAAGATCATCTTCAGCAGCATGTGCCATATCAGTTTCACGAGTAGCCAGTCAGCTAAGACAGTTGTTTGCGATTATGCTCACAGCCTGTGAGATTGATCAGCCAAATATTCTCTGGGATAATTTCAAAAATGATATGTCTGAAGACTTTCTCAATCAAGCAAGACTGCAACATGATAATATGTCGATTACATTTTCCCCCGAAATTTATAACCAATCTCTAACTGACCTATCCTGTCGAGTCCAGGCTCTTAATCGTACGTTAAGTGATTGTGGAATGCTAGAGCCTACTGGAATAATGGATGTAAACTATACAATACATCAGGAAACATCTTATGATTCTCATGCATGTGATGAATTCATCAAGGAAAACGAACCGCGACTTGTGGATGACCAGAGGAATATTTATCACAGCATTTTGGAAAGCATTATTAATGACAAAGGAGAAACATTCTTTATTGATGCTCCGGGTGGAACAGGCAAAACTTTCCTCTTAAACCTACTGCTTGCAAAAGTCCGCCACACTAAGAATATTGCCCTTGCAGTGGCAACACTTCTTGATGGTGGTAGAACTGCTCACTCGATGTTTTCTCTACCACTAGACCTCGCACGACAGGAAAAACCGATGTGTAACATTAAAAAAAATTCAGCCAAGGCTAAACTATTACAACTTTGTAAATTAATAATCTGGGATGAAGCAACAATGAGCCATAAAAGAGCAATGGAAGCGTTAGATTGTATGTTACAGGATTTAAAAGACAGCACAAAAATCATGGGAGGAGTCACATTGGTCTTTGCTGGGGATTTTAGACAAACCCTTCCTATTATACCTCGAGGAACAAGGGCTGATCAGATCAATGCCTGTCTGAAAAAATCCTATCTATAGCATCACATTAAGAAAATGAGTTTGACACTTAATATGCGAGTGCATATTCTGTTTCGGCGAATAACCAATTTCAGACTCCCCAAGAGTTCAGAATTCAAAATAAATTTTGACTCCCAAATTGACCTAAAGTCTGATTTTGCCAGAATCGAAAATAAACAAACCAAATATTCCGCTGTCAAAAAACAGTCACATTTACCACTCAAGAGTGTAAAAAAACATAAACATTTCAGTTTTCAATCACACATTTAACAAGGTTTTTTGTTTCAACCATTTTTATGTTTTTTTTATTTTATTACTTTTATGATTCTGTTTCAGCAAATTACCAATTTCAAACTCAATAAGAGTTCAAAATTCAAAATTAATTTTGACTCCAAAATTGACCTAAATTCTGATTCCACACGAAACATGAAAAAAAGAAGACAACTGTACAACCCCTGAAAAGTGTGGAAAACAAAAAAACTTCCAATATTCATGATCACCACATTTAACAAAGTTATTTTTTCCCACCATTATGTTAATTTTCTTTTTTTCACTTTAAAAATTATTTTTCAGCATATTATCCATTTCAAACTCTCCAAGAGTTATCAGAATTCTAAATTCATTTTAAATGCCAAATTCACCTAAAGTCTTATTCTGCCATAATCGAAAATTAACAGTGTAGAAAACAATAATAATTGCGATATTCATCGCTATCACATTAAACAAGATGTATTTATTTCAACCATTCTTATATTAATTTTTTGTTTTTTTACTTCTATTCTCATTCAGCATATTACTAATTTGAAACTTTTTTTCTCATCTATTTTTATAAACGACACCCCTTCTCCTAACTTTGTTTGCCTCATGCCCAATTTGTTCAAATATGTTATTGTAAGTTGTAGTATTTTTCTGCCGAATGATATTTCAAAGTTAGGTGAGCGGGTGTGCGTTTTAATCCTTGGTCACAAAGAGATAAAGGAAATGATGAAAAATTGTGAATACTACTCTTATCTAGAAAACTTTTTCATCAGTGACCACAATACCACCTTTACTCTAAGGGCTACCATACTTAAAGTATTTTCCAAATGTAGGAAATGTAATTGTTATAAATATTCTATGTAAAGAAATTCCTTGGTTCAATTGGAGAGTGGAGTGAACAATACAGAAAAGACACAAGATTGGTTTTAATAACCCCCCCCCCCTCCCAAAAAAAAAAAATAAAATAAATATATATATTGTTTTTGTTTTTTTTAAGACACTGGAAGAGTCACCTATTGTTTTCCTTATAGACTCTAGAATAGCTGGATTTTTAATTTCAACTTCCTCGAAATCTTTTACTCTTGTGGAGTAAATTCAGAATTTGTATCATTTTTGAAACCTGTAGGAATCGATTTTGTTTTTGCTTTGATACCCTAGAGATGTCTAAATTTGTATTTTAACAGTGATCAGATGTAATTTTCAAATGTGAACTTTTTAACA
This sequence comes from Sepiola atlantica, assembly GCA_963556195.1. Lineage (NCBI taxonomy): Eukaryota > Metazoa > Mollusca > Cephalopoda > Sepiida > Sepiolidae > Sepiola > Sepiola atlantica. The sequence goes on along the minus strand of OY744522.1, from coordinate 94,779,326 downwards.
AGAGTGTAAACAACATTACAAATACCGATATTCATTATCACCACATTTAACAAATTTTTCTTTAACCATTCAAAATACGTTAATTTTTTTTTTCATACTTTTGTTTCAGCAAATTACCAATCTCAAACTCCCCAAGAGTTCAGAATTCAAAATAAATTTTGACTCCAAAATTGACCTAAAGTCTTATTCCACCAAATCAAAAAATAAAAACGAGTATTCTGCTGTCAAAAACAGCCACATTTACAACTTCTCAAGAGTATACAAAAAATTATAAAAATTTCATTTTTTATCACCGACAATCACACATGTTACAAGGTTTTTTGTTTCAAATATTCTTATTTCCGTTTTGTTTTTTATTACTTTTAAAATTCTTTTTCAGCAAATTATCAATTTCAAACTCCCCAAGAGTTTTAAGAATTCTGAATTCATTTACAAACCCAAATTGACCTAAAGTCTTATTCCGCCAGAATCAAAAACAAAAAAAAACGACTATCTCGCTGCTAAAAACAGCCACATTTACAACTCCTCAAGAGTATACAAAAAATTATAAAAATTTCATTTTTTATCACCGACAATCACACATTTTACAAGGTTTTTTGTTTCAAATATTCTTATTTCCGGTTTTGGGGTTTTTTTTAAAATTCTTTTTCAGCAAATTATCAATTTCAAACTCCCCAAGAGTTTTAAGAATTCTGAATTCATTTACAAACCCAAATTGACCTAAAGTCTTATTCCACCAAATCAAAAACACACAAACATTTTACAAGGTATTTTGTTTCAAATATTCTTATTTCCGTTTTGTTTTTTTTTACTTTCATGACAAATTACCAATTTCAAACTCCCCAAGAGTTCAGAATTCAAAATAAATTTTGACTTCCAAATTGACCTAAAGTCTAAATCGGTAAGAATCTAAAATCAACGAATAAACAAAACAAAATTGACAACTGAAATGTGTAGAACACAATAAAAATTCCGATATTCATTGCCACCATGTTCTTTTTCAGTAAGTCACCAATTTCAAACTCCCCAAGAGTTTTCAGAATTCTAAATTCATTTTAACTCCCAAAATGACCTAAAGTCTAAATCGGTAAGAATCTAAAATCAACGAATAAACAAAAAAAATTGACAACTGAAGTGTGTAGAACACAATAAAAATTCCGATATTCATTGCCACCATGTTCTTTTTCAGTAAGTCACCAATTTCAAACTCCCCAAGAGTTTTCAGAATTCTAAATTCAATTTATCTCCCAAAATGACCTAAAGTCTAAATCGGTAAGAATCTAAAATAAACGTAAATAAACTCCCCAAGAGTTTTCAGAATTCTAAATTCAATTTAACTACATTTTGCTTATACAAATTACCAATTCTAAAATGACAACTCCCCCAGAGTTGATAATAATTAAATAATGAATGACACCTCCCCCAGAGTTGAGAATAATTAGAAAATGAATGACACCTCCCCCAGAGTTGAGAATAATTAGAAAATGAATGACACCTCCACCAGAGTTGAGAATGACTTACAAATGAATGACGGCTCCCCCAGAGTTGAGAATAACATACAAATGAATGACAGAGTTGAGAATTGACTAAAAGAACATGGTTTTGGTCGCTTAACATCCAAACATGCCTCCCAAAATCCAACCTCTGGTCCCCGTCCTGGGAGGTGGTAACAGGGTAAAACAGTGTAAATGCTTAGGAGGTTATGAATGTAACTTTACACCAGTTCTTATAACCCGTTTCACTCTGTATAACCCTGGCTAACGAGGCTCTGGTAATGTATTCTTCAACTATTTTGTTTCGAACAAGTATTTTTATTTGCTTGCTATTTATTCTATTATTTTGTCGATGTTACATTCAATAAACAGCATATTTATTATTCTATTAACTATGCAACCCCATATAAATACTGCTACATGATATAAACCAAGCCATGAACACAGATGAAGCAAGGGAGACACCCGGACAGATAGGGGAAAACAGTCATTATCAGAGAAAATATTTTTGTTTACTTTTTTGGTGCACATTCTTTTTTTTATAATTATTTTCACTTTCTAACTAAATGTTTGAAAACCATTAGCACTGAAACTTAATGAAAACAATGGCACTTTGGTGAGAAGTGAAATGACTCTATAGTCCCATTGAGACTCCCTCGTGAATATAGTAAGGCACTTCACCCAATAGGCAATAGTAAATACATCTCATATTAGAAAGTTACACAAAGGAAAACGTCAACACATATTTACACTAGAGTATTGATTTACTCCTCTCCAGGAGTTAGGCACAAGGCCAGTTTTTATCTTACTCCCACAAGTAAGATGTGACCCAAGGTCGGGTCGGGAAAGTGGGGTTTAAAAATTGCCTGGGCATCCCCGTCGGCATTCCATGGTAGGGGCGCCTCAGACAGTAAGCAATAAACTTACTCCTCCCCAAAAAGGGGAGGCAAAGACTGGGAAGGTGGACCTCCTAGAACTGCACAGGACAGACCCATAGACCGGTGTAAATCAAGCCTCGAAGGCCAAGACGATACCAGTTTATGGGGTGCAGTATCCATCGGAACAGATACTACACTTTGATCTTAGCCAAAAGGCGTTATTTAACCCCTACCCACAATAGGAATATGTGACACAAGGTCGGAAAGTGGGATTTGAAAAGCCAGCGATCGAGAAGGTGAGCACTCTGGCCATTAAAAATTGCCTGGACAGCCCCGTCGGCATTCCCCGGTAGGGGCGCCTCAGGCAGTAAGCAATAAACTTACTCCTCCCCAAAGAGGGGAGGTAAAGCCTGGGAGGGTGGACCTCCTAGAACTGCACAGGACAAACCCATAGACTGGCTTAAATCAAGCCCCGAAGGCCAAGACAATACCAGTTTATGGGGTGCAGTATCCATCGGAACAGATACTACACTTTGATCTTAGCCAAAAGGCCAAGCTATTTTACTACTAAACAATATCTTAGTTCTGTTTCAGTTTGGAATTGCTTAACAGACTGAGACCCCCCAGTACCAGAAAATCTCAATTGAAGCAGCCTTTTTCAATAGAGTACAGCATTTGTTCTTTGTAATTTTATATCTTTTACTACAAAACTATCTATTTTTAAACAAACTGCATTTTATCCTTTTCTATTCACAATTCAGAACACCTTTTAAATACATTCCTTTATGTTCTAATATATTTGATGCTTTCTTTCCTTCAGATTTGATTATCAGAGTCCGGCTTTACCACAATTTGAATTAAGAGAAATTCAGACTACCCATTACCTTATGCATGGATTAATGACACCATTTATTCTTATAAACACAGGACTCACTGCTTCAGTTATTTTTTGTGTGTGTGTGTAATCGTTATGAACAATTTCTTTTTAATACATGACTTTAGTTTGATGTATGATTAGTAAAAAAAAAAGATCACTGATCATCACAAACGAAGGACTCTGTTCCTGCAATAACATTGTGTACAAAGTCTCTGAAGAATAACATTATTTTACAGTTTTATGGAGGGTGGCACAGGTGATCCATGGAGTGTTTTTTTCAAAAGAAAAACTACTTTTTAGGAATAGGTATCCAAGAAAATGTCAGTACTTTTATCATTAATTCCAATTTTCACCGAACACTTCCCCTACAGGCTAATATGAATGAACTTTCCCGAACAGTCTACACAATATTAACCAAATTTTTTTAATTTGGTTTTTACCCTAACCTAAACTGACCCTAACCTAACCATGAACTAAGTTTTATGTTGCAAATTCAGTTTGGCTCAATTACTATTGTGTAGAAGTATTGGAAATTGATTCACCTTTCTCTGTTTATAGTCGGAAGTGCTTGCATCCTAACTATGTCATAGCTGTCATGTTTTTAATTACCTATTCCTCAAAATCACAAAAGAAAGAACACTCTTTGGGGTGGATTCTTGATGATAACAAGTCACTAATAAGAACTTAACACAAACATTTCAGTACTTTCATATTTTGAGTTTTAAAAAGTGATTATTAATGATGTACATTTTTAGCCACATCATTTTGATTACTGTACTCATTCAATTGAATAATATATTTTCTAATTTCATCTTCCATTTCAGACAATTTGGTTGTTTTTCCCAATTACATCTTTCATTTAAGTGAATTTGCCTACTTAGTTTCATTAACCACACAATCAAACTGGAGATTTCGATGATGACAATGTAGCTTGAAATTTATTTTTATATTCTTTTATATAAAATGAAGACTATAGCAAAAATCTTATTACAAATAATCAAAATGAGGACGGTTAAAAAAACGTTTTATTACTAAAACATCACGGTTGAACAATGTGTTTCTGTGATTGATATCATTAAGTGCTGCAGTTCCTTTTTTAAATTTGTATTTTTATCTTTTGACGCAATTACACATTCTCAAAAGACACATTAAAATAAAAATCACCCATTTAAATATAAAATTGTTTTTGTTTTTTTCCATTATATTCTTGCTTGAAAGTGGTGAACAAAATTAAAATAAATGTGTTCCAATATATTGAGCAATAAAGTAATCATTTTTCATAAATATGTTAAGCACATTTTTTGACTATTGTTTTGTTGTTCATGCCTAGGTTTATAATCTGAAACAAACTCAGGAGCAATAAATTATTACTGCACTAGGACACTTTCTAAATGTTATACATGTTGTAGAAAACACTGATCAGTTCCCTAGATGCAACAGATGTGTGCAATAATGCAGTAGGACACTCAAAACATAGTAAATTCTGAATCCGGATGTATTTAACACTCTAGATAGAGCAAATATAGTGTGACTCTTAGTATGTCTTATGGTGAATCTAACAGTGCATAATATCCTAGAGAGAGCATGTGTGTAATTTACTAATGGATATATACTAAATCAGCAACTGTTCAATATGTTAGATAGAACAGTGTAACACTTAATCTGTCAATGTTCATTACCCTAAATACAGAAGCATTCTGTAAATTCGGTCTATTCTACTTTTAACTAGAATGATCAGTCACCACAATACCACATTTACTCATTACTTTATATTTGCTTTTTGCTTTATTGAACAAGTTGTAAACTTTCATTCTTTTTAGTTTTTACGGACGTTGACCAAACACTTAGACTGGTACCGACTTCAGTTACCAATTAAGGGTTGTAGCATCCATCTGAACAAATACTAAACTTTGAATTATTTACTTGCAGAAAATATGAAAAAATTACATTAAAAACAAGGCTTTCAAAGGTATTCTAAAGTAATAAAAATGTATATCCTACTATAACTAGAATGTTAGTCACCACAATACCACATTTACTCATAACACAAATTAGACACAAGACCATCAGAAGTGTGGGAAAGAGTGTCGTCGGTCATCATTGTTCTAACATATGAAAAAAAATTAACATATATATGTTAAATAACCCAGCTAAGACATTTGTTGCTGAGCAAGGTTAGTGGAAGGTTAACATAAAAAAGTAAATTCTTTACAGTAAGGTAACATTGGCATTTTCCCTTTAATGTTATCAATAATTAAACACTGCTTTTAATGTTATCCAGTAAAAGAGAATAGCAAATCAGTCAGCATTTTTTTACATTGAAATTTAACAAGTTCTAGGCGCTTGATTGTGATAGTGCTCTCTTGGCCTCCTTAATTTTAAAAGTGCTCATTATCCTACATAGAACGAGTGTTTAATCAAATAGAGTTCAATATCCTAGATAGAGCAGGTGTGTTTATTATACGCACCATTCCACAGGATTTAAAAAAACTGATGTTCGGGGAGCAGTCATAGTCAAACGTTTATGAAACAGTCAAAGCTGGAGGTTCGGGAATGAGTCATCCTGAGGAGTCAGAGCAGACGGTTCAGGTAGGAGTCAGAAGGTAGGAAGCAGAACCTCAGGCTCAATATCATAGAGAGAGCAGGTGTGTTTAGATGCAGCATTGGCCAGGATAATAAAAAAACGATGTTGGGGAAGGAGTATAGTTTTGAGAAAAAACAGTCAAACCTACATGTTCAGAAAAGATTCAGAGCTTGCAGTATATGAAAGAGTCACCCTGAGGTTCAAGAAGGAGTCGGAGCCAGCTCTTCAGGAAGTAGTCAGGTCCTAATTGTTCGGGTAGGAGTCAGAGCCTGATGTTCAGGAAAGAGTCAAGGCCTGGAGTTCAATGCTAATGGTATATTAGGGAGTCTGAGTAGAATGGTATAGGAAGGGTCCCCATTGTTAGCACTATTATTTATATTCATATAAAATAACGTCTCGATCGGTGAATTTAAAAGAAAAAATTATTCTTTCCCATTGATAGCATTTATTATATTCATATAAAATATTTAATCGGTGATCAACCTAGGTTATTTCATCTAACATACACAAACATGAAAGAAGTAAATAGACACCATTATTATCATTAACAAAGACTGCTGTCAGAGGGGCCTGATCGACCTAGGTTATTTTATCTAACATACACGGACATGAAGAAGTAAATAAACAAACACCCTTATTAACATTAATAATGAAGACAAATATGGTACTTTTAATAGAAATGTTACATTTTTACTCCAAGGAATGGAGAGGTAGTGCAGAGTTTAGGGGATGCCGGAGATAGTGTAGCCAGGGTGAATTGGCAACCATGTACGTGACATCTTTTGCTCCTGGCAACTGTTGAAGGAGAGCGACTGGAGAAGTGATCCCCGTGCAACGCCAATAGGTACGTATATAGTATGTGCACCGGGGCTGTAATAGGTATGTATATAGCATGTGAACAGGGATGGCGATAAGTACGTAGATAGCATGCGCACCTGGGCGACAATAGATACGGATTTAGCATTCACACCAGAGTGACGATAGGTACTAATATATTATGTACCTATATAGAAGGCGCAGACAGAGGTGGTACTTTTTATAGAAATATGTCATACTTTTGCCCTGGCTAACGTAAGAGGAATGGTGGGGAAGAAACAGCTTTCGCAAAAGGCAAAATGAGAAAGTAGCTGTGAAATTGGGCGACCAGAGAAGAGAAAAGTAGAAAGATAAAGAGACGGCTATAGAGAAAGGGAGAGAAATAGCAGTTTGAATATAAAGATGTTACACACGCGATTTTTCTTCTATTTTATAACCCGAGCAACGCAGGGTAGCCCTGCCAAAATATGTACCAATATATATATATATATATATATATATATATATATATATATATATATATATATATATGTATGTATATATATATGTATATGTATATATATATGTATATATATATATATATATGTATATATATATATATATATATGTATATATATATATATATATGTATATATATATGTATATATATATATATATATATATATATATATATATATATATGTATATATATATATATATATATATATATATATGTATATGTATATATATATATATGTATATGTATATATATATGTATATATATATATATGTATATATGTATACATATATACATATATATATACATATATATATATATATATATACATATATATGTATATATATGTATATATATATATATGTATATATATATATATATATATATATGTATATATATATATGTATATATGTATACATATATACATATATATATACATATATATATATATATACATATATACATATATATATACATATATATATATATACATATATATATATATATATTTTGGTACAGATACCGTCGGTTTCAAGCACAGAAGGACTTAGCCATCCGGCTCTCTTCAGCTTTTGTTGTCATTTGTTTCGGAAATGTGAAGTCACGTGTTACTTTCGTTTGGACGCATTATTTGCTTAGAGTATTATGTATGCTTGTTTAGATTTAGTGTCAGGGAAAGTTTAATAAGGTTTGAAAAAAAGGATGGGTGAAAAGTAACAGTTGAGATTTAAAACTGGAGAAGATTTAAAGAGATATAAAAAAATAAAATATATAAATCCCGTATGAGTAGCGTATATTTGGCCGTTACTGTTTTGGGGCTTAATGATGTGTCTTCTAAAGGAATTAGGGAGAGAAAATGGGTTTAAGGATTATACTTATGAAGAGATAAAAAGGTTAAAGGAACAACATTAAATTCAAATTTAAATCCTGGATTAAAGGACTTTAAATCAATCACAGAGGAATTTAAATAAAGATATCATCCGGGCAGTAACTGTGCAGGGTTTTTGAATGATTTGTATTCGGGATTTAACATTATTAACTAATGTATAGTGAAGGCTTATGGGGCTAATAATATTGGTATGCTGATTAAAACTGGTTTAGAGATAAGAGTAAGGATTAGGTCGACAAGATTGGATCTGTTTGGGAGATAGGGGAAATTAGCATTATGAATGAGAAATGGTGGGTACTTATGGAAGTAATAATAATGTGAAATGGGGTGTTACTCTCTTGATGACTGGAGAACAATTTTGGGAAAGTTATAATTATTGCTCTTGAAAAGTGGTGTGGATATGGGTTGATTAAGCTATTTGTTTGTATTTTTTAATTTTATTTATTTATGAGGGGTGATAGTTGGGAGAATTTTCCGGGGTGGAAGAGAGCCGGATGGCTAAGTCCTCCTGTGCTTGAAACCGACGGTACGAATGTTGTACTAATTTTTCTGTACTAAAATAAATAAATATTACGCTCTTAATTTTTAATTTTAATTCTCAATTAATCGAGCACTCTGCTGAGATTTTTCTTGCTATATTACAAAGAAGTCATATATATATATATATATATATATATATATATATATATATATATATATATATATATATATTACTATTTCATGTATCCACATAAAATTTTATAAAGAGATATAATTTTTTATGTATCAATTTTCAGTATTTACTTCAACTTACGTATCGAGAAGTAGAGCTAGGTAGTAGGCTATGAAAATATATTTATGGCACGTAAGCTACACAGAGGCTCCCACGGTTCATCCCCGGGGGGAATCTTCAGGCTAGAATTTTAGCCTGAAGATTCCTTCCGGGGATAAAAGGCGAGAGCTTAATTGCCATAAATATATTTTCATAGCTTACTATATATATATATATATATATATATATATATATATATATATATATATATAAAAATAATTATAATAATAATAACACTAATGACCCTGAAGTTTTTGTAGAAGACCAGAATGCCACACTCTGTCGAACAGCTTCGAAATGTCAAGTGCAATGGATCTATCCTTTCCCGAATTATACAGAAACCGACAGATCTGCTCAGTTACAACAGTTAAAAGATCAGCAGTTGAACAAAAACTAATGTATATTAAAATAATGTATGTTAAACTAATGTATATTAAACTAATGTATGTTAAACTTATGTATGTTAAACTAATGGTTGTTAATGTTAAACTAATGTATGTTTAACTGTAAAATGGATGTTTAACTGATGTTTAATTAATGTGTGTTAAACAAATGTATGTTTAACTAATGTATGTTAAATTATTCTATTTTAAACAAATGTATGTTAAACTAATGTATGTTAAATGAATGTATGTTAAACTAGTGTATATTAACTAATGTATGTTAAACTAATGTATGCTTATGTTTAGCTACTGTATGTTAAACTAATCTATTTTAAACAAATGTATGTTAAACTCATTCATGTTTTACTAATGTATGTTAAACTAATGCATGTTTAAGTAATATAAGTTTAACTAATGTATATTGAACTTATTTTTACTAATGTATTTTGAACTGATGTATTTTTACTAATGTCACGAAAAAAACGGATCGGGGTGAATTACATAGATATGTAATTCACCCCGAACTAATGAAAAAATTGATGAACACGAATAAATAGAGATGTCAAATTATACATTTTGATGTAATTTTATGCATACTTTTAGGCCTGGTTTGATGAATGAAACTGTTTCTCATTAGATCACTAAAGTTAAGCGATGTTGGGCCTGATCAGTACCAGATGGGTGACCATTTGGGAATACCAGGTGCTGTACTAGAGAGGACTGTGACGACACCTCCCTGTAAAAAAATGCAAAAAATTAATGTTGTTAAAATGATCTCATCTGAGTGGAATACACACGTGACTGGAAACTGCTTCGAATTTGATATTCCCTAGAATATTGGAGGAAACTGGTCGAACTCGACCAGGGTGTATGCCGCATCAAGACAGAACAGGAACCAAACTTGCCCTTCGCCATATCTAAGGCGTATACACCACAGCACATATTAGTACTTATTTTACTGGAAAGTTAAGGCCTTCATGAATGTTCCCTCGTGATAAGCTATGATGCATACATCAAGGATAAGCTGAGAAAAGATTGAATACCTCAGCTGGAGCGAAGAAAATCTCACACCTTTTTATTTGCCAGATGTTGCACCTTATAATGTATCAGTTATGCTGCAGTTTAGGACATGCACAATTCGATGATGAAATTATTGATTCAATCATGAATAAGTCATATTGAAAAATAAATTAATTTTAAGAAGTATTGTCGAAATAACCCTAACTCGTGAATATGTCAGAAGGTTGGCTCAATGTGGTGGATCCAGTTCATTATGATGCTCAGGGAAAGTTTGAAAATCCCTCAGTGTCTTCTTCAGCATTCCTTCCCCCATTTTTAGAGGTGCCAGAAGAGGCCGAATCAAATACAGGATGACCAAAAATGAAAATGGGCCCTGCATGCACTTTTTGTTATATATTCTTCATTAATTCATCAATTTGCACCATCAAAGAATATACTGCGTCAAACATCACTACAAGACGTGCTCTTTCAAGAAAGTGCAGGATACGTTCAAATTTTTAAAAAGGGAGGCATTCAAGAGCATTCAAAACTGAGCAAACTAATTTGACAACTATCGGACAATGGAGAAGGCTATTGCAGCCAGTGTTAATCGTCCAAGACGTGTATAGCTGTTGATCAATAGCGTAAAAGAGTTAGTATGGCAGAGTCCTAAACACTGTGCGCAAGAATGAACTGCAAACACTGCACTCGTTGTTTATTGTAAAGATCTGGCTACAGCAAAATAGAGACAGGCTCTGTTCCTACTATTTGCTAAAAGAGAACTCTGGAGGCTGTGTGATCAGTTTAAAAACTGATGTTGAGTGGGTACCTTACAGTTCAGACCTTAGAACCCAGTATTCTTTCTCTGAGGCTACCTTAAAGACAAGGCTATGCATCACGGAAATGAAGGGCATTGCATCAGGAAGGAGGTGAGAGCCACCATACCTCGGCAGTCTGTTTGTAAGGTTGTCATGGACAAATTTGTGTTGTGCCTCAAGAAATGCACAGAAGTCAATGGAGGTCATCTTGAACACTTATTCTCTAGAAGAAAGGAAAAGAATCCAAAGACTCTCATGTTTTGATATGATGTAAATTTTCAGTTAATTCTTGCAGAAAATTAATGTGGGGAGCCGTTCTAGGAGGTAAGCCTGTATGAACACAGATACTAACCTTTCATGCTGAAAGATGATTGTTTACAACAATATTGCTGATACGCTGCAGCTAAAGATTAATATCATACCGTGTCAACCATTGATATTTTATATATTTTAAATACAATGCAACTCTAAGCTAATACAACATTTGATCTTTTTAAAAATGCTATTTCTTATCGTGCGCTCTACAATTTAATTCTTTTTTAAATCTATATAATCCCAATCAGATGATTGTCAAAAACAAGACATGATACAATTTGGAATCGTGTTAAGATATTTTATTAAAATTATCTGTTAGTATACTAAAGGCTTTTCTTCATTTACTTTACTTTAATAACACAAAATACATGTTAAAATATACCTTTTAATGTCGATGTGAGCATTTAGAGAATGAGTGAGTTTCTTTTTGTCATTTAATTTGCATAGATGTATCTGTACACAACACAAACACGTATGTAAATTGGAAGCCAAAATAATAAGTCTCTTTATTTCTATATAAAAACAATAAACAATAATAATGCTTTTATATGATAATAAAAATAATCATTTTCCCAGGGAGACTCTCTATCACCACTAATTAGAGTTAAGCCCCTTGCTCTTTTTTTTTGTTATTTATTTTCAAAATATGAAATGTCAAAATTTTATGTCTCTTAATTCTCCCTCTTGGGTTAAGATAATATGTACTGTGATGTGGAATTCATTTAACAACTTAAAAAGTTATTTAACGATGAATATATTCTTGTGATGTTTGCTTTATGGTAGAAATTGTACTTTTGGGGCATTTTTGTGGGTTTGTTTTCTGGGTACTTACGAAAATTATGCTATGAAGCTGAACTAATGTTTTGAAAATTTCTATGTTTCATATATGACATAAAATAAACATTTCCTTGAAACAGCTGTAAACAACTTGAAAATGATTTAAATCGTCAAAAATACATATATATGCTCAGCTCTATCTTACTGAATATTGTGCTACCAGTGTGTGCAAATTGATAATTAAAGAGTTTTCTATTTGATCTAGATTTGAATGCGTATGTGCATATGTGTGTATATAGCTGACATTCTTTAATTAATGCATTATATATATATATATATATATATATATATATATATATATATATATATATACTAGCTATACTTACTCAGTGTTACTTGGTAGTACTTTTACTTGCAATTTGATTTTCGTTGTTTTTCTTTAACTATGTCGTTTTTTTTTCCAAAATATATGTTTTCTTTCAAACTATGGAAGGTAACTCTGTATTGACGAATACCGAAGTATGTCCCTTTGTTAAGATGGCGATTGTATGAAAATAATTCCGACTCAGTTAAAATATTTTCTGGAAGGAATTAAATCGAATTACATTTGTTATTTACAACATTCCACCCAAATAACTGACGAACGAGAATCAAATATTGATTTTGTAGACAGAAAAATCGATGAAGAAACTGACTTTATTATATATATTAGATGCATACACGCACTGACCTTTCATCTGACAGTGAGCCGCTCTTATGACTTTTGAAACTCATCGGAATCTATTTCAGATTGGTGTTGTGTGGTTATATGTGGCTTTTCATTTGTACTACATCATCATCAACATATGCTTCTACATTTATTTCCAGTATTTTAACATTAACTGCCTCCTCCTCCTCCTCCAACCTTAACACAACCGTACGAGTGTGTATGCAGATTTGGCTTCTTATTTCATTGCAGACGGATGATTTGTTATTTCAACATGAAAGCACGACAATACTAAATTGTCTCTGAACTACCTGATGTTCGGCTGCATAAAATCAATATATTGATTAACAGAACAGATTTCTCTCTCTTTCCCTCCCAATACAGCCATCTTCTTGTTCAATCAATTTTGCTATTTAATAACTTAGTGAATGTTTTTCTCAAGAGAATTGCATACTAGTTCAACTATAAGCAGCTTTAAGTACGGAAGCAGCTGAGAGGGAGGGGGCGTATACGTGAGATTAATACACGATTTTATCAACTTTAACAAAGAGAATTTATAACTTTTTTACTAATTAGTCAGTCACAACTTAACAAGGCCAAAAGCCACTCAAAGATATTAGTCAATGAGATAGATGGATTGGCAGTTGAATGATAAAGAATATTATGAAAGAATTGAAAATGATGGATAAATTGAACAAATTTTGATTACTTACAAAAACGGTTTAAAACAAATATTTATTGATATTGGATTTGAAGACGACCATCTTGTAATCTGCAAGAAAGCTGTTTCATGGTAACGTGTTTCATAGATGAAAAGTTCTTGGAAAGAAACTCTGTTCATGGAATATTTTGTCTGGTGTTAGGCGCACAGATGGAGAAAAGAAAGTTCTTTGCAGTTGGAAAATGTCTCACCAGGATGAACCAGAGATTGAAGCTCGATCAAGCACCTTCCATTGAAATAATGAACGAGTAGAAAAAGACTAGCAACGTCTATTCTGTGAGAAAGGGGCTATAGAGAACACTAGATATTATCCCCCCTCACTAGATTGTGAAATACATTTTGTACTCTGTCGAAAGCAAGAAAGAATATTCTGAGTGGAACCTCCCGAGATATGGCAACAGTATTCCATCTTAGGAAATATCTGACTCTTCTACAGGTAGAGGATTGCATCAGGAGTCACAGAACAGTAGTATAATTATCTGCGGGCTACAAAAGATACAATATCAACAAATACTTGTCGTAATCCGTTTTCATAAGTCAAGATTTCTTCATTCAATTCATCATTTTCAATCCTCTATTAATATCCTTCATCATTGATCTGACACTTTGTCCATCTCATTAATCCTTATCATCAATATAAGTGGTGCCTCAAAAATATGTTCAAACCTGCCTATTCCCCCCTCTCGTCCATTGGTTGGGGGGTCAACTTAGAATGTTCATGTGATTGCCAATTGATAATAGATAATGAAGTCATTTTCAGACATTTGCAAAAAAAATTTTCCGGGAGTCATTATCACATTTTCACTGACAGGGGTTAACCAGAGTTTTCTTAGGATCATCATCATCATCATCACCATCACCATCATCATCATCATGTCCTCAGTCATGTGAACAACCCATAATCACTTCTTTTAGTGGATTTGTGGGGGGAAAATGTAATAAGAGTAATTTTTAATTTTTATGAAAATATAGTCTTTGCCAATTTGGGTGGTATTTTCAGTTCTTCTAAGAAAAAAACTGTTGTCAGCAGTGTTTATTATGAATTATTTTCCTTGAACTCTGTATGGCTATTTAAATTGTATTACCCTTGAAGATAAATTTTTAGTTGCAAAAGATTATTCTGAGGAGACAACCATTGAACCATCGAAACACAGGTTGACTTTGGTAGTTCCCTATTTACTTGCTTCCACACGACCAATCAGACTCCTGGGTGTAGTAATTTTGACCGGGGTTTTAAGAAAACCATCTGGAGATCCTTTGGGATTTACAGAGCATGTGAGAGCTCCCAAGCAGACGTTGACACCTTTCCTTTACTTGAAGATATACTGCTCAAAGAAAAGCCTTTATTATTACTATCCCTTTCTTCACTGTTTTAACTTCAGACAACTTAAGTCATTTAAATAAATATATATAAGTTATAAAAGAGCCTTTTTTTCTTTTCTTTGATGATTCGTTTATTACAAAGTATTATGGAAGATAGTCTTACAGTTTATGCGTAGATTAGCTCCTATAAAAACACCCAAGCAGATTTAGCTTTTTATACATTTTATGATTACAAGCGCCTTTCGATTGTAAGTATTATTGAATTTTCATTACAATTAAAATATTTTTATCAGAAACTAGGCAAGTTAACTTATAAAAATATGCAATGTATGACAAAAAATTGGGGGGGGGGTGAAATTAATGATCAGATAAGACCACCATGGGTGTTATAAGCAAAGTGATTGATCAGTGAATTCTAGAGGTGATCGGAAAAGTCTCAACAGAAAGTATCAAGTAATTATAGGTTCTGATTTAATAGGTAAGAATGGTTTGAGACTCTAGAAAACACGTCAAGAAACTGTATACATTGTTCAGAAAAAAGTGTAATAGATTCAATATAACCCTGTTTATCACAGAATTTAACGCTTTCAGTTTAGTTCAAGAATTTTTCAGAATTAGCATATTGGACAACACGTACTAAAAACTGTCAATCGAGGTTTTAATTGATGTTTTTTTTCTGAACAAGACAAATACTTAGTAGAATATTCTTTTGACTAAGGCAATATTAAAATTTGGAGATGGAGCTTAATTTAAAGTGAAATTTCCAGCAGTTATTGGCAGAAAAAAAGTATTTTGAGTTCTGTGTAGTGAATAATGAACTTCCATTGAGTAAAACCTCTACTGTTATGTGCTCGTTTTTAAATCAATCGTCACTTACTTCCAATATACTTGTATACTTTTCTCTTTTTGTATACTGACTCATGGCACCGTCACTCTCATCATCGCAGTGTGTTGCATTTCGTCATTACCATCATCATCGTCCAGTGTGCTGCCTTTCGCCGTTGTCATCGCCGTAGTGGGTCACACCTTGCAGCCACCATCGCCGTCATCGTCTAGTGTCTGTAATAAAACTTTTCATGCAGAGAGGAAAAAGTCGAGCCCAGCAGAGAGTTTAAACTGGGTCTTTATTTGGGAGAGATTTTACATCCGTGCACCACACTCTCAAAAGATAGACTGGCTAAAAATCTTCTTTCTTTTCTTGTTCTCACGATTGCTTCAAGGGGGCCACTGAACCTATCACAATGCAACTGTTTGACCTTCCCCTGATCTCTGAGTTCAGGCTTGTTTATAATTTTGGTCTAAGAGCGAATTTGTTACCCAGATTTTTATGTCAAGATTTGCAGTGGTCCACCTAGATACCAAATCCATACTAGCTGATGTAATCGTTCTTCACATACATACATCCATTATGTAACACTACTAAGAAAGATGGAATTATTACTTCTGTCGAGGTAATGTATTTGGTTGAATTTGTAACTATGTTTATGTACAGCCAAGCGTCCACAACGCTTGACCAATCGTCATCAAATTTGGTAAAAATATCGGTCATGTTCTAAATTAGAACGGATTTAATTTTGGGATATCGAGGTCAAATATCAATGTTACGGTAAAAAAGTTAACTAGAACAAAAGTCCATTAGCCTCAAAGACTCTTGCGTTTAGTGAAGCAGCTGATGCTGATATTTTGATAGCCGCCATGCTTCAAAAGATATTCAGACTACTTAGATTGGCTGAAGTTCTTTGTAAAACGGACAATGCGTCTCTGGTAAAGACTTTAAAGTCATCAAATCTTGTGAGTGACCGGCGTCTGAGAGTGTATGTGGCCAGAGTGAAGGAAATGATGGCGAAGAAGGAAATTCAAATAGAATGGATCAGAAGCTGAGAACAGGTTACAGATAGTCAGACGAAGATGAGAGCCTCTTCCGAAATTCTGAGAGATTTGTTGCAATGAGGACTTGGTTTACTTTCGTTATTTTTTGTTTAATTTTTATGGAAGTGTAGTCTTCACAAGAAGACACCAGCAATGTAAAGTCATCTCCCTTTGTATTAAGATAAAAAGAGTTCTATTCTTTTGGGACAAGTTCTTAGAGTGATCTCCCTATCTTATTGTTGTTTTATGCTGAATTCGTTAAGGGGGTGTTATGGTGTAAGCGTATCTACCTATTTCAGGAATAAATGGACTTACCCAGACACAATAAATACAGTTACATCCAAACGTTGTAGCAGAAATTGGTGGCATTCTTTTGCCATCTGGTTGCTATTGTGGTCGCATACTAGTCGAGATTCAGATTTCGACAATCAGTCCGGCGGCAACTGTGCTATTTCGGTGGCCTTTTATCTGTCGGTCTGAGGTATTCGTCCTGGGTAGTCCTAGGAGGTACACCTTTCCAGGTCTTTTCTCCCCTCTTTAGGGTAGAGTAAGTTTATTGCTTACTGCCTGAGGCGCACCAACCTGGGAATGCAGACGGGACTGTCCAGGCAATTTTTAAAAGGCCAGAGTGCTTCTTCTTTAAGGACACTGACTTGAATCTCCCCACTTTCCGACCTTGTGCCAGATCTTCCTGTGGTGAGAAGGAAGTAAATACTGCCATTGGTTGCAGTTAAGGCCCCAGAATCATGACGCATACTTCTGTAACATACCTTTGTTAATACACTTTTGTTGACTATACCACTGTGTTTGTCTTGATTATTACCGGCCTGTAAAGCCACAACAATTATGATTTAGATTTTGAAAAAAGAAAAACATGAAAACATGTTACATCTACATTGTGTGAAATTGAATACTGAAACCCAGACCATATCACCTGATCTGCTTATGCTGCTTCGCCCAAAGAAAAAACCTTAACAACCTGATGATTATTAGAAAGAAAACAGATAAATTCTAACTAGAAACATTTTAATTGTTTTTGCTGACATTTTGACATTTATCATTGACATAAATGAAATAAAACTAAATCTGTTTCAATTTAAAACTAAAATAAAGGAAGAGAAGAAGAAAAATGAATTTATTCGACAAGACCAATATTTTTTTATTGCCGGCCCCAAAATACCCTCAGCCCCAAAGCTATAGTTTATGTCTGTAGTTTTTACAGAAGAAAAATACAAATAAAAACAAAACACTAATCTCTGGCCTCACAAAAATATTAGATTCAGAAAAAAACATATTCCACAGTTATGAATGACGAGTTGCCCAACAAAGAATTAGTTTATCAGTTCTATTCAACAGTGTTGACTCATAATTATCAGGGAGTTATCTCCATTGGACAAGATCCAAGTTATCTCCTCTGAATTATTACTAGCTAACGAGAAAGTTCAGTTTCCTATTTCCAGAAATAAAAAATATAGGCATCACACACAATCTGACAGTCTGCCATATTTGCATGATCTTCACAACCATGATGCTATTCCAATCAGATCATTCTTCTGGTCGTAATATCATAAACAAGGTAAGTCATATTTACATTGCAGATCTCTTTCTATTTGTTTATCATGTATTTGGACATTTACTTAGTTTTATGTATCGTGTTTAGTATATCCTTCTTACGTCTGTTTTGACAAACCGTCTTTGTGGGAATGAATGTATATATTGATATATTTTTATATAATAAAATAATAATTATTCAGAAAATATTCCAGATTTCATCCCAAAACACACACTTATTTATCAGACAATTGTTTCTGCCCATTCCGAAAATATGTTTTTTTCATGATATACAAAATATCATAAAGACTTACGAAGATGTTTCATCAGTGTACATTTGCCACAATCAGGCCGAAGAAAAAAAATCAAAATGCTACCATATTTATGTATCCCTATTTTCTGTTCTTTTTTCACTCGGACCAAATAACCTTAATTCAGAATTATATAGCCCATACCATAAACCTTACCTAACACTATTTTTTGTTCATAAACTTTCTAACCACTCTAAATCAATCATTAAATCTATAGTCCGCTCAATCTCCAACAGAATATCCAAACTTACAGCCAATAAATCAATCTTCGACCATAATTCGGCTTTTTTCAATAAAGCTTTACTTAATTCAGGATATTCTGAAAAAATAACATATAAACATAATTCCATGCCCCAAGAAAAAAAAACCTTGATCATAATCACACACGTAACACTAAAAGAAAAATACATAAGAATAGAACAGCTACTAATAATAATAACTTTTATAATAATAAACCTTTGAATCCCACTAACAATGAAAAACAGATTAACCCTCAACAATCTAAACCACATCAGCGGCTAAGAAACAATAATCTATGGTTCAACCCTCCTTAACATAGAACAAACATCCCAAGAGAATTTTCTTAAATTATAGAAAAATTCTTTAAATATTCACACAGATATAGTACTACCTTAAGTAAAAGCTCTATAAAACTCTCCTATTACACAATGCTCAACATAGCCCAAACAATAATAACTTCTAACAATAAGAAAATTAAATCTGTTCAGACACCCATTTCTCCGATAATCCTGATTAATTAAATTGCCAAATATCTCGACAATACTCATTCAATAATGACTGTATGTACAAAAATGTAATATACGCATGTACTGTAAAAGAATTCCCTACCCGTGTTAACCTACTAAATAATACTGGTACACTTACACCTCCTCTATCCAACACACTTACACATTCTCAACTTTTACTTAAACTAAATACCCATAATGTGACGCCACATCAGTTAATAGCATTCCACCCAAAGAACTCAGCCCCAGATAATAACCCCTTCAAATAATTTAAACCCAATCTTTAACCAAAATATCAATACCCCTACCCCTAATGAAGTTAAAAAAGTAAAGTGTACCTAACATAATAATTACTCCTTCTAAAATATATACCTATTCACTGAAAAATCGTATCTCAAACCATATATCCTCTTTCGAAAAAAAAAAACATCGATATGAATGAAGGGACATCCCTTACTACTCTAATCAAGAATTTAAAATTTAAAAATATCCCATACTGACAGCATTGGTCAATCCTGAAGAAATCTAAATCATACACCTCAGGATCTACATTTGATCAATTGTACCTCTGAAGCCATAATGATAATCACTTCTGCTAAGAGTAAAAATATAATAAATTCTAAAAACGAACATACAGACATAAAAGAAAATTTAAATATAGCCAATTATTAACTCCAACTGATACTCCACCTCCATCCAGTCGACTAATAGAATGCCCAAATTATAATATCTCTCCTGGAGATTCATGCGTTAAAGTAATTCTTAATATCTTTTAAACCCTCTCTCCATATCCCTATTTCCATACTTATTGAAAACATCCCTAAAGGTTTCATCTCTTCAAATTTTAGAAACAGCATTAAATTATGAAGCAGGAAAATGTACTTTTGATAATGACTTTTGCTTAACACCACTATTAAAATAACATTTTAATCTAAAATTCCCATATAGCATTTGAAATCTGACCCTCCAATTAATTTTTTTTTTTAAATCATTAAAGGTGTACATTTAATAAAGTATGTATTTTAACATACTTTATTAAATGTACACCTTTAATGATTTTAAATTATTCATTCCATTCATCCTGTATCCCCTTCTTTAGATCGTTTTAAATATCATCCACCATCCAATATTATCCTTAATCTAACTAGCTTTATGCTTATTTGATAAATATTATCTTATAAATCTGTACAAGTTGATTTAATAAACACTTCAATAATAATAATATATTTGCTAATTCTCACCATTCAACTAACTCCTTAAATAATTTTATTTGATAAAGTCTTGTAGCAGTTACCTCCTCCTTTCAAAATATAACTACACCGGTTTGCCGGTAGGTGTCGCTTTTTCACCGACAGGTGGCACTGTAAAGCGACACCAGAGTTATCTGCCCTTCTGACTATAAAAACCGTTTGCAAACGGAAAATCCGTCTCTTGTTCACCGACCAGCCTCGACAGAAGTATGCTGGCACCAGCGCTCCATCTCTCTCTCTTCTCTGCAGAACGACGCTAATACACTAGCGCTTCGTCTCACGCTTTTCTCTTGAACTGGTCTCAGCAAAACAACTACCAACACACGTTTCTTCCGTCAACACGTGGGCAAACAACGGTAAGAGTTCTCAACTCGTTTTCTTTGTGTACGGCTTTCGAAGACTTTTCCTCTCGCCGGATTCATTCATTTCTTCTTATACCTTTTTCAAGAACTGTTTTTCCATCGACACACATGCATACATCACACACTTCATCATTCCACGTACACACACGTTCAATAAACGTTATTTGAACTACTTCATTTTTGTTTATGAATTATTACTCTGTCTTTGCATGCAACATTGCTTGATTTACTGAACACGCTTATAATCGGGGGAACACGACCCTCGATCCGAACATTGGTGACCCGACGTTCAAGCTTTGTTGTATGTGGCGGAGTAATTAATTTCGTACTAGAACAACAAAAAAAAATATATCATTTCTCGATTTTTCTTTCGTGGTGAAACGAATTACGCACCCATCTTTTTCCTTTTTTTTCTACCCACGTGGTAGAAATATACTAACAAACAAAAGAAAAGAGGCCGCGATTTTTTCCTGGCCACGGGAAAACCCCAAACAAAGAAAAACATTTCTCGGCTCTCTCCGAGTATAAAACAAATTACAATTTCATTTTTTTTCTTCTTCTCTACCCACGTGTCGGAAAATTATATACAAAGAAAAAGACAAACTTTTCCCAATCCCCTTTTTTTTCTTCTTTTTCGACGAACAAAAGGACCTTACAAGACGCCATTTTCCTTTGTTTTGAACACGTGGAGATAAAAAGAAAACAAAAGAAAACAAACGCTCACGCTGCCCATCTTTTTCGTGACCACGTGTTGATAAAAAAATTCAAAATAATGCCGCCATCTTTTTCACGTGGAAATGAAAATTCAAACAAAAAAGAAAATACGAATTTATTTTCTCTGTTTCAACAACAAGCAAAAAAGGGAAGCAGCCATCTTTTTCCCTAACCACGTGGAAATGAAAATTAAAAAAAAAAAAAAATACGAATTTTTTTTTTCTTTCTTTTCAACAACAAAGGAAAAGAGAAGCCGCCATTCTTTCTCTACGTGGAAACTAACATACAAACTAAAACGAAAACAAAAAACGTCATTCCTCGTGTGAAACAAATTACGACTCCATTTTTTTTCTTTCTTTTTCCTTTCTACCCACGTGTTGGAAATATATATATAAAAGAAAAGAAAACTACAAAACAGACAACACACGATGCTAAACACGAACAACATCACCAAGACTTAATACTGGTTGTAAAAAGTCAGGCTCAGCAAGCACCAACATCACCCTTCAAGGGCTACCAACCCTCTTCAACAACTGGACGTTCATTGATAAACAGGAGGACACATCAACTTGAACAACCACATCTTCCCGGACATTCATCAAGCACAAAACATCACTGACGACACTATGGAAGAAATTACACCAGTTCAAAATGAGTACAACTGCACAAGCACGACTAAATACTCAACAACTGGACGTTCGTTGATCAACTGGGGGACACATCAACTCGAACGACGCGCACCAACACCAGTACAGACCCACTTGTACCTGGACCTGCTAACTCACTTGCAGACATTTGTGCATCTGACTTTGACCATAGTGTACCACCAATCTCAACAACTAGATGTTTGTTCATCAGCTCCACAACATGGCCTAATTAACATGAACAACATCAACACCTGCACAGACTCACTTGTGCTCATTCATCAACATCGCACAGACTCACTTGTGCTCATTCATCAACAACTGCACAGATTCACTTGTGCTCATTCATCAACAACTGCACAGATTCACTTGTGCTCATTCATCAACAACTACACAGATTCACTTGTGCTCATTCATAAACAACTGCACAGACTCACTTGTGCTCACTCATCAATACCGCACAGATTCACTTGTGCTCACTCATCAACAACTGCGCAGACCCAAGCACCAAACATTCCTGGACAACACTGACAATTCAACGTTCGTTCATCAGCTCCGCATCATGCAGACTAATCAACATGAACAACGCCACCAACAAGTGCAAATTCACTTGCACTCAACATTTTTCGACCGCAAACTCACTTGCACTCAAACTTGTTGCAGACCCAAACAACACGCAGATCCACATGCGTTACAAACACTCAATTCCGCAGACGCACTTGCGATCAATCATTCAATACAGATGCAGAAACAGAAATAAGTAGCGTGCACACTACTTTTTCTAATCTTCAACAGCAAAACAGACATACCCACAAAGAATGCTTCTCATCTACAACTGTACATATTGAATAATATTTTCAATATTTTTCAATCTGGGGGGGAGTCTTTGTAGCAGTTACCTCCTCCTTTCAAAACATAACTACACCGGTTTGCCGGTAGGTGTCGCTTTTTCACCGACAGGTGGCACTGTAAAGCGACACCAGAGTTATCTGCCCTTCTGACTATAAAAACCGTTTGCAAACGGAAAATCCGTCTCTTGTTCACCGACCAGCCTCGACAGAAATATGCTGGCACCAGCGCTCCATCTCTCTCTCTTCTCTGCTCGGCAGAACGACGCTAATACACTAGCGCTTCGTCTCACGCTTTTCTCTTGAACTGGTCTCAGCAAAACAACTACCAACACACGTTTCTTCCGTCAACACGTGGGCAAACAACGGTAAGAGTTCTCAACTCGTTTTCTTTGTGTACGGCTTTCGAAGACTTTTCCTCTCGCCGGATTCATTCATTTCTTCTTATACCTTTTTCAAGAACTGTTTTTCCATCGACACACATGCATACATCACACACTTCATCATTCCACGTACACACACGTTCAATAAACGTTATTTGAACTACTTCATTTTTGTTTATGAATTATTACTCTGTCTTTGCATGCAACATTGCTTGATTTACTGAACACGCTTATAATCGGGGGAACACGACCCTCGATCCGAACAGTCTCCTATGAAAAATCATTTTTTCCTTTCTAATCTTATAAAACAGTTTTCTTATTTTTAAGCTAATTATCTCATATTCATAGAATAGTCTGAGATTTGTATTACAATAATTGGTATCTTTTTGTATTCTTTGGATTATTTTTATCCTAAATGAATATGCTTGATTCATACTGATATACATATACATTTATGGTGGCTAAGTGGTTAACGACGCGGACTGAGAACCTGGGTGTGCCGGGCTCAAATCCAGTTCGTTACACAGAAACACTTTCATCAATACCCACACCTGACCTTGTGTCTAACCTCCTGGAGAGCAGGTAAATAAAATACATATGATTCAGTTTGACTTTGTCCTCAACATTATTAAATTATTACTTCTATATCTTTGACCCCTTATAAGATGATTTTGCTACTGTGACAATACAGAAGATAGAAAGCCAAAATACACACTAGTATGAATTGGAAGTGGGGCCACAAAGGTCAGCGATAAGAGTATCGCGCTAATGTGAATTAACAGAGAAAGACATAAGTGTTTCATTAAACCAAAAACCGATAAAGGTAGATAGAGTGCCGACTCATCTACGATGACAGCTTAGATTGTCACTGTTGTATCAAGATAACAACCACTGCATAAGACAGATGTTGGCCAGTCACCGCGATGTCTGAGTTTGATTGAAAAGAATGTCACTTTCCGCCCCAAGTTGTGGCTTGGACATTAGGTAGGTGTGATTTGAACTGATAAAGGCCTACCCAAGCACTCACCAACGAGTGGAATTACATTTTCTCAGTTAATAGTGAACGAGTGAGTGAGACGGGCCCGCTCCCCTGAATGGTGATGGATTGGAGGGGGGGTAGGGGGATTGAGAATCCCAATTATGGTAAGAAAAAGAATAATTAAGAAAAGGAAAACATTTTTTTTCTTTGTTTGCTGACTGAATTCTGTTAGGGGAAGTGTGGGGCAACACACAACTTATCTCAATATAAGACGACGCGTAACAGGTTTCAGAGACTTATTTTTGTTCGCTACCAGTGTTCACGTCGGTGGGAGACGGACCCGCCCCCTGGGCCTGGTGTTGGGGTCTTATCGGTCTGAGGCACAGATTTAGAAGAGACTCGTTTTTGCTCGCCCACCGAATCTACGTCACTGTCAGACAGGTCTCCTCCTGGACTTAGACAATCTTGCCAAACTAACTAAAAATCGTCCATTAACAATTAGAGCGACAATCCAAAAACACAGAGTTCTTGACTTGAAATTATACAAGTTTTCTTTTGTTTACTATTCTTTTTAGCAAATAATTATTCTTCTAAAAACAAACCCCAACATCACGAGTTATTGAAGACTTTTATTATTTTACTTGTTTTGCTTGAAATGATATGGGAGTGAGCAATCGCTGGACCAGACCTTTCGACATCTGCAGATTTCATCAAGACGGCCATCCCTCCCGAGCAATACAGAGTGACCAACCAAACTCAGGAACGGCCAAATTGGTGACGTTACTCACTTAGCTGAGAGGTGGGCACACTAATATGACTGTATCTTATTTATACTTAGTAACTTTTAAAATTTATCCTTGAAAACTATTTTTTTAAATTAAGACCATTTTAATTAGATTTATTAATGTAAAATTAACCTCTTAATGCCTTTTACTTTATTATTTCATGATTCGCCATCGGTTTTCCTCTAGATTATTGTAGACCTTAAGAATTTAATTATAAATTTAGATTTCTAACAGACTTCTCTCCATTTAAAATTCTTTTGAACGCTATTTATTGTTGGTAATTTTTCTTACTTGTGCTCATCAGTATAAATTTCATTCCCTCATATTTACTGACCTCTTCTATATCAAGCCCTTATATGCAGTGCCCCTTTTCTTCTCATCTATTCTGAGCTTTAGCAATATTTGCTGTCCATTCCACCTCCTTTTGCCCATTTATCATTTTCGTTCTCTCTGCCTTTTTTAATTCACTTCATTAATACTTAAAATTTTGTTGAATTATCACATTCATATCAATCTTTTTACAATTTCATCCAAGACTTATACTTCTATAATTTTGGTGACACTACCAACGTGATTAATTTCACTATCAAACTCTCACTCTGGAGTAAAATACAAAAATCTCCCAAAATGGGACTTTTCCAAAAATCTCGGATGCTTGGATCACCTACAACCCATCACTCCACACTTGCTTCAAGCTTTGATTTGTTTAAACGAATGCTTCTTCCATGGTGATGATTTTCTTTGCATATTTTGAACTTTTTAAATTGTTTGTATTTCCATGTCTTGTATATTGTTATATTTTCAAATGTTTGCATTACAGTAAATTGTACTGACTTACCTGTCGAATTTCCTTTGAAAATCCATGAATTAATGAAAAAAGCTTTTTTATATTACGCTTGTTTGAACAATTGCTGATTTAATGAATATTGCATTCTATCGAATTTTTATTCTCATCACTTATCTACTCATACTATTGTTCTATCTCGTATATTGAGCTTTGACTTTTCAAAATAGGATATAATATTTATTTTCATATTTCACATACACACACACTATATATATATATATATATATATATATATATATATATAATTCAACTATTTCTTAATTATTACCATCATTTTATCTTTCTTCTAGTCAACATGCATTATTTACGATAACATAACATATACAATGGTGACCACCTGGTTGCAAAGAAACACAAAAATGTAAAAATGTAATATCAAATATGTGGTTGCTACAAAAATGTAAAAATAGAATATCAAATATGTGGTTGCTACAAAAACGTAAAAATAGAATATCAAATATGTGGTTGTTATAAAAACGTAAAAATAGAATATCAAATATGTGGTTGCTACAAAAACGTAAAAATAGAATATCAAATATGTGGTTGCTACAAAAACGTAAAAATAGAATATCAAATATGTGGTTGCTATAAAAACGTAAAAATAGAATATCAAATATGTGGTTGCTACAAAAACGTAAAAATAGAATATCAAATATTCTAGTTTTCACTGGTGACCTCTCGTTCAGAATGCATAAACAAAGAAAAACATGGGAATACAATAAAAAAAATAGCTTTTCATTGGATATTCTGTCGGACAAATGACTATAACATAAAATCGATATTTTAATCATGTGATTCTTGTTCAGAACGTGCATAACTAGGGAAATATTATAACAGCATAAATATAAAATATTTGTTAGCTTTACATTGGTTATCATTCATTAAAAACATGCAAAAACAAAACAGCTAGATACGTGAAAATATCCATAAGCTTAATATTGGTTAATAACGCATCCAAAATTGACTTATTTAAAAAGATCATTCTTGGACTTCGTAAAACACAAACGTTTTAGGACACATTTAAAACAAAATGTTTAAAATTACTTTTATATTTCTTTGTACTTAAAAAAGTCGAAAGACAATTGTTTTTGTCTTTTTTGTATTTCTACGTTTTTGCAGATATCGATTTGTGCTGTTCAAAGCCACCTTGTGATGAATCATAATACAGTAGCATCTTTCTGCTATCTTCTTTCTCTCTAAGCAATCGAAATGGGTCAGTCTATGATATTGTACCCCTCTCCCTTAATTTCTGACCCAATTGATTTTATTAGTGAGAGTCATTGCTGTATTATGCAAGCTGCATATAGCTACCCTTTTGCACAGAATTTGCTGGCATTCATACTCCATCATTAGATTTGTACAACAATGGTCATTACACATTTGTAATAATTGCTCCTAGCTATGGATTAAATAGTGTAGCACTACTTATATACCTGAAGAGAGATGGGCACCACATGGTACAATTGCACAAAACCACACTATCAGGCATAGGTGAGGGGGGGGGATAAGAAGAACAAAAGGAGAAGACTTATGTAATATATGTACATACATAGCGTACATGAACTGGCAGATATCGGACACTTCCAGTTAAACTGACTTAGCGTTGTAACACACTTGAAATAACCTCAGTCTAAATAAAATCTCAAATCAACAGCCGTGCTTTGTTTTTTTATGAGAAACACAACATGGCAACAAGAATAAGATCACATTTAGTCACTATAAGCTTTTACATGTAAGATTTCTTAAAAAATCCTATAGTTTTAAACGACGGGAAACTTTTCCCCCTATGCATACACAGCTATAAAAACAACGTCCCTTGGTCGTATTGACAAAGTATTGCCTGCTGAAGGAGACGTGGACACATCTGCAGAGACTTGGCAAATTCTATCTTAGATCCAAGGGAAAAAAGGCAGTGCCGAGACAGAAACATTCTCTCTACTTAAAGACCTTTTTACACCACATAACTTAAAAGACAAAAATTATGAGGAACTCTTTCAGACACTGCAATCCAACGCCATCGATCACAGTTAAAAAATTCACTTTCCATCGACCATCTGGAAAAAATAACAAAATTCTACATGTTCAGAGACACAGAGAATATGTTTAGAGACAATAGTTCTGGGTGTGGCAGAAGAATGCATTCACAAGCGTCTGTGTTTCAGGTGCAATGACAAATAGTCTCCCAACTCCTGCCCTTTCAAAGAGGAAGTTTGACATTTTTGCCGCAAAACTAGTCACATCTCGTCAACTTGTTTGCACATGAAGAGAACAAGACACCAAAGAAGCGACATCAGCAGTGTTGAAGTAATAGATAGTGAATCTACAGTGGTAAAGACGCACTATGTGGTTGCATGTTTAGTTGAGTGCATTTTTTGCTGTGCATGCAAATAGCATACTTTCTGCCAAAGAAGAAATTGAAAATGTCATTGATTTTTGGTTCGGCCACAGAGAATTTGATTTCTCTTTGAAAAAATAAAAAAGTGTCTCTTTAAACTGATGTTCATGCTAAGAAATGAAGACTGAAAAAATGTTTATAGATTGTCTGCAGATAGCTCCTTTTAAGTGGACACTCACTAGCTGTTATCTCAAGTGGATATCTGTGTGCTCCTTCTGGATAGTCGATGGGGATGACTGAGAAATAGATTTCTGGTCAAAAGTACATATATTCCAGCCTATGGACAGGGGAAGTTAGTGGGTCTTGGCCCTTTCGGCGTCACAGAGGCAGTTTGGTTTTCTGGGGTCTGACGGTTGGTTAGATCTGTGTGCCTCTCAGAGAGAAGTGGGCTCTAAACTATGGAACTTGTTTTGATTTGGCCGGGTTAAGAATTCTCAAGTCTGCTATTCAACATCTAAAAAACGAGTACTATTGTAACCACAAAAAATAAACCTCTGTTAATTGATTTTAAACTGGAGTTGTGGTTTTATTTAGAGGGAGAATTCTTCTGTTGCAGCACTGAGACTACACAGCTGACACTGTGATCGACGTTGGAAGCGAGCAACAAACTTGAACCAGCACAATGAGCTAACGATCACACAAAGACTCTTTTTCCACGAAAATAGCAGAATCGACCTCCTGATTATGTTGGTGAGCATCGATAGCTATAACATCAAGATGGAGATGGTCGGCGGAGCTGTAGTTTCACAGATTAGTTCTGCTGCATTCGACAACATGATATTGTACGACCGTGATAAACCTAAACTCTAGCCCATGTTACAAAAATGAGTGACTGTACAGGAGAAGGTATCACACCATGTGGTAGGTGTCAGATTACGGTGGTCGACAGTTTTATATACACTTAGTGATTGTTGCTGGTACTGGTCCAAGCTTCTAGGCAGAATCTGGTTACAAGTCGAGCAACTTAGCTGGAAGCGTATTCATTAGGTAAAATCAGTAAATGCTACATCGGTCATCAAAGACAGTATAGCAAAATATTCTGATGTCTTCAAGGATGAATTAGGTACACAAGCGTTTCACAGGAAAATTGAGTATTCACCCGAATACAAACTCCATATTCTGTGCCCTTTTCCTTGTGTGAAAATGTGGAGATAAAATTAGATCAACTAAAATCTGTGGGCATTGTAAAACTCGTGCAGAACTCAGAATGGGCGGCTCCCATGATAGCAGTTGTTCAGATTGATCTATGTATTGAGTTGTGCCGGGAGTACAAAATGGCAATTAATAAATACTCAAACCTCGACCAGTACTCCATCCCCAGAATGATGAATTGTATGCAAAGTTGGTGTGAGGCACAAAGCTAGACCAAAGTTCACAAAGCTAGACCTTAGATCGGCATTTCTACAAGTGCGGTTAGAGGAAAGCTCAAAGCATCACCTTACCATTAACACACAACGGGATCTCTACAGGTTCAACCACCTAAGTTTTGGGAGTATTGATTTACTCCTCTCCAGGAGTTAGGCACAAGGCCAGTTTTTATCTTACTCCTACAAGTAAGATGTGACCCAAGGTCGGGTCGGGAAAGTGGGGTTTAAAAATTGCCTGGGCAGCCCCGTCGGCATTCCCCGGTAGGGGCGCCTCAGGCAGTAAGCAATAAACTTACTCCTCCCCAAAGAGGGGAGGCAAAGCCTGGGAGGGTGGACCTCCTAGAACTGCACAGGACAATCCCATAGACCGGCGTAAATCAAGCCCCGAAGGTCAAGACAATACCAGTCTATGGGGTGAAGTATCCATCGAAACAGATACTACACTTTGATCTCAGCCAAAAGGCCAAGAAAGTTTTGGGAGTAGTCTACCAGTGCTGTATTGTGAATCTGTTTGCAAATGAACCACATCCACATGTCGTCTGCTATCAGGACGATATATTGATAACAGATTCTACAGGCTAAAAACATATGAACAACCTTGACAGGGTGTTAAAGAAACTTCCAGAACCCTGCCTATGAATTAGTCTGAAGAAATGTAAATTCATGGCATCGTCCGTCACCTAATTAGGTGATTGGATTGACTTTGAAAGTCTCCATCCTACAGAAAAAAGTATATGTGCTATCCAGGATGCACCAGTCTTTCGTAATGACACAGAACTCAAAACTTGTACAAGTTCACAATGGGACAGGTAAGCTTGTCCCTCTCTGTTATCTACTACAGAAAGGTGTCTCTGGAGATGGGAGGGGGGGGGGGGCACCCAATCAATAGCCTTTCAGTGAGTCAAGGAATTGTTACAGAGTGCAAATGTTTTGGTCCATTATGATCTTGAAAAACTGATATTGACTTGACACCAGTCAATATGGTGTTGAAGCCATTTTGTTGCATGTTTTTTAATTTTTTTTTAACATAGTTCACCCCAAACAAGGCAGACCGCCACTGTAGACGTAAGGAGCTACTGAGAAAAAGGGTGTGAGTTTTTTTTTTTTTTGGGGGGGGGGGGTTAGGAAGGGGGGCGGGGGAGGGTCAACCTAAATCGGGAGCTGTGCAGCGAGATGTCTGTTTACATTAGTTTTAAATTTCTGCATGTCAGTACCATCATGAAAACAGAGAGCAGGGAGGGAGTGCCACAGTCCAGCAGCACGAGGAAAGAAGCTTTTGGAGTAGAAAGCTCTTCGGCATCTGGGGACCTCCACAGTGAATGGATGGGATTTAGCAGATTGTCGGGTTAGTCTAGTGAATTTGCGTCGTGGGGGCACCAGAGCAGCAAGTTCATCAGAGCACAGTCCATCAGAGCACAGGCACAAGGAAGCAACATTGCAGCGGTGGGATAGGGACTGGTGCTTGGTGGATAGCTAAGGACCTATCAAGTTGGCGACTTTTTTTGGACCTTGTCTAAGAGGGAGAGACTAGTGGATGATGCACCAGCCCATACGTGGCAATAATACTCCATGCATGGGCGGATGGTGGCTTTGTAGAGATATAGGATAATGTCAGGTGTGAGAGTTTACTAGCATGGTAGAGGGAGCCCACCTTCTTTGCAGTAGTCCTGGCAATGTCTTCAATGTATTTGTTCCAATTCGTGTTATCTATGAAAGTTAGGCTGAGGAGTTTGAATGATGAACTCTCAGGTAGGATATTATTTGCCATGACAATCGGTGGTTGAAGAGGTTTTTTGTAGTTATTGAAGGAAAGTAGCTTTGACTTTGCGGCATTAAAAGTTAGTCCATTTTTTACTCCAATCCACTACAGACTGAAGGTCATTTTCTAAGGATTCAGCCATTGCCTCAGATATGTGCACGTCAGTTTTGCCCACATGACGAGAGTAGAGCATGGTGTCGTCAGCAAATATTCCTATCTCAGTCTCAATGTTAACGATGGACATTTGTTGAAGCCAAGATTACGCACCAAATCTGGACCACATTAAGCCTGTAACATGTGACCATTGTATACAACAGTCAAGAAGACCAACAATTCCATCATGATCGACCTGCTCAGATGCGTTCATTTGATGAAGACCAAATAGTTTTTGTGCAGAACTTTGTTTCTGGTCCCATTTGGTGGCTGGTCATGTTCTTGGTTGTCTCTCATCACCAGGATCAAGTCAGATCTTGTTCTTATATCAACCTCTAATTGGAAACAAAACATAATCCGTGGCAGCGGAACTGAGCATGCTTTCACATGCAGCATCAAAAGATATAACAGGTCCACAGAACTACCTTGCATAGGAAAGTTTACCTGACTATGACTGACCTGTCACATCAATGACATTACCCGCACTGGTCGACCAAAACAATCAAATCATTTTAGTTCTGACTAAACATATGAACACTCACATGTAAAAAAAAAACTACCTGGCGAATATACCCGGTGAACGAAGTGCAAGATCCACCCCCAGCAAAAATAAAAATATAAGAAAATTGAAAAAAAATAAAATTCTTATATAAATAGAGATTTGTCCGTCTGTCTGTCTGTCTGTCCGTCAGTCAAAATTTTTCCGTCAGTCCCAATTTTTTAAAAATCTAATAAATTTGTCTCTTTTCGAAATATCAGAGATCTTAACTATTTTTAGAAATGGAAAATATTGCATTAATTCCCAACAAATAAAGCGGATGCCATGACCGAAAATCGAAACTGAAACCTTGAGATCTTTAGTTTGAGGTTCTTTCAACTGAGATATTTGGACTTTCTTAAAACATTATTGTAACAAAATAAGCATAGCTTTGCCATGACATCAGAGATTTATGATGTATGTCATGTTTCAAAACCTGAATTACAACATAAATGATAATCAAAAATAAATAAATGAATGCGTAAACATTATCAATAGCATTTTAAATTATTTTAATAGTCCAAAACAATTTATTTTGCTTTAACTACATATTGGCATTAACAACAATTTAATATATACTAGAATTTGGGGCTGTAGGGCCCATATTTCTAATTTGTAGAAATAGAAATCTTTGTAATATTTATTCATGTATTCTTTCTTTATTTCGTTTAAATGCATCCTTGCATATCAGAGTTTAGTAATGCTTAATTTTTAAATAAAATTTGCATTGCTAAGCAGAGGCAATTAAAAAATATCAGTTTTGCTTTTAATGTTATCAAACACTAGATCTCCTTACCTGTTAATGCCTGGGAGTCTTTACTTTACTTCTTTTTTTTTAAACTATGATGTTTTTATTTTAACCAAATTATTTGATTTCTTTAGAAAGTATTTTGAAAGTTAAATTTAATTATTACAATATTGTTTGGTCATTAAATTATTAATTAAACAAAAATATTATAACAATTTTGTTGTTTTGATTCTATTTTTTTAAATTATTGGATGTAAATAGTTTCCTAAACTTTAAATCTTTTAATACATGATTTGCTCAAACTTTTAAAGCCAGTTTAAATGATTTTCTATTATTAACTTCTAAAATAAGTTTAAAGACTTCCAAATTCTTTTTATTTTGAAAGGTCATGAAGTAATGCATTAAAATGGTTGAGTTGTTTACGACAAAAGTGAAATGCATTCTGATGGATTTAATTTCATAATTAAATTATTTTTATAAATATTCATTTTTAAATTTTGTTTTATTTTAAACTATTGCATGTTTGATTTCAATAAACATTCTATTAATAGTAAAAAAAAAAAAAATAATTGTATATGTGATTATCAAATTTGCTAGAATAAAAACTAATAATATATTATTTTACTTTTTCATTTTTTTTATCTTCATGTCTCATGACTTTTCTTGAACAACTTCCAACTTCATCTGTCTGTTGCTATTTCGCTTGTGATCCCCCCCCTCCAAGACCGTGTCATCATAAACTGATTCCCTCCATATCTTAAGTGGTTTAGTGCGCGACTTGAGCTGTCAATACGATTGTGTTGTTTTGAGGTTTCGTTGGCAATCATATCTTGCAGTCATACACGATGGACATGTGTTGTATGCTGCAACAATTGCATACGAGAGATTCCCCGTGTTTTATAAAATTGTTGATAGACTTTCCATGCGTCAGATATGTCATCTTATTTTATTTACCTCTCCAGGAGGTTAGACACAAGGTCAGGTATTAAGTTGAAAAGCCAGTTCACTACGATTAGCACATTCTGGCCTACAAAGAATGCCCAAGCACCCCATCGGCATTCCCTGGTAGGGGTGCCTCAGGTGATTAGCAATAAACTAACCCCTTCCCAAAGAGAAGGTAAAGGCTAAGAGGGGGACCTTCTGAGACTGAACAGCAACAAAGTCACTATTGGTCTGATTGTTGAGGACGGATATGTGTCATCTATTAGTCGTGGAAGTTAACCTGCTAGAATCCCCTTTCCTAGGTGAACTTATTCTTTTGAAACGTGCAGCAATTTCCGTTTCCATGACAGTTGGATTTTGACAGGTGCTGCAAGTGAAGTTAGCTGTGTAGCCACCTTTTGTGACACCACTTATTGCATGTTCGACATTTGAGCCAATTCCCAGCTTACAGACGCTGCATAGGTATTTGCTTTGTAGAGAAGATCATCTCTTTGTCATTAGATAGCATATGTTTCGTCTTCATCATATTCTTTTAAACTGTCCCTTTTAAGCTCTGATTTCCAAGGAAAACATTTGAGAAAAAATAGTTATAAAGATCTGCTGTATTCGCTGTATGTGCTGATAACAATATCATTTGTATACAGGACTTCCCATGGAGCACGAGTTATGCAGGTTTTTGTCAGCTCGTCAAGAACAATTATGAACAGGTGTGATCCTTGACGTACTCCTACCATTATCTCTAGGCGGTCAAAGGACACCAACAAAGCTCATGGCTGGTGTCGATTTGCGGTAGAGTCTGTAAATTGCATTCACTAGTCAATCAGGAACAAGTTTGCCCCTATCTTCAAAACCCCTGTAGGAATTTGTGATAAATTTCTAGGTACTTATGCAGTTTATGGACCGAGCTGAAATAATAACAATTTAGACAGCAATTCTTAACATGGGGAGGGGGGGGGGTGATTAACTATTCTGTACTTTCACCTAACAATTTAATAAACAAAAGATACCGTAAAAATTGAATTTAACTTGAAATTCCTATCTATCCATAAACTGCATAAGCACCAATTTCCGTTCTATGGATGTCCAGTGCAAATGCAGACCTCAAAAAAAATTATTGTATCTTCTTTGCCTTCGGGATCTGTTCTGTCCAAAGAAAGTGTGCTGAAAGTGAAACTCTAATTTTTTAGTTAGAGTTTCACTTTTGGCACAACAGCAATATCAGATGAAATTAAAAAAATTACTTTTCTGCATTGCATCTTCAGCGATCAGGCATTCCTAGGGGTGAAAAGTGAAACATTTTCCTATGTACATACATATCACCTAGTGATGGGATGATTCCAAAATTTTTCCTGATTACGATTCTTTTTAAATTTCTAAATATTTAATTAGATTTGTTGCTTTTTGTATAATGTCTGCATATATTTTTGCAAACATAAAAAAGACACCGGGGGGGGGGGGGGGCACTATATATTACATCAGTAGATCTTTCTAAATATTTTTTCTCAAATGTTTTCCTTGTAATTGATTGAAAATGTGAGATAACACAAAATTTATTTCTTTTAAAACAAAGCCGATTTGCATTATTTAGTCGTTAGTTGATAAAACACTCTTTGAATTTTTTCACAAATTGAAAATAGACGACGATTGGTATGCAAAATAAGAGTGTAAGAACAGAATTGTTAACAAAGCTCCCTCCACATGTTAAGAATGAGTTTCTAAATAATGTTACTATTTAGAAAACCATTCTTACCATGTTAACTATTCTGTTCATTCCCTCTATCAAAGAATGTTCATATTTTTGTCCTAATCATAAACATTTGATCGGTTATTGCTAATGTTAATATAATAGATTGATTTGTTTTACTGTAAAAAGAAAAACAAAATACAGATAATAATAACACTACTAATAATAATACTGGCAAATTTGTAGATTAACATCCTCAGCTAAATCACTCCCCAAAAAATGAGATTCTACTTTTTTTAGGTGCTTACATGCGAACAACTAAAAAAAACTTGGAGGCAAAAAAGATAACTTATTTTAGAACTTAGAGTTGGAGATCAGCTTCGTATATAAATTTAACATAAAATGATCATTTCCATTCTAACTTTTTAGGGATGTTCACAAAATATTTTTACCACTAGAGTGGCCGAGCAGAAGCTTGGTTCCCACGACTTCTGGCGTATAAAAAACAGGGTCCTAAACAAAACTTTAATGGAAATTCCACGGTTGTATCATTCATCCATTATATATTAATATAATGGATGAATGATACAACCGTGGAATTTCCATGGGTTTTGTAAATAATTACATCTCTATCTAAAAAGTCTAAGTTCGGGTGGTAATACGAAAACTAAAGCGATTACTTTGCTAGTCGGACTTCGGGTTAGCGGTAAAAACTTTAGTTAATGCCCTAAAAAGTTAGAATGTACAGGAAATGGGGGATCATTTTACGTTAAATAAATATGTGCAACTAACCCCTCACTCTCAAATTTTTTTTTCAGTGTGTTCGCATGTAATCGCCTAAAAAAAGTAGAGTCTCAGTTTGTTTGTTTTTTTTGGGGGGGGATGTACTTTTAAATGTAGATATAATTTCTTCGAGCAACTTCTAAATGTTTTCCCTTTGCGTATTGTATCCAAGATTTTCATCTATATTTTTCACTTGTGCCATCTTTTACTATTTATTAACTTGCGCCATTATTACCGGTAGCATTTTTACCTAAATTTAGTGAAAATAGCTATTTTAGAGATAGTTTAGTAGTCATACATTTTCAAATTTTCCATAAATTGAAAATTGATTTAATTAATTTCAAACCGAAAAAATATACAAAACATTAATTACTTCAGTGACAACAGCCAGCACAAGCAAGAAAAAAAAAAAAAAATTGTCCTAACTGAATTCTCAGAGGTATCATAGATGTTTAGCAAATAGGTGTGAAAAGAAATTTGAACATTTAAAAGGTTTGATAAGGGAATAGGCGTTAGTGAACTCTAGAATGAAAAAAACACTTAAAATTAGACTCCGAGAGTCAATGTTAAATCTGGGAATGGGATTCCGAACCTGACCCTTCGTCTAATGTTGTAAATAAACAATCTTCTAATAAGTAAATACATGTTTGTTTCATTTTTTATTGTCAAGAAAAAAATTAAAAGAATAGTTTTTGGAATTGGAAATTAAGCTTAATTTTTTCTAATTCCGATACCCCAAAACATTCTGATATTTTCAATTCTGATTAATCGGCCCAACACTGGTATCAACATAAAATGCCGTAACATTTTTATATAGATAATATGTATGTTAAATAAGTAATGGGTCTAATTTAATTGCAACTTTCAAACGTTCCTCAGAGCGAGGTTTAATGTACCTGCCCTTTGCCGTCTGTATGCCTTTTTCGTCTCTGCATAAACTGAACAAATGTTTTAAAATTTAAGTAGCCACACCTTTTAGGAAATACATACAAACAGTTGCAAAGAAGTTTATTTTTTATTTTTTATTTATAATCTTCCATTAGGGAAAACTCTGAAATGCACCAAAAGTAAGATGCTATTAAATAGAAAAGATAAACTAATTCAAGACGCAGTTTTTACAATCTAACCTTCACTTGGCAACTCGAAATTCATAATAGTTACATTATTTTTCCAAATCTAATATTTTTGTATGTGAAGCCAGAGATTTATTTTCTCCCACAGGGAAACACGTTTTTTTTTGTTGTTTTATTTGTATTTTTCTTCTGTAGAAACTAGAGATGTTTAATATCGCTTTGGGGCTGAGGGTATTTTGAGGCCTCTGGTAGTAAAATATTCTTTTTATGTGAATTGAAACAGGCAGAAGATGGTATTAAGCAGCATAGTTGATTTACCAATTAAAGTGGGAAGAATTAAAGATTCGTTGAAGCTGAAGTTATTACGAATTCGTGGAGCAGCAAACGCCAGGTTTTTTAACATCTTCTATTCCGAAAAAATGAATGTACAAAGAAACAAAACTTGCTCGTCTCGAAAACTTTTAAGCTGAAATAAAAATCTAAACTATACACAAAATAGTTTTTATTTTTTTGTTTACTAATGAGTCACCACTTATCCTCGAATGGCTTTTAGCCTTGACAAGGGTTAATGAGATGGACAGATTGCTAGTTCAAAGATAATGAATATTATGAGAGGATTGAAAATGAGGAATGGACACAATTTGATTACTTATGAGGATGGTTTATAACAAGTATTTGTTGACATTGGATTTGAAGACGGCTATGTTGTAGTCAGCAGGGAAGTAGTCCTATGGCAATATGTTCTACAGGCAGGAAGTTCTTGGAAATTCTGCCTGACACCAGGCATATGGAGGAAGAAAGGAAAGTTCTTTTCAATTGTGGTAAGTTATTTTTGTAAATATCTTACAGAGAAAAATCAGAGATCAGAGCTTTCCATGTAAATAACGATGGAGTAGAGAAAGACTAGCAATGTCTGTTCTGTGAAAAAGGGGCTGTAGAGAAGAGAAGGGGTCATTCTCCACTAGATTGTGAAGTTAATTTTGTACTCTTGGCAGCAGTACTCCAGGGCGTATCTGACTCTTATAAAGATAGATATTTGCATCAGGAGTCAGATACTTCCTGGAGCGGGAGAATGATTCAGCCATTTTTCCAGAAACCTTAAAACAGATT
This sequence comes from Sepiola atlantica, assembly GCA_963556195.1. NCBI lineage: Eukaryota > Metazoa > Mollusca > Cephalopoda > Sepiida > Sepiolidae > Sepiola > Sepiola atlantica. The sequence goes on along the minus strand of OY744522.1, from coordinate 94,740,599 downwards.
CACTCCACATCTAAAATGGAAGGCAAAGTCATTCCTAGGAGGTTATCAAAACAAGGGACTTCCTCAAAGAGAGAACCATTTATTTCAACAGAGGAAAAACCATTGGTGATGAAAGGAGAGAAGCTTGGATTCTGAGATGTTAAAAGTAACAAGGCACTATTTTCCCTATTGCATCACATGCTCTAGATGAGAAGAGAGTATCAACATGCCATTGATCACCAATGCTCTTTGGAGTGCTGCCATAAATAGGTGTGTCGCCTGCATAGATGTCAACAAATGATCTTAGAATATGATTTGGAAGATCATTAATGAATATTAGGAAGAGGATTAGGCCCTGAACAGATTCTTGAGGCAACACCGGCATTGATCCAATGTGTTTCAAACGTCTGCCCATCAAAAACTACTTTTATAGACCTATCAGAGAAAAAGGTTGAGAGGACTGCTAGATACAAAGCCCCATTAAGAGATTCATTGATTCTATGCGACATTAGTCAGTACATCAGCAGTTGATCTTGCAGGACAAAATCCATATTACTTGTCACTAAGTATATTGCTTTTTGCAGATGAGTGAAGATTTCTTGAATCATTATAGATTCAAACAACTCACTCATGATGCACAGGAGACTGATCAGTTTATACTGAGATGAAGAAGACTGATTACCAACATTTTTAAATAATGGGCAGTAAACTACAGTAAGTCCAGAAGTCTTGGAGATAGTTAATACATGATAGACCAATTGATAATTTCTTCCTATTTTAACATTCCACAAGATTTTATTTTTCAGTTTTCAGTTAATTTAAGCTGACTCATTCATCTCATTTTTCATAGCATGTCACATTACCTACTTCATTCAGTTTTTAATCCAAAGTAAATTCAAAACTAACAAATCGACAGTTGCCAATTACATTTGGATTTTCAATATCACAAAAAATTGGGACAAATTCAACTTAAAAAGAAATGTTATTAAACAGTTTGTCGTAACAGTTGTAACTGAAATCAATTTTTATATTGGCTGGAAGAATGAAAATCTACAAGTTTTTTTGTTTTTTTTTGCTTATGTTTTTTAAATTAACTAAATATTTCCATCTCATCTGACTGAAAAATCATATTTGTAACAGGGTTGCAGAGTTGGAGTCAGAGGGAATCAAAGGTTTGGGAGGAAGTCAGAATGAGACTTGTAAGAATGCTAGGAGTCAAAGTCAGATTTTTTTCATCTCTGAAGAATCAAAAAGACAGTCTGAATTTTGTGAAGACTTTAAAATAAGGAGTCGGATATTTTAGAATTCTAAAGGTAGGACCTTTTATCTTCTGATTCCGCAACTCTGATTTGGAGAAGACGAAGAGTAAAATTCAAATTTGTAATCAAACAAAGAAAGTATTTTTCTTTTTTCTTTTTCAAGGCCCTTTATTGGGATCAAGGAAACAATATATTTATATACACATTGGTTTTATACATTTGTGTGTGAGGACATGCGTGGGCAGGATGTGATATCTCACAAGGTGTAAGAATATGCAACAAATCCTCTTGATGCTGCCAGCCCCACAAAAGAAAAAAAAATTAGGCATAGTAACTTTTGTGACTGGTTGACAAAATTAAATGAAACAAAAAGAAAAGAAAAAAAGTTGATTTCCAGTCTTATGTTTAGAGTTTGTCCGTCTGTGTGTGTGTGTGTCTCTCTCTCTCTCTCTCTCTCTCTTAACCAGACAACACTTGAAGGCCTAGCTCTTTTAACACAGATTGTTGTTTTGTAAATAAAGAGAATAACTGATGAATAAAAATGCAAACTGGCAACGAGATAGAATAAATAACAAGCAATAATAATAATTTGGTTTTAATGATTAAGATGAAACAAAAACTTGATATCAAACAGTAAATGCAAAATGAACTACTTCTATACTTACATAGGACCTTTGAAGTTATTTTACTTTTTAATATATCATTTGTACAAAACCTTGCAAATTGAAAGTTACTTACACATCGCCCCCCCCCCCCTCCATCACTAATCCCCCTCATCATTCAGCTGAAATAATAATAATAATGAAAAAAACTTTAACCAAAGTAAATAGGGATTGAATAATCAGATAAAAGTCATCAGCCTTTCAGAAGCAGTAATAATAAAAGCATAGGTAATTATTTAAACATTGCTTTATAAGAAGGAATGTGTATAATTTACAGTTGATTTCGTTTCTAAATGATGTGTCAGGATAATTGTTAGCTTTTTTTTTTTAAATAAAAAGGAAAGATACAAACATCATTTATCTGTTTGTTATTACTCTTTAGACATCTCCCTTTTTTAACTACCTCAATTGAACTCTTTAAAGTTTGAATAGACTTGAAAACGGAATTCATTCTCATGGTAGATCAATCTCTTTTTTAAGTAATGAGAAAACCAAGAAATGTAGGCCTTTCACTTAAAAAAAGAAAAAGTTAAATAGATTTAATAATTTCCTGATTGATTCAGTAAATACGGACATCCTAAAAACGGCTGGGGTTAGTTGAAATTCTTTGAGGATGCTCATCTTTAATGAAGGGCATCCATTAAAATGAAGAAAATAATTATGAATGGAGTTTTATTTTATCAGTAACAATGAACTGGGATGATGGACACATTAGGGAGAAGGGGCACAGGAGTAGGAGAAAATGCAACAATAGATAATCAACACTGGAAAAAGAAAAAATATGTATGGATATACTTCTCAAATGATTTTTATTATATATATATATATATTTATCCGACATTAAGTGGGAAGGGGCATTTTGACATTATATATTAATAAGATTATGTATAGTTTCCAAAATATCAAAGATTATACTATTATTTAGATAAAAGGGGGTGGTAAATTAATTTTCGGTAAGAAATGAAGTTTCATCCTAAGTTTTTAGAATAAATGATAAGAAATGATGCTTTATTGATGGCTTGTTTAACCAAATACGAAATCAAGATAATACTTTTATGGTGAAAAAAAAAAAAAAAAAAAATTAGTTTGAGGAGTGGGAAAGACTAAATACATGTTTTACTTAAACTTTAAAAATGAACGTCATTTAAAAGATAAGTATCAAATAAGTTGTACTCTCCTCTGCAATCCACAACGTTCTTCTCCAGACTTCACATGAGCATCATTCAGATACACCAGAAGGAAAAAAGGGAAGCATTTATTTCATTTATTTTGTTTTTTTAAACAATGCCAAAATCTCTTGTATCACCAGTTCATTTTTCTAAAAGCCTCTTTTCATTTGAAATGGTTCTTGCTCCAACATTAGACACACGTTAATCATAAAAGACAACCTGAAGTTGCTGAATGGCGAAATAAGTTAAAAGAAATTAAGTGAACAAAAAAAAAAAAAGCTTCAACTTTACAATTATTTAATTTGCTCTTTAAACAAAAAGGTAGGATTTAAAAATGTCTTAACACATGAAAAGCAGAAAATTATATTTTTTTTGTATTTCTTAAAATTAATTAACAAGGAAATATCAACATTTAACTTTAATGAGAATTATTACAATTTTTTCACATTTAAAAAAAAACAAAATTCAAATTAAAAATGAGATTTTGTTAAGTTTGAAAGCTATTTGAATTTCTCAGAACGTGTTAATAATGTTTACTCATTTTAATGAGTAAACATTATTAACACGTTCGCATCTTTCAAATGAACTAGTATTATAAAAATTCTGTTTACAGAAGATTCAACCTCAACGTAAAAACAAGCGAAAATAGAACAAATTAGTATGAAAATAGCAAAATTAGATTTTCTGGAAGAAAAAGATAGAAAAGTAATTTGACTGCAATTAAATAATTTTTTTTTTTCAAGGAAATCTAGCTTTTAATAAATACAAAATTCAGCCATTAATTGGTCAACATAAGAACAGATGCACAAAAGAATCTCTAAGAGTGTCGGTCCAGTCGGTCTGTCACACTTTAGTTTTTAAAAAACATTTTCATCGCAAATGGGCAGGTTCAATCGATGCATTTTAAGAACAGATGCATTCTTCTTTAGATCCAAGTGAATATTTAACACGCAAAACTTATAACAAACAAAACATTTCGATATATTAGAAGAATATTTTTATAAAAGAGTATTTTCTCCAATTATAACTTCAATAATACTTTTTGTTTAGAAAAAAATTTAAGAATTATGTGATACGCTGATCATCTCGTTTCCAATTGAAGCTCTGACATCTAGCAACTTGTTAAACACCCACAAAATTATTTATTTCATCAACAACCACCTGATCAGCTTTTTGATCGCCATCTGTCTAACTATCATGGGCATGCCTACAATATCAGAAAACAGCACAGCTCCCATGACTTTTGGAACTAATTTTCATGCTCAGAATTACTGAAGCATTGAACAAACTGCTTACATCAATTCTCGGCTGCCGAGACATTGCATCCTTTAAAACTCAGGCTTTATACAATTAGCCAAAACTACTCCTCCCTTTCCTTCCATATGCATGTATATCATGAATCACACAGTGTTAATTTCTCTAACAATTTTATATTATCCTATGTACTATACATGCACTTCCTCGGCTATGTCGAGCCCCTAACATCTCAGAAAGAGACCAGACTGCATCTGTGGACCAGAAGGCTAGAGAATGCCTCCTTCTCCTGACATGGGAATTTCCTCTTCTGAAGCTCTACCTCCTGGCTCAGAAATACCCTGGGTCCAGTGGAGGATGCTCAAAAATGACAATGTCTAGATGGGAAGCTGTTTTTATTTCTATCTCTACAACAAACTGTCTATAACGCCCCCCCCCCCCCATCCAAGCCTTATGAACTGAACAGCTTTTGTGAAAAAAGATTTTAGAAAAGAGCTACAAACAACCAAACCAAAGACAAAATACAGGGTTTTTCAAAAATCATTACCCTTTTTTGAAAAATAATCAGATTTATGAAAAACATTTTTCTCTTGAAATTGAAGTTTGAAAAGTCCAATTTCAAAGAGAAAATAAAATATATTTTTCATATCTTAAATTAGTTTCACGCAATTTTAAATCATTTTTGAAAAAGGGTAGTGATTTTTTAAACAACGTCAGGTAAGAAACCTTTTTTCCCTTCAGATATCTCCTTGCCCATCTAGTCCTCTCTACCAATCAGTTTTCACTGAAAAGAAATAAAGACTTTTCCTATGGCGTAACATTTTTTTTAAACTGGAGACGTATTTTGTCGTCACCTAGTTGGGAAGAGTATCAGGGCAGTTAACATGATGGGGGGGGGGGGAGAAAAGAATAAGAGAGAGAGAGTAGATGGACCAATTTAGATATAAAAATCAGATGAGTTTTATTGAATCATTGTCTTCGTTTGACTCCAATTCACACACAACAAAACGTTTGTGAGATTATAAAGAGAAAAACAATGAAAATAAACAAATATTTTTTCTTTTTTTCAGCAAAATT
>OY744522.1:94686176-94731176 GCA_963556195.1 Sepiola atlantica | reverse complement strand
GTACGTATGTATGTATATATATACCTATGTACGTATGTATGTATATATATATACCTATGTACGTATGTATGTATATATATATACCTATGTACGTATGTATGTATATATATATACCTATGTACGTATGTATGTATATATATATACCTATGTACGTGTGTATGTAGATATATATACCTATGTACGTGTGTATGTATATATATATACCTATGTACGTGTGTATGTATATATATATACCTATGTACGTGTGTATGTATATATATATACCTATGTACGTGTGTATGTATATATATATACCTATGTACGTGTGTATGTATATATATATACCTATGTACGTGTGTATGTATATATATATACCTATGTACGTGTGTATGTATATATATATACCTATGTACGTGTGTATGTATATATATATACCTATGTACGTATGTATGTATATATATATACCTATGTACGTGTGTATGTATATATATATACCTATGTACGTGTGTATGTATATATATATACCTACGTACGTATGTATGTATATATATATACCTACGTACGTATGTATGTATATATATATACCTACGTACGTATGTATGTATATATATATACCTACGTACGTATGTATGTATATATATATACCTACGTACGTATGTATGTATATATATATACCTATGTACGTACGTATGTATGTATATATATATACCTATGTACGTACGTATGTATGTATATATATATACCTATGTACGTACGTATGTATGTATATATATATACCTATGTACGTACGTATGTATGTATATATATATACCTATGTACGTACGTATGTATGTATATATATATACCTATGTACGTACGTATGTATGTATATATATATACCTATGTACGTACGTATGTATGTATATATATATACCTATGTACGTACGTATGTATGTATATATATATACCTATGTACGTACGTATGTATGTATATATATATACCTATGTACGTACGTATGTATGTATATATATATACCTATGTACGTACGTATGTATGTATATATATATACCTATGTACGTACGTATGTATGTATATATATATACCTATGTACGTACGTATGTATGTATATATATATACCTATGTACGTACGTATGTATGTATATATATATACCTATGTACGTACGTATGTATGTATATATATATACCTATGTACGTACGTATGTATGTATATATATATACCTATGTACGTACGTATGTATGTATGTATATATATACCTATGTACGTATGTATGTATATATATATACCTATGTACGTATGTATGTATATATATATACCTATGTACGTATGTATGTATATATATATACCTATGTACGTATGTATGTATATATATATACCTATGTACGTATGTATGTATATATATATACCTATGTACGTATGTATGTATATATATATACCTATGTACGTATGTATGTATATATATATACCTATGTACGTATGTATGTATATATATATACCTATGTACGTATGTATGTATATATATATACCTATGTACGTATGTATGTATATATATATACCTATGTACGTATGTATGTATATATATATACCTATGTACGTATGTATGTATATATATATACCTATGTACGTATGTATGTATATATATATACCTATGTACGTATGTATGTATATATATATACCTATGTACGTATGTATGTATATATATATACCTATGTACGTATGTATGTATATATATATACCTATGTACGTATGTATGTATATATATATACCTATGTATGTATGTATATATACCTATGTACGTATGTATGTATATATGTACGTATGTATGTATATATGTACGTATGTATGTATATATGTACGTATGTATGTATATATGTACGTATGTATGTATATATGTACGTATGTATGTATATATGTACGTACGTATGTATGTATATATGTACCTATGTATGTATATATATACCTATGTATGTATATATGTACCTATGTATGTATATATGTACCTATGTATGTATATATGTACCTATGTATATATGTACCTATGTATGTATATATATACCTATGTATGTATATATATACCTATGTATGTATATATATACCTATGTATGTATATATATACCTATGTATGTATATATATACCTATGTACGTATGTACGTATATATATACCTATGTACGTATGTATATATATATACCTATGTACGTATGTATATATATATATATATACCTATGTACGTATGTATATATATATATATATACCTATGTACGTATGTATATATATATATATATATATACCTATGTACGTATGTATATATATATATATATATATATGTACGTATGTATATATATATATATATATATATACCTATGTACGTATGTATATATATATATATATATATATACCTATGTACGTATGTATATATATATATATATATATATACCTATGTACGTATGTATATATATATATATATATATACCTATGTACGTATGTATATATATATATATATATATACCTATGTACGTATGTATATATATATATATATATATACCTATGTACGTATGTATATATATATATATATATATATACCTATGTACGTATGTATATATATATATATATATATACCTATGTACGTATGTATATATATATATATATATATATACCTATGTACGTATGTATATATATATATATATATATACCTATGTACGTATGTATATATATATATATATATATACCTATGTACGTATGTATATATATATATATATATATATACCTATGTACGTATGTATATATATATATATATATATACCTATGTACGTATGTATATATATATATATATATATATACCTATGTACGTATGTATATATATATATATATATATACCTATGTACGTATGTATATATATATATATATATACCTATGTACGTATGTATATATATATATATATATATATACCTATGTACGTATGTATATATATATATATATATATATACCTATGTACGTATGTATATATATATATATATATATACCTATGTACGTATGTATATATATATATATATATATCCTATGTACGTATGTATATATATATATATATATATACCTATGTACGTATGTATATATATAATATATATATACCTATGTACGTATGTATATATATATATATATATACCTATGTACGTATGTATATATATATATATATATATACCTATGTACGTATGTAATATATATATATATATATACCTATGTACGTATGTATATATATATATATATGTACGTATGTATATATATATATATATGTACGTATGTATATATATATATATATGTACGTAGTATATATATATATATATGTACGTATGTATATATATATATATATGTACGTATGTATATATATATATATGTACATTACGTATGTATATATATATACCTATGTACGTATGTATATATATATATATATGTACCTATGTACGTATGTATATATATATATATATGTACCTATGTACGTATGTATATATATATATATATGTACCTATGTACGTATGTATATATATATATATATGTACCTATGTACGTATGTATATATATATATATATGTACCTATGTACGTATGTATATATATATATATATGTACCTATGTACGTATGTATATATATATATATATGTACCTATGTACGTATGTATATATATATATATATGTACCTATGTACGTATGTATATATATATATATATGTACCTATGTACGTATGTATATATATATATATATGTACCTATGTACGTATGTATATATATATATATATGTACCTATGTACGTATGTATATATATATATATATGTACCTATGTACGTATGTATATATATATATATATGTACCTATGTACGTATGTATATATATATATATATGTACCTATGTACGTATGTATATATATATATATATGTACCTATGTACGTATGTATATATATATATATATGTACCTATGTACGTATGTATATATATATATATATGTACCTATGTACGTATGTATATATATATATATATGTACCTATGTACGTATGTATATATATATATATGTACCTATGTACGTATGTATATATATATATATATGTACCTATGTACGTATGTATATATATATATATATGTACCTATGTACGTATGTATATATATATATATATGTACCTATGTACGTATGTATATATATATATATGTACCTATGTACGTATGTATATATATTATATGTACCTATGTACGTATGTATATATATATATGTACCTATGTACGTATGTATATACATATGTACCTATGTACGTATGTATATACATATGTACCTATGTACATATATATACATATGTACCTATGTACGTATGTATATATATATTATATATGTACCTATGTACGTATGTATATTATATATATGTACCTATGTACGTATGTATATACATATGTACCTATGTACGTATGTATATACATATGTACCTATGTACGTATGTATATACATATGTACCTATGTACGTATGTATATACATATGTACCTATGTACGTATGTATATACATATGTACCTATGTACGTATGTATATACATATGTACCTATGTACGTATGTATATACATATGTACCTATGTACGTATGTATATACATATGTACCTATGTACGTATGTATATACATATGTACCTATGTACGTATGTATATACATATGTACCTATGTACGTATGTATATACATATGTACCTATGTACGTATGTATATACATATGTACCTATGTACGTATGTATATACATATGTACCTATGTACGTATGTATATACATATGTACCTATGTACGTATGTATATACATATGTACCTATGTACGTATGTGTATATATATGTACCTATGTACGTATGTATATACATATGTACCTATGTACGTATGTGTTATATACATATGTACCTATGTATATATATACATATAGTACGTATGTTTATATATATATGTACGTATGTATATATATATGTACCTATGTATATATATATGTACGTATATATATACATATGTACGTATGTGTATATATATGTACGTATGTATATACATATGTACGTATGTATATACATATGTACCTATGTATATATATATGTACCTATGTACGTATGTATATATATACTATGTACGTATGTATATATATATGTACCTATGTACGTATGTGTATATATATACCTATGTACGTATGTGTATATATATACCTATGTACGTATGTGTATATATATACCTATGTACGTATGTGTATATATATACCTATGTACGTATGTGTATATATATACCTATGTACGTATGTGTATATATATACCTATGTACGTATGTGTATATATATACCTATGTACGTATGTGTATATATATATATATAACCTATGTACGTATGTGTATATATATACCTATGTATGTATGTGTATATATATACCTATGTACGTATGTGTATATATATACCTATGTACGTATGTGTATATATATACCTATGTACGTATGTGTATATATATACCTATGTACGTATGTGTATATATATACCTATGTACGTATGTGTATATATATACCTATGTACGTATGTGTATATATATACCTATGTACGTATGTGTGTATATATACCTATGTACGTATGTTTGTATATATATATATACCTATGTACGTATGTGTGTATATATATATATACCTATGTATGTGTGTGTATATATATATATACCTATGTATGTGTGTGTATATATATATACCTATGTATGTGTGTATATATATATACCTATGTATGTATGTGTGTATATATATATACCTATGTATGTGTGTATATATATATACCTATGTATGTGTGTATATATATATACCTATGTATGTGTGTATATATATATACCTATGTATGTGTGTATATATATATATACCTATGTATGTATGTGTGTATATATATATATACCTATGTATGTATGTGTGTATATATATATATACCTATGTATGTATGTGTGTATATATATATATACCTATGTATGTATGTGTGTATATATATATATACCTATGTATGTATGTGTGTATATATATATACCTATGTATGTATGTATGTATATATATATACCTATGTATGTATGTGTGTATATATATGTATGTATGTATGTATATATATATACCTATGTATGTATGTATGTATGTGTGTATATATATGTATGTATGTATGTATATATATATACCTATGTATGTATGTATGTATATATATATATACCTATGTATGTATGTATGTATGTATATATATATATACCTATGTATGTATGTATGTATATATATATATACCTATGTATGTATGTATGTATGTATATATATATATACCTATGTATGTATGTATGTATATATATATATACCTATGTATGTATGTATGTATGTATATATATATACCTATGTATGTATGTATGTATATATATATACCTATGTATGTATGTATGTATATATATATACCTATGTATGTATGTATGTATATATATATACCTATGTATGTATGTATGTATATATATATACCTATGTATGTATGTATGTATATATATATACCTATGTATGTATGTATGTATATATATATACCTATGTATGTATGTATGTATATATATATACCTATGTATGTATGTATGTATATATATATACCTATGTATGTATGTATGTATATATATATACCTATGTATGTATGTATGTATATATATATACCTATGTATGTATGTATGTATATATATATACCTATGTGTGTGTGTATATATATATATACCTATGTATGTATGTGTGTATATATATATATATACCTATGTATGTATGTGTGTATATATATATATATACCTATGTATGTATGTGTGTATATATATATATATACCTATGTATGTATGTGTGTATATATATATATATACCTATGTATGTATGTGTGTATATATATATATATACCTATGTATGTATGTGTGTATATATATATATATACCTATGTATGTATGTGTGTATATATATATATATACCTATGTATGTATGTGTGTATATATATATATATACCTATGTATGTATGTGTGTATATATATATATATACCTATGTATGTATGTGTGTATATATATATATATACCTATGTATGTATGTGTGTATATATATATATATATACCTATGTATGTATGTGTGTATATATATATATATATACCTATGTATGTATGTGTGTATATATATATATATAGCTATGTATGTATGTGTGTATATATATATATATACCTATGTATGTATGTGTGTATATATATATATATATACCTATGTATGTATGTGTGTATATATATATATATATACCTATGTATGTATGTGTGTATATATATATATATATACCTATGTATGTATGTGTGTATATATATATATATATACCTATGTATGTATGTGTGTATATATATATATATATACCTATGTATGTATGTGTGTATATATATATATATATACCTATGTATGTATGTGTGTATATATATATATATACCTATGTATGTATGTGTGTATATATATATATATACCTATGTATGTATGTGTGTATATATATATATATACCTATGTATGTATGTGTGTATATATATATATATACCTATGTATGTATGTGTGTATATATATATATATACCTATGTATGTATGTGTGTATATATATATATATACCTATGTATGTATGTGTGTATATATATATATATACCTATGTATGTATGTGTGTATATATATATATATACCTATGTATGTATGTGTGTATATATATATATATACCTATGTATGTATGTGTGTATATATATATATATACCTATGTATGTATGTGTGTATATATATATATATACCTATGTATGTATGTGTGTATATATATATATATACCTATGTATGTATGTGTGTATATATATATATATACCTATGTATGTATGTGTGTATATATATATATATACCTATGTATGTGTGTATATATATATATATACCTATGTATGTGTGTATATATATATATACCTATGTATGTGTGTATATATATATATACCTATGTATGTGTGTATATATATATATACCTATGTATGTGTGTATATATATATATACCTATGTATGTGTGTATATATATATATACCTATGTATGTGTGTATATATATATATACCTATGTATGTGTGTATATATATATATACCTATGTATGTGTGTATATATATATATACCTATGTATGTGTGTATATATATATATACCTATGTATGTGTGTATATATATATATACCTATGTATGTGTGTATATATATATATACCTATGTATGTGTGTATATATATATATACCTATGTATGTGTGTATATATATATATACCTATGTATGTATGTGTGTATATATATATATACCTATGTATGTATGTGTGTATATATATATATACCTATGTATGTATGTGTGTATATATATATATACCTATGTATGTATGTGTGTGTATATATATATATACCTATGTATGTATGTGTGTATATATATATATACCTATGTATGTATGTGTGTATATATATATATACCTATGTATGTATGTGTGTATATATATATATACCTATGTATGTATGTGTGTATATATATATATACCTATGTATGTATGTGTGTATATATATATATACCTATGTATGTGTGTATATATATATATACCTATGTATGTGTGTATATATATATATACCTATGTATGTGTGTATATATATATATACCTATGTATGTGTGTATATATATATATACCTATGTATGTGTGTATATATATATATACCTATGTATGTGTGTATATATATATATACCTATGTATGTGTGTGTATAGAGACTTAAAAGGTTCATACTTTTCTTGACGCATCTAAATGAAATCTATCAATGAGGATAGAAGTAAAATAAACACCTTCGAAGCATGTTAAGAATGCGATATTAATTTTATTTTAAAAGAAAAGAAAAATCGAAACCTATTTTTTCCTTTTGTTTAATTTTTTTTTTTTTATAAACTTTCATTTTTTTGTTTATTATGATACAAATAATTTTGCCAAATAGAATTGGCCTCTTCAGTGTGTTTGTATATCTGATCTTATTGGATTGCCGGCTTCTGCTGGTGTAAACCGGCGTATGAGATGGTTTTTTTTCCCCACTTTCTGTATGAAATCAACCATGCACGTGAGTTAGTTATATGGATTTAAAAAATTCATACTTTGTTTGAAGCATCCAAATGAAATTTTATAATGAGGATTTAGGTAAAATAAATACCTTTGATGCATGTTAAGGATGTGATATGAACTTTTAAAATCTATTTAACTAACTAATTGAACCCCCTTCGTATGACTTTAAAATTTCATCTTTTTAACTAGATCAAATAAATCGCCTTCAAAAGGCTTTAGTGCCTCAATGGGTTTAGATGGATGTTGGGTTCTCAAATTGTATGTCTTCTTTTTTATCGTTTGTAGAGTTCACGTTCTTTCTATCTTGATATATTAGTAAAGCCCGTTAGCCTTTCCATTAAATATGTAATGTAAGTTATAAATTAAAAAATAATACTCCTAGCTAGATGAATAGCTACTGGATGGCGGATAGGGTTTAGCTTGTTATTAAATAAACAAAAAAACATAACAATTTTTAAAAATTGTACATATTCATTTTCTTTTTATTGAGGCACTGTTCTATTCCGATGAAGTATCTGTAACGGACAAAAAATACATGGACGAAGTATAAAACTTCACACATCTTATTGATGTCATTTACAAGTAAGAATGAAGATGGATAAGCCGCTCAGTGCGCAATGAATCATTTCGGTTCGTCCAGACACATGTTTACGTCTCCGGTGTCATCTCTTTTTGTTCTTTTTGTTCTGTCACCTCACGGAAGAGCCAGTCACTGAAGGGATGTAGCCCTAATTTCACTATTGATGAAGTCTTAAGGGGAATAACTCTGGATCCTGTAAATTTTCTTAGGGCTTGACATGCATAAAAGTTCAACTAAAAATATATTCTCCAATTTAGTATTTTAAGCACAAATGTACTATATACCACTTTACAATAAACCAATCTAATATAGTTATCTTGTTGGATTGTCAAAGTCAGACCCAAATAACATTTAAGCTGATAAATCAAACATTCCTTAGGTCTAGCTAATTTTCATTTTTTATTATTGTACCGTGTTTTATGGTAGTATAATAAACATACTTAACTACAATCATCATCCTCTTTACTTAGTCTGGCCTAGGCAACTGATAATGAACCATTTTTTAATGATCACTTAAAATAAAAATCAACAAGAGGGATACTAATTTTAAGTCGAAGAATGTAAGTTTTGTCACTCAGAAGTTGAGTGTGGTGATGTATCTTTATATTTCTTTACTTTTTGTTGTAAATTTCAGTGTGTGAGGTATAGCGACTTTTATTCATGGGCATCATGATTTGTGAGCGTAGTAATATGACATTAACAAGTTATTCAAGGATATTTCTCTGCAAAATGGTGTTATTTTTTTAGATTTAAAAAAATTGACACTTTCTTTGCTATTTTATTCACTAAGCCTTTAAGCTTGGATTTTTTAATGAAAGCCAACTTGAAATTCTGTATTGATATGTGCCCCTTAAGATAAAATGACTTTAATGTATGTAAAGGCACCTAAAACCGTTGCACTGAATTTGAAAAATATCAAGCATTTTCCTCATAAAAATAACGTCCATCACCAAAAATATTGATCTAACTTGAAGTAGCATGAGATACATATATATATAAAATATTGATCAAGTTCAAACATTTTAATATGAACATAAAACCAATATTTTCAAAGGTGCTCAATAACAAGTAGAGCATTTATAAAATTACATAAACAATATTAGTCTTACGCTTAGACTGTAATATTGTTTGTGTAATTTTATATATATATATATATATATATATATATATATATTGAAAATAATTTTTTTTGTATTTGATAGAGTTCATTAGATTTTGGTCCATCTCTTATGGATGAAGTTATGAAAGCACTCCAAGACAAAGAAGATGAATCGACTGTACCTGGAAATGCATTTAAAGAGAGCCCTTTACCACCAGTACCAGCACCGAAAAAGCTTGAGGACCAAGCACCAATTGCCACAGCCGAAGAGGATGATGATGATGATGATGAAGAAGCTGATCGTAATTCGATTTCTGCGTTATTACCAACTGATAAAAGTCCCCTTTTACCTGCTTTTCCTCAGGTTCCTGTAAGTTTAATCTTTATTATTTATTCCATTTATTTATTTATTTTTCTTTCATGGCCATTTCTTTTGTATCGCCTGTTGACATTAGCTTTGATATCAGAAAATTTTAAGCTGCCAGATTTGTGCTTTCTATGTGTTGAATGGTTATAGTTTATGACTTAGCCGTAGTTTGTACATTTGGTTCACATAATTTTATGTCTATCTTATTTCACTATTTGCTTTGCTACCAGAATTAAGAAAAAATGAAACACTTCATTTTATTTACAATATTTTGCCACAGCTTCTTGTGATTATATCAAAGTTCTTGTCTTCCTCTAAAATTGAGAAACTTGTCTCTAATAAAAGCATTTACAATAAATGTTAGTAGTTTCTATTTGATTATTCAGACTAATATTTTCATCTTGGTTGTTATATTCACATTGTTTCGGCTGATGTAACCCCGGCCTTCTTCTAGTGCATCTTTTTGAACATTGGAACCTTCTAGTTGAACACAGCAAATCTCTACCTAATTTCGAACTGAACCCTTTATTTAATCCGTAGGTTGTTCACATTCTGTCTGCCATGACTGGGTACAAGTATTCTCTCTTTTTTTATACTTATTATTGACTTTAGTAGACTGTCACTTAGAACTGATTGATAATGAACATATTTACCACATGTCCATATGAACCATTCTAGTATTGATTTTGGGAGCCTTGAATCTAATCTTGTCTAGATGTGTAATATTACTACTTATTACTATATATATATATATATATATATATACACACACGCACACTAAAAAATCAGGTCTGTGATCTACAAGACAAGCGTCAAGCGTTTTGGTCTTAAGAAGCGGAATCAGTGACCGGTCTGATGAGAATGACTCAGATTAACAAGTTTTTCTAAGAGAAAAACCAGCTGTACAAGAGAAAAAAATGACTCTCTACAGCAAAATTTCAAGAATGCAAAGTCGGCACTTACAGTATATGAAAATTAAAAATCAGTGTTGGCTGAATATTTCTGAAATAACACAGAAAGTCTATGATAGGAAAAATATGGAAACTATGTACCACTTGATTAGACATGTCTTCAGGCCGCAATCTTCATCTATGCCCAGAGTGAGAATTTATTATTTTTGAAGTGTCTCTATTATTTCTTAATTTATTGATATCTATATACTCTATTACTTGGGTCTTGCAATGTAAAAAACTGCAGGTCAAAATCATGTATGGTTGAATTGTTACAAGCCTTTAAGTTGGCGTAATTTATTAATACGTCAATTTTCTGGCAAATTTCTCCAAATTTTAAGAAATATAGCTCATCAGCAAATCTGCATAGATTTTGACTGGCAAAAGGTTTTAACTTTTTCTGCCTAAAATGTATTATTTTTCATTGTCTTCAAGATTTGCTAACATCTAATTGAGGGGGTGCAGGGAAAACTTCATGCTTTTTTCCAGAAAATACATCAATTTGCAGGCAAATTTCTTAAAATTGGAGAAATATAGCTCATCCTCAAATTGGCATAAAATTTGACTGACAAAAGTTTTTAACTTACTTTTTCCACCTAAAATGTACTATTTTTAATTGTCTTTCAAGGTTTGATAGCATCTAAACAGCAATTTTACACACAAATACCAAAATTTCAAATTTTCTCAGGTACACATAAAATTTCAATTCTATGTCAATTTTTTGCCTGAAACATTAAACTGTTACCAATTTTCAAAGATTTGGCAAATTTTGGCTAATATATTCTTAAAATGTTGATTTTCAGGTAACAGACTAAAGAAGAATCAGTGAAGATATGATATAGTTTATATCAACACAGAACATGAATTCGTTCAATAATAGACTTTCAATCATAGCTTCTTTTTCATCTATAATTGTCTCCACATTACAGTGTCTTGACGATCTGGCGGTGTGACATCCCTTCTTACATATTACACTTGGACGGGGACGTTTCGAAGCAGTTGCTGGGTGCGACATGATCAACATCTTGAGAAGAATGTCATAGATGTTGTCTTTAATTGACAGCTGTCGAGATCTTGAAGTTGGTCCACTCTGGAACGATCTGACAGTTTGTTCCAACTCTCCACCAAACTCTCACTCCATTTTGCAATTGATGATCCATGTTCAACTCAAAGAGTTGCCAACTATTCGCACAAAGCTGATGGAATGTTGCAAGGATCATTACCCAGAGCACACCTTATCGAGAAACAAGTTTTTTAAATGAAGCATCAATTTGATACCAATGGCCTTGAATGAATCCACATGAATGCGTGTTTTGGCATCAACCGATTGTGCAACAGTTAGAACGATGTTTGTTAAAGACAAGAATTGTTCATAGTTTATTTGATCCTCAGTGTTCAAAATGAGGGAGCAAATCTTTTCTGTTCTTTCTACTGAAGAATTGATTAGCAAGTGGACCAGTGTTTGTATTGCCTTCTGTTACAGAGGGAGAGTCCATACCATTCCTGTCTTCTCGCTAATCGCATTGGTGCACCCCTTCTTTGCACGCAAAATAAATCTTGTCACACGCAGGTTTGATGTTTCACTCCAGATTTTCTGACCGCCAACCAAGTGGTACAAAATTTTGTGTGCAAAGTCAAATGATCTCCGTTTAAAGTGGAGGACAGGGAAGCAAAAGAGATCAGCGTTAACAATATTTTCATGATATTGTCCCTGTCAATCCTTACTTATATGGGCAATTTTACTCTCGCCCATCTTCCATGCAGCTTTGCATGTTACATAATTTTTTGTAATATCAAAGCCGTCTGCAATAATTTCTACATTGTTCGCCTCCTCTCTTGAAGCGTGGCACAGGTAACAAAACGCTCCACGATCACTCCGAGAAGTCCAATCATCTTTCCATCAATCATCGATCACTCTGTATTGCAGTTAACAAGAACTGTCTTACTACCGATTGACACTGTACACCGATGAATACCTCTAACAACATCAAAGGAGGTTTCCAATTCAACTGCCAAGACATATCTATTTTCTACAGCTCTGGTAAGCGTGACCGGACGTGCAAAATTCATGCTATTTGGAACAGGATAGGCCCAGAGCAAGGTGTTGTGTTCAGACTGAAGTTTCAGAGGACAATAGCAGGACAACAAGAAGGAATTGTTTTTATCAGGATCCAAGTGTGATGTTTCTTGAGATGCTAAAGAAGTGTCAATAAGTTGTTGGCATATCTTATGCGAGCCGAATCCATCAACACCAAATTTTCCGGTAAGCTGAAAAGACATTCATACAAAGTTTGCAGTTGCTCCCAGAATATTAACTATTGACTAAACAGTTTCGTTCACAAGATCTTTTATGTCGACCTGACTTCAGTTGGTAGCTTGTAATAGGTGGATGGAATTTGATTTTAACAGCATCAACAGTGTTCCTGGTTTGAAAGATCATATTATGAGGAGGCACAAAGTCCTGAGCATTTGGTATTGGTTCATTGACAGATCAACATTATGAATCATTGCAACTGCATCATCGATAGGAATAGTGTTTTGACAAGGACTAACATCTGTGTTCCATGTTCGGTTACATTTATGGACACAATCTGTAATGCTTTCTTCTTTGTCAATTTCTGCTCCTCTGCAAACAATTTAATAGAGGACACAGCGTCTTTCAAAATTGATCGGGTTTCCTTGAGAGGGAGCATCGCTGAGGGTCAAACTAGGTCGTCGTCTTGGTTTATTCTCAAGGTGGAGAAATTTTGGTGCTTGTTCCCGGTTTCGGCCAAACGAAAAATTATTTATGTGTGAAAACAATATCATGTACTTACTCACTGGTATTTTATTGTTCAATATTGAAAAAAGTAGGAAAAATTATCCAGTAGAACTTTAATTACAAATATTTTTACATTTTTCCTAACGTACGAGTAACTTCGATGACTATGCCTCCATTGGCTACAGAACCATTCCATTATCTACACTATTAGTCAAAAACAACCTGCAATGAAATAAGGTTGTATTCTTTTACCATCCCACATAGAACTGGATAAAGCCAATGGTAAATTCACAAAATTACACCATACATAAATTACTCATATCTTATCTGGACCGTCTAGGCACACCTTAGTAATAAGGGCCCAGTCCTCTGAAATTTCAGTTTTTTAATAAGTGCCTTGCTAATATGCTTCCAACAGGGTATCAACCACTTCCTCATTTTACGTTATGCTCAAAAAAGGCGTTTTTTTATAATATGCCCAAATATGGTAATTAGGGTATAGTACTTGAAATTTCAATTTTTTTTCAAAAAAAGGGTTATTCCATTAGAAGTGTCTTGCTAATACGCTTCCAGCGAGGTATCAACCACTTTCTCACTTTAAGTTATGAGAAAGTTATTGAATTGTTTCACATTTTTAGCATTCTGGGCGCAATGTGCTATGGTATCATTCAGGTCCAAAGACAGATCTTTCTTCCACAAAATTCCCAAGGATATTATGAAATAGTGAGTGGAGCATTTAATGGATCTATTCTAAAATCAGTTAGTGGTTGATGAACAGGTCATGAACAGTCTGTCATAGGAGGCTATCAACCAAGTGATGATGGATCACTCCACCATTTAATACAATCAAGGAAATTAATATCGGAAAGGCACCTGGCGTTGATGACATCCCTGTTGAGGTAGTCCGTTTTGAGGGAAACAAGATCGCTGCAGAAGCCTACTGTTTGATATCTGATGTATGATGTATACCCCTTTGCATCAGGACTGGATAGATGAAACTCTGATCTCATTATACAAGGGAAAAGAAATTCAATCAGCTGGTGGAAATTATTGGAGCAGTGTGTAAGATCTTTTCAAAGCTCTTACTTAACCGGCTTATCTGTGGTTGTGTTCCTTCACTATTTCAGAATGCCAGCGCATCTTTAGATCAGGTTGTGGCATGATGAATATGATCTTTTCTGCCCAACAACTTCAGGAAAAGTGCATCAAACAATGGGTAAGCCTCTATAAAATTGTGGACCTAACAAAAGCTTTTGGCACTGTTAATAAAGCAACATCATGAACAATCCTCGGTAAAATGCCCACCATGATTTGTCAACATGCTTAAACAACTTCACCAAAATATGAAGACACGCTACCACTTCGGCGGTGCATTCTCTAAACCAATAGCTATTGATTAAACAGGGTGACATTCTTAAACTGATGTTGTTCTCTATATATTTTGCAATGACCCTCCCCCACGCCTTTCAGGATTATAACATTGGTCTTCTCAGACGTTTATGAACCACTGGTAGGATCTTCAACCTAGCTTGATTTAATGCAAATTCCACGACCTTCCAAACCCTTGTACAGGAGCCTTTCTCTGCCGATGATGTTGTCTTTGTTACCCACACTGAGAAGGATATGCAAATGATAATGAACCTCTTCTCTCGAGCGTGCATCACTATGGACTCATCGTCAATCTGGAGAAAACTATGGTAATGCTTACTACTCCACCAGTATGTAGAGCACAAGATTTATGTCGGGTGGGTGTGGGGGGCTAGATTAAGTGTAGTCAACACATTTGTATATCGGGAACACTCTCCCAAGATGGATATCTTGAAATACTTCTTAGAATCGAAAACGATAGCAAATCTTTTGATAGGCTTGAAAAGTGTGTGTGGTTTGATGGAGCCATTACCATCAAAACAAAGCTTAGTGTGTACGAGTTGTGCGTCTTGTCTGTTCTCCTGTATTCTTTGGAGACATGATCTATGTATCGCCGACACATCAAAGTCCTGGAGAGGTTCTACCGAACTTGCCTCGGGAGGATCCTAAATATTAAGTGGTAGTTGTTTACACCAGGTATCAATGTTCTCCAGCAAGCTGGAGTGTTGAGCATAGAAATGTGTGTTATGCATAATCAGATGCGTTGGGCAGAACACCTTGTTAGGATGGGAGATTACAGGCTCCCTAAACTAGTGTTTTATGGGGAACTGCAACATGGCAAACATCAGAGACATAAGCCAAAGAGACGTTTTGAGGATTAGTACAAAAACAACCTGAAAACCCTTTATATAAACGTGGAGAAAAGGGGAGAGGATGGCTCTGGAGCAATCAGTCTAGCGCAGGTTCTTTGAGGCAAAGTGAATAGAGTACTCTATTGTGAAATGTACTTCACGGAAACAGTCAATGCCGAATATCCCAGCCACATTTCAACCTGACCATGTCACATTGCACCCAGTATGCTAAAAATGGGAAACAATTCAATAACTTTCTCATAACTTAAAGTGAAAAAGTGGTTGATACCTCGTTCGTCACGAAATTTGGAAAACAATCAGTGAAAATATTTCAATTAATGTTGGGGTACGAAATAAATTGATCCATTATTTTTTTTTGTAATCTTAAAAATAAAATGTCAACATAACGTGTAACGGACATTTAAAAAAAAAAATCAATCTTTTAACTCTTTTGATGCATTAAAATTATAATTGTATGTTTTGTCTTTCGGTAGTAGTAATTTATCGGAAAAAATATTGTCTCCTTTTGAGTGAAAGTCAACAATGGCTGCTAACATTGCTGATATAACAATCAATCAGCAGCAGCTAGTTATAAACAGTTAGCTTCGTAAAATTTGTTTACGACTTTCGAAAATAAAATACTTTTTATGCTTAAAACAGAGTTAATGCTGTTTGTGCTTCTTTTATAAAAAATACTTCAAGAAATACTGGTTTTCATATATACTCAACTTTCAGGCTTGAATTCTAGTAATTACTTTTTAACTGCCAATTAAAAAAAAAATAAGATTCTACTTTTTTAGGCAATTACGTGTGAATACACTAAAAGTCTTGGCAGAAAAAAGACAAAAAAATAATTTAGAGTGAGAGTATCAGTTTCGCATATAAATTTAACGTAAAATGATCTCCCATTTCTCGGCCATTCTTGCCTTTTAGTGCAATTTAAAAAATATTTTTTTCAAGCTGAAAACTTGATATAAAATAATTATTCTATCACTAACTCTAGGTTCGAGTGACAAGCCCACCTCCTAAAAATGCTCTCTTGAATGTGTCATATCATTAACCTTAAATCTGAGTGACAAGTCACCCCCTAAAAAAACTCCCTTTACCGTGACCTACGTAATATAGTAAACTAGTTTACTATTACGATGGCCACGCCTTAACCCTAAGTTCGAATGGCAACCTCTATCCAAAACAAAACCTGTTCGTTAACCTTATCATTAACGCTAAGTCCGAGTGGCAAGTCCGCATCCTACAAAAAGCCTATTAAAACCAAACATAATCGTCTATAAAAAAAAGGCAGACCCCATAAAGAAAAACACACCGGATTTATTTCCCATAGAAAACAAATTAACTCCCCATAAACGCTAGAATTACCCTAAAATAGCAAATTATAATGGATACATGGTATTTTTTTTAAATATTGCAACATATTTATGTGCATTTACTGCAGATTACTTGGAAACCATTAATTTCTGGAGATTTTCAATGGCATATTCTGATTCCTTGTACAAAAATACACTTATATGGCAAATTTCATTGCTTAATTTTGTGTTTTAACAAAGATATAACATTTTTAACAGTGTAAAAATGTGACTAAACGCATATGGTCTTAAAGAGAGAAAAATTTCCAATTGTGCAAGTCATAACTTCCTTATTTTTAGTCAGATTTAAAAAATTAAAAAAAAGATTCTTTCTTAAATCATCAAGCTATTTCTATATATGCCATTATTGATATATTTTAAGCAATTTCAATTTTTTCATGTGTATTGTATAGGCATAACATGGCCATAACTTAAAGTGAGAAGTGGTTGAGGCCTTGTTGGAAGCGTATTACCTAGCCGCTTCTGAAGAAATAGCGTTTTTAGAAAAGATATGAAATTTCAGGGGACTGGGTCCTAATTACCATATTTGGACTTATTCTCAGAAAACGTCCTTTTTTGGTATAACATGGCTATAACGTAAAATGAGGAAGTGGTTGATACCTCGTTGGAAGCGTATTAGCAAGGCACTGCTAATGAAATATCCATTTATTCAAAAACCAAAATTTCAGGGAACTGGTACCATTTGGTTGGCAGTCAGAAAATCTGGAGCGAAACATTAAACTGACATGTGACAAGTTTTATTCTGCATGCAAAGAAGGAGTGCATCAATGCGATTAGGGAGAAGACATGAATGCTTATGGACTTTCTCTCTCTAACAGGAGGCAATGCAAACACTGGTCCACTTGCTGATTGATTCTTCAGTAGAAAGAACGAATAAGAGATTTGCTCTCTCATTTTGAACACAAATATCAAAGAAACTATTAACAATTTTTGTCTTTGATAAACATCATTCTAACTGTTGCACAATCGGTTGATGCCAAAAACATGTTCGTGTGGATGCAATCTTTGAAAATTGGTAACAGTTTAATGTTTCAGGCAAAAAATTGGTATAGATTTGAAATTTTACGTGTACCTGAGAAAATTAAAATTTTTTGGATTTTTGTGTAAAATTGCTGTTTAGATATTAACAAACTTTGAAAGACAATTAAAAATAGTACATTTTAGGTAGGAAAAGTAAGTTAAAACCTTTTTCCTGCAAATTGACGTATTTTCTGAAAAAAAAAACATGAAGCTTTTAATGCCTCTTAACTGATTCTTTTTTAGTTTAATTAACTCCCTTTAATTATAAAAACTTTATAATAAAAATATAAATAAATGCAGATTTCAGACATTAACGATGCAGCTTCCCGGATTGTAATAGTGATAGATTTTGATAGTAAAAAAAAATTAAAAAAAAATTTTTTAAGCTAAAATGTGACACTAATTTGTTTATTTCTGATTGGAAAATTTTTTCACAAATTTCTGATAAATTTTCAATTTATTTTTATTTTATTATTTGGACTTTAGCATGAAGATAAAAAGTGATAAATCAGAATCGCGTTTTATTTATAATATGGGTTCTGGAATAAATTGATATTGAAATAATTGTATAAGGACTTTTGCTATGAATTTCTTTTGGAATTAGCTTTAAAAAAAAGAAGCTATCTTAAAAAAAATATGTATTTAATGGTTTCGCCCAATATATGTGCTGCTTCTTTGAAACGTTTTACTCTCCACCATTTTTCTGTCTATAATTTTTATTTCATTTTATAAGGGAATATGGTTTTCTTTTTCTCTCTATATGTGGTCAGCCAGACCTGACTTTTCCATTTCTCCATGTATAACAGGTTTCCGATATTCTAGCTTTACTTTTAATGTATGGCATCTCACCTTTTTCCCACATCTATAGGGAATGAAATACACATCGTTTTTGGTCATGTTTTCTGTAGTAAGCTTGACTCTGACAAGATGTTTTTGGAGAGTTGAGTCATTCTTGAATACAGTCCTGCCATCATATTGATTACATATCCTTTGAATTTTTTCAGACAAGCATTTCACATATGGTAGACAGATTGTGGTGAGTTTTCTGGTAGTGTCCTTTGATGTTTGATCCAGATTTCTCGGAGCCGATGTCATACTCTATGGGTAGTTATTTCTAATTGACAGTCGACTGCAGTCGTCTAGTGGTTGAATGTTCAATTTTTACTACAGGTGATAATAACTAAGAAAAACAAAAACATGGCAGACGGAATGAGAACAATCTACTCGTGTAAATTGAATAAAGGGTTCAGTTCGAAATTCTGTACATGTTCTCAAGTTCAACATTACGATTCCCAAGTTTGATTATTAAGTTCTCAAGTCTAAAAATATGCACCCGTAGAAAGTCTAAGGGTACATGGCTGAAATATTTTAAATATAACAATCAAGATAAGAATAGTAGTCTGAATAATTCGAATTATCAAGTCACTTCAAAAATTTTGAAAGCTGGATCCAACATTTGAAATAAAAGCTGGGCTTTCATTTTAGTCATTTGATTTCTAAGATCTTTAAACATTTTAATGAAAGAATTCTCTGGTCGTAAATGACACATACCAATGGCGCATACCAATGAAGCATAGGGATATAATTCAGTGCCAGGTGGCATACTTTACAGAAATTTAATCTCACAAGGGATCAACTTATTTCAGATGCTACCGGAAAATATTATGAAACATTCCTAGGAACAGATGAAGTCAATTTAGTTTATTCCAACTTATGCAATTTTCTAAGAACAATTTCTGTCCAACCTTGTGCAGGAATTAAAAAAGTAGCCATTTCAAACTATTTCTTTGTATTAAATAATCATTTATTTTTTTGCTTCTTTGTAAGTATTAATTCACAATCTATTGGACTAGAAACTCAACTTTATTTGTTGGATACAAATATTTGCACCTTTTAAATTTGAAAACATATTTTAAAGATATTTTTTTTTGTAATGAAGTTCAGACTTTATCATTCTTCTGAATATAAAATAATCAAATTATTAGGAATTTCTTAAGATAAAAATTATTTTAAGAAATTGTTAATAACCACTACTTTTTTCCTTAAAAAGATAAATCGAATGTAGTTTTATTTTAAATTATTTTTAATATTTCATAGTCACAATTATTTCAATATTTAATAATGTGTACAATTATTTCAATATTTAATGTGTATCCTTAAAACTAAACACTTGTATTTAAATATCAATCTGATGGAAATTTTAGACAGTATATTTCATATAGTTTTGTTAAAAATAAATACACAATCTTGAATAAAATACACAATCTTGAATAAAAACTTTCTCTAATAAATTAATCAAGTGTATTTTAATTACAGCTCAGCGAGTATTTTAAAATTTATGCAAATATCTGAAATAAAGAAATTGTTGTTCAAAAATAAAATTAACCTATTGATTTTCTAAATTTAAAAGAATTCAGAAAGAGAAACTGCATGTTTCCAATTCTTTATTGCATGACAAGAGACGGTCTGTTTGGTCTTGATATTCTAACAAAAGTTACAGATATTTTGTTGTAGAGGATTTTTAGTAGAATAGAAACTTTTTTTTTTTTTTTGCTTGATTATTTGAAATTTCATTAATAAAAACTGGTTTAGACCTACTTGCATCCTTACAAATCAGTGTGTTCTTTCTCTTGGAGATTTACTGCAGCTTAAAAACCTTTCTCCACTGAAGTTATAAAAAAATATGAAAATTTCAATTCAGATTCTTATTCTAGAAGATAACTTCCTCATCAACTACTTATCTTTTAAGAAATTGTTGTTTTTATTTGTAATTTCAAAGACTTTTGCATTTCTTTAAGTTTATCATTTTTGGATCTTCATTTCCTGTTATTTCCTCATCACTTCATTTTCCTTCTCTGATGATGGCCCCTAATTATCGACTGTGGATAGTTATTCTTTTATTAGTTTCACTGCAGGTGACATCAATTTGTGCATTTGAAATCACTGAATCAAAGGCAAATATATAAATACCAATTGAAATTTTTTTTTTTTATCAAGTTGTGGCATAGTTCCTGTATTTGAGTGTAATAGGAAAACTGTTTTCCTTCATAGATAGCCTTCTTCAAGATTAAAAATAATTTCTGTATAGCATGGTCTGATCACATGAACTTACTTTTTTTAATTCGTATCATTCCTGCCATAGGAAACAAATCTGCTTTGGTCAAATATGAATGTCAACATCCAATTAGTTTTGTAAACCTTACTTTATAGGAAGCAAAAAATACTTTATACAATAATTGAAAAGAACTTTTTTTTAGTTTCATTATTGATTTAAAATGTTTCAAGCCATTGTTGGTGCCGTGTTTCTAGGCCCATTTTTGATTGGAAAAAATATTTAAATCTTAATTTAAAAAACGAAACCCTTTAATAGTTTGCAAAATTTCAAGGTTAAAAAATCTCATTTTAAAAGTTTTCCATTTTATTTTGTTTCAATCTTGATGAAAATCTATTCTCATATAAATGTTATGTATTTCTATGAACGTTATTTTTTTCTCTTTCAATTTTCTTGCCTGTTTTTTTCTCTAAATGCCCAAATATTTGACTGCAGGCAATTATTGCTGCATATACATTTCTTATTCTAACAATTCTTGAATGCCTCAGCTTGGCCATTCTGCTTCAACTTTTGCTTTTGCTAGTCTTTCATTCTGAACATTGGATTCTCAAATAGAAATGCTGGTTTTGCTCTGCAAGCATTAAAAAAAGGTCTTTTTTGTTTTTGATAAGAATCGGGTAAGTCAAAGTCATGTCTGTTTGAAAATATCAAGTTTGTTTTCTTTTCAGTTTAATCAAAATGAGTGACTTGGAACCACCGTTTAATGGTCGGATCTTTTTAGAACTTAAATCATGTTTTGCGGTTTAATGATCAATAAATTTGATACAACATTGGCGGAATCTTTATGTCAATAATCATCGTAATATTGTTATCCTCTCAAAATACAGGTTCAGAAGAATGGGCTGAAGTAAGATGTTTGAAAACGACATATGCTTATTTCTAAATAAGAAACATTGTAGCTATTTTGTGTATGTAGCAAAGTAGAAATTATATATAGTGAAAATGAAGATATTTGTTTGAATAAAATGTACTTGTACATTTCCCAATCTCTTCTGGTCATCTCGCTATTTATATGTCAAACAAGTTAAAAAAAATGAATAGACAGAATTGAGTTTTTGTTTTTAATTTTATTGGTTTCAGCAGTTTGCTGTATTCAAAATTAAAATGGTAAGTTGTTTTACAATTTTGTCTACAAATATTGGTTTTATCAAATATATATCCAAGTATCCTTTATTCTCTTTATATAAAGTCAAACCGACATATCCTCATTTCTTATAGGACTCCTTGAAAAATAAGTTTGACTATTTGAGAAAAATAAATCAATCTTTTACAATGGCCCCAACTCAATTTCACTGTCGGCATAATTTGGTATAACGATCTTCAATGACTTAAAGAATGCAAGCGTGAACTAAATTTTTTATTTAAATTCTTTGTGATTCTGTGCATTTTTGTTTTAATAGCACATCTTGATTGATAAAAGAGAATATATTTAATCTCTGTTTATAATGATATGATGTCACCTTCCAGTGACATGTTCTAACCCGATACACTTTTAATTCCACCTTACAATAAAATACACCCTACTAAACTGCGGCAATTGTAACCAAATTTATTAAAATTATTAATAGCAAACAATATGGAGGACTTTATTCAAAGGACTAATAACCCAAACAATATGGAAGACTTTATTCAAAGGACTAATAACCCAAACAATATGGAAGACTTTATTCAAAGGACTAATAACCCAAACAATATAGAAGACTGTATTCAAGAAACAAACTTGTGCATAGAAATCAGAAAATCACCTGCACATAATATCAAATGAATTCCACACTTTAAAATTACGTGCACATAATATCAAATGAATTCCACACTTTAAAATCACCTGCACATAATATCAAATGAATTCCACACTTTAAAATCACGTGCACATAATATCAAATGAATTCCACACTTTAAAATCACGTGCACATAATATCAAATAAATTCCACATTTTAAAATCATGTGCACATAATATCAAATGAATTCGACACTTTAAAATCACGTGCACATAATATCAAATGAATTCGACACTTTAAAATCACTTGCACATAATATCAAATGAATTCCACACTTTAAAATCACGTGCACATAATATCAAATGAATTCCACACGTTAAAATCACGTGCACATAATATCAAATGAATTCCACACTTTAAAATCACGTGCACATAATATCAAATGAATTCCACACTTTAAAATCACGTGCACATAATATCAAATGAATTTCACACTTTACAATTACGTGCACATAATATCAAATGAATTCCACATTTTAAAATCATGTGCACATAATATCAAATGAATTCCACACTGTAAAATCACGTGCACATAATATCAAATGAATTCCACACTTTAAAATCACGTGCACATAATATCAAATGAATTCCACACTTTAAAATCACTTGCACATAATATCAAATGAATTCCACACTTTAAAATCACGTGCACATAATATCAAATGAATTCCACACTTTAAAATCACGTGCACATAATATCAAATGAATTCCACACTTTAAAATCACCTGCACATAATATCAAATGAATTCTACACTTTA
The DNA here is from genome assembly GCA_963556195.1 of Sepiola atlantica. NCBI lineage: Eukaryota > Metazoa > Mollusca > Cephalopoda > Sepiida > Sepiolidae > Sepiola > Sepiola atlantica. The sequence goes on along the minus strand of OY744522.1, from coordinate 94,706,041 downwards.
AAATCACGTGCACATAATATCAAATGAATTCCACACTTTAAAATCACCTGCACATAATATCAAATGAATTTCACACTTTACAATCACGTGCACATAATATCAAATGAATTCCACATTTTAAAATCATGTGCACATAATATCAAATGAATTCCACACTTTAAAATCACGTGCACATAATATCAAATGAATTCCACACTTTAAAATCACCTGCACATAATATCAAATGAATTCCACACTTTAAAATCACTTGCACATAATATCAAATGAATTCCACACTTTAAAATCACGTGCACATAATATCAAATGAATTCCACACTTTAAAATCACGTGCACATAATATCAAATGAATTCCACACTTTAAAATCACCTGCACATAATATCAAATGAATTCCACACTTTAAAATCACATGCACATAATATCAAATGAATTCCACACTTTACAATCACGTGCACATAATATCAAATGCATTCCACATTTTAAAATCATGTGCACATAATATCAAATGAATTCCACACTTTAAAATCACGTGCACATAATATCAAATGAATTCCACACTTTAAAATCACGTGCACATAATATCAAATGAATTCCACACTTTAAAATCACCTGCACATAATATCAAATGAATTCCACACTTTAAAATCACGTGCACATAATATCAAATGAATTCCACACTTTAAAATCACGTGCACATAATATCAAATGAATTCCACATTTTAAAATCACGTGCACATAATATCAAATGAATTCCACACTTTAAAATCACGTGCACATAATATCAAATGAATTCCACACTTTAAAATCACGTGCACATAATATCAAATGAATTCCACACTTTAAAATCACGTGCACATAATATCAAATGAATTCCACACTTTAAAATCACGTGCACATAATATCAAATGAATTCCACACTTTAAAATCACGTGCACATAATATCAAATGAATTCCACACTTTAAAATCACGTGCACATAATATCAAATGAATTCCACACTTTAAAATCACGTGCACATAATATCAAATGAATTCCACATTTTAAAATCACGTGCACATAATATCAAATGAATTCCACACTTTAAAATCACCTGCGGAAAAGGAAAACACCACAACTCTAACAACATCCTTGGCTTTAAATGATGCGATAGCTGGATTGACGCTTCGTAAAACAAAACTAACAAAACTCTATACGCTTGAGGTTTTCTTTTTTATATGAAACAGCTTTTCAGTAAAATAGGCAAATATAGGACTTTATCTTTTTTTTTTTTTACAAAATTTAATTTCAAATAATGATTTAAATTATAAGTTGTTGGAAAAATCTGTTTTTATCATTTTATCTGATTCTGAACTTTCTTTTCATCGTGGTTGTTACATTTGCAATATTTTGGCCAGTGTAATCTCTGACTATTCAAACTTGAAAACCTGGAAGGAATTTCGAACTGAACTCACTCACACTCATTATTCAGGTTATCTTCAACAAGAGATTCGACACTGTCTGGCTGTCTTTATGTTAAGTCTTCAGTGATCACGATTGTGGGGATTCACTGTGTCCATTTGCCACTGCTTATGGTCTTGCCTAATGTTTTTTTTCCATGTCTTCTTAGTGACCCCCGTCTTTCTTTTGGCTGTCCAGTCTTAGGTCTCCTCAAGTGCTGATATACCCCTTGCTTCTTTCACCATGTCCAAACCAGAGAAGATGGTTTGTTCTTATTAGGACATCAAGTTTTGGGTTGGCCAATTTCTCAAGTAGTGTTTTACCTAATGTTCTGGATCTGGTCTGGCTTTGCATTGCATATCCACCTCATCATTGCCCTGTCATTTCTCTGGAGTCAGGCAAATGAGGCCAACACTGACCACCATACAACATCACACTTCTTACACAACTATCATAGTAATAATCGGGATGTTAGAATTGGGAAAAAGTTCTGAACTTTCCCCGATCTGTCTTTGATGATCGAAACTTAGTTCACAGCTATCTCCAGCACTCAGCATATCTCCTAGGTAGCAAAAGGAGTCTATCACCTCCAGGGTGTCCGTGCCTATTTCAATTTCTGTGTAAGGACAGCTCTGAATTCGGCGTGCTAGTCCTAGACATCTCTTACATCTAAAATCTGGATCTGGTGTGAGCCTATTATGCACTTTTTGTGCATCCATAGAGTGCAATGGCTGCACTGCATCTCATTGTTCCCCCCCCCCCCCCCCCCTGGGTATTGACCAGAGTCCTTCAAAGACTGGAGTTCTGGGCCACTAACCATCACCTTTGTCTTTCTAGTATTTACCCTCAGACCTTTTGCTTTCATGCCTTTCTTCCATACTTTCAATCTTTCTTCCAGCTCATTCATTGTCTCTGCTATTATGACAGTCATTGGCATACAGTAGTTCCCATGGGCACCCTGTTTGGAACTCATTGGAGGGGGCTTCAAGGACAACAAGGGACTGATCCTTGATGTACTTCAACATTTACACTAGACTCATTGCTGTAGATGTCATCTACCCGTAACCCTGCTTCTGGCGTTCCTGTACATGCATTGTACTAGTCTTATGAACCATTTCTCCACTCTAAGCTTGTGCATTGCCTACCATAGCACTTCTCGGGTACCCTGTCAAAAGCCTTTTCTAGGTCAACAAATGTCATGTATAGTCCACAGTCTGCCTCAATGTATTTCTCTTGCATTTGATGTAGAATGAAGATTGCATATGTTGTGTCTCAACCGGGTACAAATCCGAACTGCATAGCATCGATGTCAACTTGCTGTGTAATGATGTTGTCTGTTTCTCTCTCTATCACTTTCATTGCTTGTTTCAGGAGCTTCAGGCCTCTATAGTTCCTCTTGACAGCGAATAACCCTTGCCCTTGTAACAGTTGATGATGTAGCTCTCTTCCCAGCTCTCTGTGACACTCTTCCCTTATGATGGAGTTCGCTAAGTCCGACATTATCGAGATGCCTATCCTTCCGGATGCTTTTCAACATTGTCAGGTGAACATTACAGTTTCACCCTCTCACATTTGTTTTGTAGTTTACTGAAAATGCATTTTTATTTACCAGACGGTCCAGCTGCTTTCCTATTTTTAATCTTAGAGCTTTTTCAATCATACCAGGACTGATTTCAATTGGTGAGTCTTGAACTGGTGTTTCCTTTGATAACTCTTCTGGATTCCATTCAAATTCAATGTTAAGTAGCCTTTCATAGTGTTACTTCCAGCCATTTTGTTTGGTCTGTATTCAATCCATGTTCTCATTCCAAAACTTCTAACCGGTCATGGTTAACAGAATGAGAACAATCTACCCGCATTGATTAAATAAAAGATAGTGTTTTAAATGTTATCCAGGTTCCTAAGTTTGGCTAGAAGGTTCCCACGTTCAATAAGATGCACTTATAAAGAAAGTTGGAGGTTACATTGGTCAAAACATTGTGAATATAATAACCAAGATGAGAATAGTAGCTTGAATAATTCAAATGATCAATCCTCTTTTGAAAAATTCTGAAACCGAAACTAAAAACTGTCAGAACATACTGATAAAATAAAACTCAAGATTTAAGGAAGATAATTCTTATTTTAACTTAACAGTAAAAAATCACATCCGTTTTGACAAAGATTTAGCTGAATGAATGATATATTTTGAACAAATGAATAATCATTTGAGTCTCGGCCAATAAAACAAATTTCATCATAATTTAGATGAAACACCATTTTGTCATTTTCGCACTTAAACTTGATCTAAATCAGCTTTTAGCGAAAGCAGGTGTTAAAAGAATAAAAAATAAAATGTAGAATAACATTTAATTTTCTCTCAGTTTTTAAAGTAAAAATGTAAACTTGCTTTCATTCGAAACGATTGTTTTTAAGAGTTTCTTGTTAAAACAAAAACATGACTAAACAATTGGGTAATAAGTATTGTTCTTGTGGGAAACGTAATTCTCATGGCAGGCCGAAAGAATTCATCTGTTTCTTTTATAAGAGTATTCCTTTTGTCAGGTTTCACCCTCTCGCATTTGTTCTGTATTTTTTGAAAATGCATTTTTTTTATGTAAAAGCATATTTGGTGTAGGGTTTTACAGTCTTATTTTCTTGAAAGAGTAAAAAACTTCATTGTATTTTCTTGAAGCTGTAGATAATCTTTAGACATTTATCATGACATGTTACGAATCGGATTTTAGTTGTCATCTACAGAAACGTTACTTTCATGAATAATCTAGAGAAAGAACAACTTAAAATTTGTGTGGCTGTTCCTGTGCACAATGGCGATTAAAATTAAAGCAAATTTTATGAATAAACTATTAGTGTAAATAATGAAAGCTTTCAAATAAAATAATCACATATATATATATATATATATATATATATATATATAGGGTGGGCCAAAATAAGGGTCCTATCTTTAAATTTGAATAACTTGAATTTGAATAACTTCCACAAAATAAAAGTTAAACTCACCAAACTTTATGTGTGTGTAGACTGACCCCTCCGAGATTTTTTGAAATAAACAAAACAAATTTTAGCTGAAAAACACTTCTTAAAACTTACAAAAACTAAAGTATTGTTTTTTACACTGTTTTGAGTTTTTTAAGCAAAAATAATGTTTTCTAAATGAGGGTACGTTCCTTAGGGCTAATACGGCTCATGCTTGCTTCGGAAGGAGTCCTTTACTTATTCTAAAAAAAAAAAAAAAAAAAAAATCAATAAATAAAAAAGTTATGAATTTTTAAAAATAGGACCTTATTTTTGCCCACCCTGTATATATATTATAACCTAAAATTGTCATTCAGTCATAGCATGATATAACTTTGATTTAATACTTTATTAATAGCTCCATTGCAATTTTTAAGTTCAAGTTTTTTAAAATATTGATCTTTATCTTTACTCTGTAAATTGACTCCTATTCAATCAATCTGAACTGTATTAAAATTGCTTTTATATTGTTACCTGTTATATATATGGTGTCTCAAAATTAAATGTTTGTTGAAAAGTCACGCACATATACTTTTATTATCTATATTTACTCTGCCAATATTAGCTCCTTATCCTGAAAATTCAAACAAAGATATATTTTTTCTAATTATTTTACTAATATAAGTTTCTAATTTGATTGATGGAAGGAGTGTTTTATGTGGTAACATCTGATTGAAAGATGACGACAGTAAGACGACTAAATTCAACATTCAAAAGTGAAATTATCACTTGGGTGGATATTAATGTGATTTGAGGGATATTAAAAACAACAACAAAATGAGATCTTCTTCTCTCTTCTTTATCATGTCTTCCCTTCTCCCCACCCCGCTCCCTCAGTCTATAAATTTCTGTTCATTTCTGTTAATCACTAATTGTTAACTAGTGATAAGAAAGTTGGTGTTTTCTTTTGTCTTTCAGGTAATGCCGACTCGGGAAACAAAACCTGAGCCACGAAAGCAAGCAAAGGTCAAACCAATGTCAGCTCATGATGAGAAAATGATAAATAATGCCATTGCTCTAGCCAATGAATTTGCTGCCCAATGCAGTAAGAGTGACATGGAAAGTGAACCTACAAGTCCCAAGTCTGATAGTGGACCAGAATCTCCTAAACTGATACAGAAATTAAAAATGTCTATCAAACGTAGTCCTAAGCAAGAACGCAAGACATTCTCTGAAGAAATTGCAACCAAGGCTGATTTGAATGAAGACTTACCTCCCGAGTCACAAGAAGCTTATAACATTTTAGTAATGCGTGGCTCAGTTAGTGACTGGGAGCCCAAATCTCCACCCCCCACACGTCGTGATACTGATCAGCCAAACCCAACAGATGTGTTGGTTACATCTCCGGTTAAATCCGAATTCACAACGTTCTCTTCAAATATCGTTAACGCAACAATAAAGAAAGAAACCGAAGTAAAACCGACAATGAGTAAATCTAGAGCTGCAATGTCAAAAATTGAACCGCCGCCGGTTCCAAAGCCGCGTCCAGAACATAGAGTAGAACCCACACCCCGGGTCGATTCCATATTCAAACCGGAAATCTCAAGGCCAGAAATCTCTAAGCCTGAGCTGCCTCCCAAGCCAGACATTGTTCCACGAATGGAACATTCGAAAGAAGCTCCACCATTGCCAGAAAATCCCCCTAGAACAGATCATTTGATAAGACTGGAGAACAATCAATCCAGAGATGATATTGGCAAACCAGAACCGACTCAAAGAATAGATTCATTGATAAAATCAGATACATTACCGAAACCAGATGTTGTTATTAGATCTGAAATTAAGCTTGATTCCTTTAAGTCTGAATCTACTTGTAAGCCAGATCATCAAAAATCTGAACTGCCAAGTAGGATTCCACATCCGAGCAAAATACCACCTCACCCGTTCAGAAAAGAATCACCACCCAGAATAGAACTCTTAGCAAGGTCAGAGTCGAATTCTCGCCCTGAAAGTCAGATTCGAACGGAACCTGTAGCGAGGATGGATGTTCCACCTCCACCACCTCCGACAGCTATTCCCAAAGCCGAACCTGTGGTTGAGCGAGCTCAGAGTGTAGAGAAAGAAAATGGTCATCATAGTTTTAGCAGTGACTCTTATTCGTTCAGTAAAGAGTCATCTCCAGCATCTAGTTCAGAGCGATCTGCTGAGGAGAAGGATCTGGATTCTGAAGCTAAGGACAGATTGGGAGGAAGCACTTTTGACAAAAGTCATTCCGAACGAACCCGGGACCTACTATCATCCAAGATGAGTTTTGATGAGGAGTTTGCTGAGCCATCTCCTCGTGAAATTATGAGCAAGTTGGCTCGTGAGAGCCGTATTCGGCGTTCCATGGACCATCAGAGAGCAATGTCAACAGAGAGTATGGATCACACTCATTTCAGAAACTTAAGAGAACCGCAAGGAATTCCGACTAAAGTTGTTCAGACTGCAAATGGTGATGATGACGAAGTTGACACTAATCCCTTGCGAATGCTTAGAGGAGGCGCTATACCGATTCGAGGCGGGCGCGGTGGACAAGGTATGAAACCTCCATCTCTTCCATTGCCGAAATTACAGTTTACTACTACTACTACTACTACTGTTGCCATTATCGTTACTACCACTCCTATAACTACTACTAGTACTACCACCATCACTATGATTCCTCCTCCTCCCTTTACTACTACTACTACTACCACCACCACTGTGTTGAAGACAACCCAGTCTTCGCATGCGGCTGTGGCATTGTCAAGGGCATGCCGAAGTAAAAGTTTTGATGTGCCACTACCACCGTTACCTTTCGAGACTGATCTTTTCTTTACACCTGCAGTACCTCCCCGTACTTACAGCAGCATTAATGACAGCATGTTGGGTCATTACAACAACAGCCACGAGACCCTCCTTCTTTCTCTTAATTCCTCCTCTTTTTCTCCTCCCAAGTTACCACCGCGCAAACCTACTCGTCCTGGCCACTTATTAAATATACGCCCTAGAATGAGGAAATACCCGCTCCTTCATCATAGTGATTCGTCCTATTTGCAATCATCCTCCGCCTCCTCTTCTTCCTCCTCCTCTGCATATTGTGCTGATCCCCGTCTTCCACCTCTTCTGAATGACAGTTTGCATGACGTCCCATTGCTTCCACCCGCCCCACCCCCTCCAATTGATTTTGAGGCTGAGGATGATAATGAAGACGATGATAACGTATTTATTGCTTGCCAAAATGACTGTTCAATACCATCGACTCCTCCCCCACCTCCTCCTGTCTTACCTCCAAGAGATTCTCTTAGGAATTCTCGCATGTCTACAGAACATTCGGGGTCATTCACATTCCCTCGTAGAAAGTACCGATTACAGGTTGTTCAGTATAATTTAGAACAATTGGGATTCTATAACCATCAGGATCCATTTTGGTGCAACACAGCTAATATTCTTCTTTCAAGGCAGAAATATTCTGCTACTCAAAGTTCGGAAGATTTATCTCCCTTGTCTGCAAACTACAAGACTTCCGACAGTGTCAGCTATGAAGATTTGCTTGAGCTTGCTCTAGATAGGTAAACACAAACTCATTGCATTTCAACACCCTTCTCATTTTTTCATTTGATTTTCGTTAATTCTTTTTGGTTTATTTTATTTTTTTTATCTTTAACTTATTTTTTTTATATAAAAAAATCTTTAATTAAAATGATTTTTTTGTTTTTTAAGCTTTACATTTTCTTTAGTTTAGGGAACATTACTTAACTGTTAAATTTCTTTTTTATGTTTAAAATGTATAAAATTCACTTGGATTTTTATTTTAAAACTAGTTCTACTTATCTGGCATTGCCTGGGATGCAGTGAATTCACTTTAATTTTTATTTGCTTGCACATTTTTTAAACTGATAGCGAAAAAGAAAAATTGTATGGGAAAAAATCTTTTTATATTCTTCAGTTAAAAAATATGAGTTATTCACCTTGCTGATTTTGATTTTTTTTTTTGTGGGGGGGGGGGTATAATTGAAAAATGTTTTTATATTACCAGTTGTCCCGGTTGAACTAAATCATTTTTAAAATAAGCTGTAGTGAAGTATGTTTTATAGTGCCAATAACATGGTACGATAACAAATGAACAGTCGCTATTCAGAATCAAAGTTTGATTTTTTAGTTTAAATGCTATTTAGGTCCACCTTTAAAATATCACACAAGATGATTTTATATGTTAAGATTTAGAATTATTAGCAGGATTTTTTTTACAATCTGTAATATTACTATTTTAATATAAATTTATTAATTATAATTTCTAATTGCTTAATTGTGTGAATGCTTGTGTATTTTTTCATATATAGAATTTATTAAGAAATACTAACCTTAATATTTTTTGGTCAAACATGATGGAGAGGTGTACTTTTTCGGAAGTCATTATCTAAAGTTAATAAATGATAAATACACCTTGAAGATGATTCAATGTGAGTTTTCAGTAATGTGATTGTTTCATCACTCGTTTCAAAGTTTTCAACATCATACACGCTCGACCAGTGATCCGGCTTTCTTTTCGTTGGAAACATCTATAAATAACTGTAAAGTGTATTTATAAAATCTATAATGCTGTCTAAATCTACTTATGTTTGAGTTTGAAACTTACAGCTTTTTGTTCTTCTTTTGTATTTAAACTGATTGATAGAAATCAACTTATATTTGAAATTTTTAACATTTTTATTTACTTATTTCAATCTATTTTTTGTTTTTTAATCTTTTTTCTTCACTTGTAATATATTTTAACTGATTTTGTTTTAGTTCTTCTTTCTATCTCTTTTATTTATTTATTTTTTTAATCAGGAATTTGTGTTATAATTTCATGAAGCGATTTTCTATAAGAATTTGTGAAACTCTTCATAGAGAAGAATAAATATTCTTAAGGGTGTCGATTTGTGAGTTTAAGATGAAAATTCTATTTCAAACTTAAATTTTACACACCAGCAGATAAATTCATTTGTAAGTACAGGTCATCGCCGTTGACTTATGACTGACCAACTTTACAATCATACATATATATATATATATATATATATGTTTATATATATATATATATATATGTTTATATATATTCCATTCAGCACGCCACCCAGTTCCCTCTCCACAAACGCTGGTTATGCTGCTCACTCAGTCATTACAATAAGCAGCCTCTGTGTCCGTTTCTATCTTGTATTTGTGTCTGTTTGTATTTTATCTACTTGTGAGCTTGGCATTTTGACTATGAACAAAGTGTAGTATCTGTTCCGATACTATATTCTTTTCTGTCCTCTGTCACTGAAGGAGGTATCCTCCTCGATTGAGGCAACCAGAGTGCCCCTTTCTGGGGAGCTGGATTTTCTCCACATTAAAAACCGACTCTGTGTCTAACTCTGTCCCTGTAAAGGCAAGTAAATAGATACTTGTCGGCCTGCCAAGAAGAATAAAAAAGGCCATTGGTCTGTACAAACTGATTACAATATCATTGCACAGTCTAATATTCTTAGGGTAATTTAACATAGGCCAACTTATATCCAAATCGCTTTATGACCAATTGATCATAACCAATTGCAGTTGTAAATTGATGATGACCTGTAGTCAGTTTTCTGATAGACGGCCGATGAGAGTTAAGCTTGTTCCTAAAAGGTAACATCCATTAAAGTATGTTATATAATTAATATTGGAATTTATTTCTCACAGTATATTATGTATTATGCTGCTTATTTGTTGACACTCGTGTTTGCATAGGTAATATTAAATAAATGGGTTATTTTGTCCATGGGGTTGGGAATAAACAAAGAAAACCACAAATAGAGGGGGGGATTTAATGAGTTCTTTTTAGTTTTTATTGTATCAGTTAGATTTTTTTTTATTCTATGGAAAGCAAATTAAAATAAACTTTGTGTTTAGCAGATAAAAACGGAATATGTTTGTCCAAATATCTTATCTATTATTAATTGCTTCAAACAGACGTAAATTTCCTTAAATAATAAACACAGATCCATTGTTAAGATGAGTCCTTGCAAGCAACACGTTTTCTCAATGAAAATGCTATTTCAAACTTAAACTTTGCCGATGTACACAGCGACTTCTACAGATGTTTAGATGCATCTAAAAAAAAAAATCAACCTCAAATTAAAAGAAATATTACAGGTGCAATACAGTTTTTGTTAGAACCCATGGTTCCAGAGCCTTGTAGACTTAACCATTTTGCCAGACCATCCGATTTTACTGTAATAATAATTCATCAACCCACCCGTAACTCATTAATTATACACGTATCATGTCTCTAAACCCCTAAAAATTGTTAGAAACATCAACATTTTCTTTGGTGGAAATAGACCACGGCTGTCACTTGAATTACCCTGAGAAGTAAGATATAATCTCAAAATAAAGGGAGACTACTATGGTGCAGTGTAAGCAAATTGATGGCATGCTACGCACAGAGCCATCTCCTTGGTCGCCCAGCAGACTTGTCTGACAGCAGCGAGATTATCAAGTTCCCTCTCATGATCTTGACCAGATTAAAAGAGGTGCTGGAAAATCGGTATGGCAGTTGTATTTCCAACTTAAGAGTGACTGACCGACAGAGCCGCTAAGGATGTGTGGTCACATCTAAACAAAGAAGTTTCAATTTATGATGGGAAACGTGATGTTATAAATATTTTTTAAACAATAAGTCCAAACACGCTCATTGCTTTGGTCTATCTCTAAAACTGAAACATTTTATTTTAATTGCAATCTGTTAAATCGCCATTTCACCCATTATTGGTATTATTCATTCGTGCTCACACCTGCAGCTGTTTTTCGTTCTGTGTCTTTTAGATGCAGTTAATCACACTATTTGTGGAGAATATTCTTGGCAAGCAAATCACTTTCCATGTTATTATTAATATATAGGATTCTTCAGAGCATACTTTTATCATTCGTCCAAATGTTGCTACCAATGTTTTATCCTTTTCCAGTTTAATTATTGAAGTCAACTTGTTTTTACACATGGGGAAAGGAGTGACCTTGGAAAAAAGAGTCCTAATTATGCAGTCAATCACAGACATTTTTTTAAGATGTCTTGTCATTTTTCATTTTTTCTTTCCTCCCATTTCTACCTTTCTTTTTCTTTTTTTGCTTATGGACTTAAAACATCTTTGAACATATTTTTAATCTGTAGCCCCTGCTGACAGCCTGTATAGGAAATGTATGGTAGAAGAATTTGCTCTTTATTTGGAAGCCTATTTCTGAACTTGATGATTGAACACCTTAACAACTCAACTGGCTGAATGATAACATCTAATTTGTATGTGTGCACATGAAAATTAATTATGCCTAAACTTCTGGCCACTAGCCGTTGACTAACAAAAGTCATTTGGCTTTGAATTGACAAAATCTAGGTAATGTCAATGTAATAATAATAGAACTGTCCTACTTCTCATAGTATTGAGTATTTATGGATTCAGTACCAAATGTACCACAAACTGACACATTTTGTAATGTCCTTCATTGTGTGTTTGTGTGTATATATATATATATACATATATATACATATATACATATATATACATATATATATATACATATATATATATATATATACATATATATATATATATATATACATATATACATACATATATATATATACATACGTACATACATACAATGTAAAAGCTCTACTCAGTAATGAACAGTTTTTAAAAAATATTTGTTTTAAGTTCATTTTGTCCACTTATCTGAAGTTGTTTAATTATATATATATTGAAATAAATTGTAGCTAAGTATGTTGTTATATTGCTAATAACACAGTACAACAATAACAAATGAAAATTGGCTAGTCAGAAACAAAATTTGATTTGTTAACTTAAATGCTATTTGGATCTGACTTAAAAAAAAATTCAAAAAGATAACTTTATATGTTAGATGATCATAATTCCCATTTATGATTAGTTCAATAAATCCATTCATGATAATTCCCATTCATAATAATACCCATTTATGTACAATGAGGACTGATGTAATTTAGAATCTTTTTGTGTTCTAGAAATCAGCTGGACTATTATTGACTTTTTTAATTTGAAGACTTTTATAATTCACACTAATTATAAATTAACATATATTTAAGACCATAGGATTACCATTTTTATACTTATAACATATAATAAAAATTCATAATTGTATCCTTGTACTGAAAAACTCATTCTTCAATATTTCTAGAATTTAACTTTGACCATATTTTACACGGTTTTGATTCAATCCTTTCTTGTATTTTTAATTCCCCTCCCCTTAAAAGAAAAAAAAAAAGTGTGTGTAAATCACCTCTTGTAGAATCCTTGATCCTTGCGACAATTGCCAAAATTAAAACTGACCTTTCATTGATGTTCCTCCAATGCTTTGCGGCTGATGGTGGTAGTGGTTGTACTAGCAAGAATATAAGTATGTACCACCATCTCCTTCTCATTTTCTTACCAAGTACCTTTCTTCTCTTCAACTACCCCCTCCACCAACCCCAACTTCATTGTTATTGTGGCCATATTTGCATGATTATTGCACATTGGTGGTTGTTTTGCATGCCTTTGTATTATATATATATATATTTTCTACGTTTTTGTGTTGTTTTACATAATGTTCTCAATATAAAAGAAAAATTAATTTCTAAAATAGAGAGAAATGATAAAAGTACAACAAATGTTGTCATTAATATTATTCATGGTGTTTACCTGTAACATACATCTCATGCGATATGTAATCTTTGAGAATTTTTAAAATTTTATTCATCAATCGGGTCTGAGAATTCTCGAATTCTCCTGACTGATTACTTCCAAGCATCTCAATCAGATATTGCTGCTAGCAAGTCTTCCAGATGGCATCAAAAGTCTTCTAACCGATCTTTTACTACGTAATGAATTTTATAACAGGGTGTCACTCACAAGTTGTGACTGACTTCTTCAGGAGTGACCCGCAATCTGAAGCCTTTTCTCTCTCTTAGTAGGACCGAGAAAGGAGGAAGGTGTTCATTTTCATGGTTAGGTGTTTCCTTCAGCTAATGTCCAATGCAACTTGTAACATCCAGTGATGTTACATCAAGTGATGTTTCATCAAGTGATGTTTCTTGCTGTTTCATCAGTGTCCAAACTGTCGAACCGAAGAGCAAGACAGATTCTATAGGGACCCTAAAAAAGTCCCTTTTAAGATTCTCAAAAAGGGAGGACTTTCAGATGGTATGCAGTATATCAAGGAAGTTATCAATCAGACTCCATTAAGTGCTGGACAGAAAATGTTTATTTTTTGTTTAAAAGTGAATTTATTCCTGTGAGAAGCCTGCACAAAGAAGCATGGATTGTACGCAACAAGTAAACCCAATAAACGTCTGACAATATTTGTTGTCATTTACGATTTTGCTCAATTTTTATAATGAGATGAAATGCTGTATTTTGTTGCTTTGATGTTTTTGCTAATCTTCAACTCCTAAGAAGCGCCTAAAATGAAAGCTAGATGATCTTAACCCGCTTCTGCTGAACGGCTTTTTTTTTCTCTTGTTTTCTGCTCTTCTTTTTTTTCCTCTTCTTGTTGTTGTTGTTTGTTGTCTTTGGGAAAATCCCCACCACCTACCCAAATCAGTAGTTTTTAATTTAATTCCAATCTCTTAAAAGAACCAACATGGTAAGTGTTTAACTCTCACATTCTCTAGTTTTATTCGTTTCAGTCATATATTTAATCCAGTATTTCAGTTGGACCAACGTAGGTTACAAAACATAACAACAATCTCTTCATATTTCAACTACTATTTCCGCCATCAAAAATTGGTTCTTTCATTTAGTGTTTAGTTACTTTCTCTTGTTTTTCCCATGTTTTATGGGTTTGATTTTCATAATTGACTCATCAGAATTTTCAGGACTGATTCTAATTTTATACTACTTTCTCAGTAGTTTTCATTATCGTATTTAAAACAAAAAATGTTTTTATTGATGTTGTTCATATAACTCAGTAAGTATTTGCATGTTATATATTAGATTTTATTTCTTGCCTCGGTTTTAGAATGTTCATATCGTGTTTTCGCAATGTTATTTTCATTTATTCAATTTCATTTCGTTAAGAATGCTCTTATTTGCATGTTTTCTTGTTGGTTTTCATCTCTTAATCCAATGCAATAACCATTTTCAATATCATTGTCTATGTCTACAATCTTATTTGTCAATATTCTATCATCAACCGGATTACATTTCTATTTGTCATTAATAATAATTGCAAATTAAAAAAAAATGATTTTAACGATCAATCAATATTTTTATTGAAATTAAATTTAAAATCAAACTTAAAAGATTAATCATAAAAATATTTTTTTTAAAATAATGTCAAATACTTTGTCTTCGTGACTTTTATAAAGGGAAATAACTAAGCTAAACTTTTTCATCTCGGAAAAGAATAAGAAAAAAAGTCTATTTTAGTTTTAAATATCAGGAAGTTTCATCTAGTGTCCTGCTGGCTTGGCAGGCCGAAAGCAGGCTCAAAGTGTTTCCACGAATAGTGGCGATGGAGTGTTGCTTGCAAAAAATGATTAATTTTTTACATTAATAAAATTTCTAGTCAAAGTTAAAACAATGCCTAACTATGATATTTGGTTATTTTCATCATGAATATGTTGCAAGAATGTTTTTAATCAACCTGAGTTTACAAATATTTTAAATATTTAATAACATAAAAGAAACCATTGAAATAAAATTATTTGAATATTTTACTTTTAGATGTATTAATATTTAATGCAGTAATCATTTCTTCTGTTTTTACAATGTTTTGTTTTCATTTTTTCATTTTTTAACGTGTTTTTTCAGTCGTTTTATAAGAATTTGTCAAGATACAAATGTGCATGAGCTGTTTCTTTTATTTACTTCTGAAACTATTGCAGAATAATTGAAATAATTTAGTAGATTCTTAATTCTTCAAATTCAATCACATTTTATAAATCTGATTCCCTGAATCAATGTTTTTTTAGTTCTAAAATCATTTGAAAAAGTTAATTTCAATATGAAATTGGCAATTTTCTTTTAAACATATTTTATTAATTTTTGAAATATTTAAAATTATATTTAGATTATATTTCGTTTTATTTAGATTTTCCCAAGATAAATACAATATGATTTCAATATGATTTTTTTTTTAGTTTCTTTCATTGTTATATTGTTATGTAAAAAAACCATCTTGGAATGTTGTGTATTTCGCCTGTAATGTTGAGAAAAATGTTTTGAATTGCCAAAACATTTGTAACTGAAGAATGTGAAATCTTTTAGTCAGACTTAGAAGGAAAAAATTCCCAACACAGCAAAGATGTGCTATTATTTTAGAAAAGCATTACAAAAACTATCGTATTTAAATTATAAAACTCTTTTAATTAAATTTTGCAATAAACTTAGAATTATTTAGGGAGGAAATAATCAGATAATCTGCAATTGTTAGGGAGAGAAATTCTACTCTGTGCAATCTGAGAAATTGTAGAAAGAAGACTTTCCTTTGTTAAAATATTTTTGTTTTATTGTCAGGATATTATAATAAGAATCGCTTCGCGTATAATTCTCTTCAATGGAGTAAAGAAACGTAAACCTTTTTGAAAATGAAGTAAGACTTTTTCCTTTAGAAGACTAGTTTTGTCTTCTAGATGAAATTGAAATAACTGTTTTTCTTTTGAAACATCTCAAGTACGTCTTTACTGGCAAGTCGAAGAATGGCTCAGAGGAGCCATTCTTCACAATAAGGAAGTGAATATTTAAAAGTTTTTTGTACCAGTCGATTTTCAGTTTAAATAAATGATAAATTTCAAACTGAATTCGTATCCCAAGTTGTAGATAACCTTTTAAGAATTGCTTGTTCACATCATTTTGGGATTGTGTTCCTCCAATAATCTTACCTAAATTTCTCCATGTTTACTTGGACCTGTAAGTGCTTCTTAGATGTTTTCATTGTTTCTCACTTGTTTGTTATTGATAATTTTCTTTTTTTATTCTTTTACGGATTTTCAAAAATGTTCTTGCTTCATGATAGTTTGGTTTCTTAATGTTTTGAACATTTAAAAAATATTTTCTTAAAACAATTAAATTTAAAAAAACAAAACAAACTTGTATCAATTTCTTATAATTTACCAGTTGTTGAAGATGCTCGTCATGTCCTGTCGCAAATCTTCATTTTGTACCTGTCTTCTCGCCACTTATTTGATCATCAGATATTTGCTTTTCTCCCCTTTTCAGTGGTATTTTGTTACTCATCTATTAGTTTCAATTAGAATTCTAAATATATTGCCACATTCGACAAACATTCCTAAAATAGAAACATCTTAGTACGACTAAATAAAATAAGAACATGTGAAATATAAGTATTCAGTATCCCCCCCTTCATTCCTCCT
Source organism: Sepiola atlantica (assembly GCA_963556195.1). NCBI lineage: Eukaryota > Metazoa > Mollusca > Cephalopoda > Sepiida > Sepiolidae > Sepiola > Sepiola atlantica. The sequence continues at coordinate 94,689,237 of OY744522.1, read as the reverse complement.
GAATATCTTGATAAAATCTTCAAAAGTTTTTAGAAATAATTGTTTCCTTCTTTGTACGTATCCACAGAAATGTTCCTGTAGAAAAGAAGAAATAATATTAATCTTAAGGTGTATTCATTCGATCTGCAGATTGAGCGATGGAAATGCAAAAGAAACTGAAAATATTTTATTAACTCATTTTTATGAAATGCAAATTTTTAACTAAATTCCAAACTCTTGTGTCAATCCAATTCAAATGACATATCCTACATGAGCTGTCCTTTCTCTCCAAAAGGCCGGTAATACTTCATTGGATGGAGGCTGGTTCTTTTCTCTTCGGCTTCTTCAGACTGATTTATTTTCATAAGATGAACTGTATGCATACGGGTTGTGATATTTTGCAAGGCTCTCACTCTGTACTGTGAGAAGTATCAGCAACAAATTAACTCTTTTCGACTGCACTATTATCTTTTTTTGTGGGTGGGGGGTTCTTATCATATTCAACAGGCTACCATCAATATAAATAAAGATAATGGAGAGTTTGGGTTTTAAGAATAATGGAGTAAAAATGTTAGCAACTTTTGCCCTTTTAACTAATAACAACTTGATATGCTACACATTTTGATTTCATCTACTATAAGGATGACTTTCATATTAGCAGGGTGCTGTTTTTAGGATACATGTGCGAATATATATATATATAGTAGTATAAAAATATACTACACAGAGATGCTTGTTTCACTCTCGTGGCAAATCAACAGGCTAATTAACTTGATGATTTCCGCCTAGCCTACTTGTCATAAGTATATTTTCAAGCTCTACTAACATATTGAGCACTGTTGAAGTAAATACTCAAAAAATCTATATACGTAATTATTACATTAATATATATTTATATTTCTTGGTAAGATTAGTAAAGTTAATCTCTGATAAAATACAAGCCTGTTTCACTCCATTTATCTTCCCTGAAAGACCAGATGCGAGCATATCTACCCCTGGTTCTTATATTACTGTGATCCACAAATTAAACTGCGCATAACAATATGTCTGCTTTCAACCAATTTAAATTGTGTATTTCTGTCGACTATCACTTGTAATGACACCTGTCTCTGCATCAACGATTGGGGCCGAGACTTCTAGTGATATTTGACATTTGCCTTGTCACCGCTCCTTTATTGTTCTGAAGTTGAATGATTGGTAGAGACACTGGATGACATGTCTTGATAAAGGAGCTGGTTGCATCATTTACATGCAGGATTCATTCAGCAAAGCTTACCAAGCTTGGATAAACATAGGTTTTATGAAGTTTCTATCTAGATAGATTGCTAAACAATATAAAAAAGTAAAATATCACCAAACTACAGATTCCAAACTCATATGGATTATCTTTTGGCTTTCTAAAAATGTAAGTTTAAAATGCTTAGATGAATAGAATTTCCGTTTGTGACACCTGTATCGTAGATTTGGTATTTCAAAAGTAAAATAATAATGAAATTGCCACATTTGAGTTCATGCTTTTGGACAAGCCAATAGGGTAAGAGAATCAACCTATAAATATGAGGATATCTTTATTTGATGTGACCCTCCTGCCCCAAGTTTAATTCTCTCTTCTTGCTGTGCTTCTTTCTTCTAAAGGTAAGTGTGTATTATTGATTTTTCATTTTCTTGTTTACAAACAACATGAGGCAGCTGCACTTTGTTTTCTTTCTTCAAAGCTGCTTCTCCATATACTAAATCTTAAGCGTATCACAACACACTCAACTTTTTCTTCATTTCCTCTTGTATCTCAACTTATTGCTATGACAAATTGAAGGAAGAGGAAGATGCTGTGGAAATATTAATTTCTTTAAGATCCTGATCTCTCTCTTGAGAAATTTAAACTGGATCGCTTTCAAGCATAATCACTTTTCTTGGTAAGGTTTAAAACAATTTTATTTGTTCGTTTATTTGTTTTATTTGTACCTTTTTTTTGCTAAGTGGATTGAAAACTCTGTGACTTTAGTGAAAATAAGTAAAACTTGGCTTAATTTTTGGATATCGTTTTTCTTTCATTCACTCTGAAAAGAATCTATAAGAAAGATTAATACCATATTGGTTAGCATTTTTTTTTGAGTGCACTTGTCATATGCCAAGTCATATACTAAAGCTCATCCTAAAAGTTGCAGCTTTTAACAAAAACGATGAACTTCACAAATGGGTCTGTTACTACATCATATTTTCTTGCATCTTCCTCCTCCGCTCCTGTTATACTGTGCTCTTTTGAGGCCACGAAACCAATTTAGCTGTTACTTACAGGAAAGTTCCTCTTCCAACGCAAGAAGATAAGCCCCTGGTAAGATACCAATACTATCTCTTGCCTTCTTTGTTATTTGCCACACTTTTATTTGCTGCATGGTCAATTTTGTTGTGTTCGCACAACGATATGTGCAAAGTTCTGATTGGGGCCTCCCATCTGACGATGTACAGTGAGAACGGAGAGAGAGGGCCAATGTCGACTATTTCACGGCTCAGCGGAAACGGTTAGATGTCTCTCTGCTACTGTTGCTCTTCTGCATGTGTAAGTGTTACCCACAATCCGGTGCTGCCGGCATCACTTGCCTCAATTTCCTCTCCTTGTATTTTGGAGAGGTGTTTCTTGTTTCTTTCTTTGTATTACCTTTCTAATTTCCCTTGTAGTTACCTCATGTTGTTTGCAATCATGTAAAACAATCCCTTCCTGCTTTTCTTGTGGAGCTGAACAATTGTAGTTATAAGAAGTCAGTTTGTAGGAAGAAGTCAGTTATTATTTTAGTTGCCTTGCAAAACATTTTCACTTTTAATATCTTTGTCTTTCATTTCATTTTAAATGTGGATTAAGTCACATTAACTCTCTCTCTCTTTCTCTCAAACCTAAGTGCATTTTATTACTTATTATATTATTAGGTATATATATATGTATTACAGAAAATCAGAACATCAACCAATGAATAATAAATATACACTCTTATTTTTGATTTTCCTTAATAATTGAGCACTCTGTTGGGGGTTCTCTCTCACTAACCTTACATTAATATATATAAAATAAAATGAATGATGGGAATAA